>VXAY01001695.1:99768-119084 GCA_013399855.1 Oxyruncus cristatus
GGCGGGCAGCCGGGCGGGTGTGACCTGTGGGGACAGCAGGGACGGCCCGGGGTGCCTGCAGGGCACCCGTGAGCGTTACTGCCCCGCGGTGCTGTCCGTGCTGGGAAACGGGCACGGTCCTGCCCGGGCTGGGACATGGTGCGGGAAGGGCGGGTGTGGGGGCGAAGCCGCGCTCTGGGGGCTGCGTGTCACCGTACGGGACAGGGCTGCGTGTCACCATGCGGGACAGGGCTGCGTGTCACCGTACGGGACAGGGCTGGGTGTCACCATGCGGGACAGGGCTGCGTGTCACCATACGGGACAGGGCTGGGTATCACCCTACGGGACAGGGCTGGGTGTCACCATGCGGGACAGGGCTGGGTATCACTGTAAGGGACAGGGCTGGGTGTCACCATGCGGGACAGGGCTGGGTATCACTGTAAGGGACAGGGCTGGGTGTCACCATGCGGGACAGGGCTGGATGTCACCGTACGGGACAGGGCTGGGTGTCACTGTAGGACAACGACTGTCCCTGACAGGAGGGGGGAGCCGGCTCTGCTTCTGGGGAACAAGGGACAGGACAAGAGGGAACGGCCTCCAGCTGGGCCAGGGGAGGCTCAGGGTGGCCCTGAGGAGGAATTTCTCCCTGGAAAGGGTGGTCAGGCCTTGGCAGGGGCTGCCCAGGGAGGGTTGGAGTGCCCAGCCCTGGAGGTGCCCAAGGAAGGCCTGGCCGTGGCACTCAGTGCTCTGGGCTGGGGACAAGGTGGGGATGGGACACAGGGGGATCCATGGGCTGGGAGGGCTTTTACAGCCTCTGGGATTTTGGGATTCTGTGCACAAAACTTAAATCCTCAGAATTATTTCTTCATATCTTGCCGTCCACGTTGCGCAATAGAAGAGTTTACCTGGAGGTTGCTCAGGTAGGAAGTGCCATCCGGGAAGGGAGCCTTGCCTTCTTCTGGGAATTAAAATGCCTATCTCAGACCTCATCCCGAAAGCAGGGGCAACGCTCCAAGAAAGCTGGAGAGGGACTTTGGACAAGGGCCTGGAGAGACAGAAAAAGGGGAATGGCTTCCCACTGCCAGGGGGCAGGGACAGATGAGATATTGGGAAGGAATCCTTCCCTGTGAGGGTGGGGAGGCCCTGGCACAGGTTGCCCAGAGAAGCTGTGGCGGCCCCTGGATCCCTGGAAGTGTTCCAGGCCAGGTTGGACGGGGCTTGGAGCAACCTGGGCTGGTGGAAGGTGTCCCTGCCCATGGCAGGGGTAGGATGAGATGATCTTTAAGGTCTCCCAACCAAAACCAGTCTGGTTCCAACTTCTGTGTTTGTGACGTGCGGTGTGTTTGAGTTGACTTAATGGGTGCAAGGTCAACACTGTAGGAATTGAGTCTGAAATAGTTTTTATTTAAGCCAGGTTTAGATTTCAAACTCCTGTCTGCCAAAGGTGGGTGACTGACACATTGATTTAATTTCTTTCTGCAGCCACTGGCCCTTGGGGATATGGTTTAGTGGTTGGACAACCTTAAAGGTCTCTTCCAACCTTTATGATTCTGTGAACTGTAGACATATAAACTGCGTTATTTATCTCACAACATCTGTCAGCAGGTTTGACACCTGTGACACGTAAGGACTGATCTCTGGGCAGGGTTTGTTTGCCTTGCTCATTTGTGTTGCGATAATGAGCCAGAATCTTTTCTGTTTCAGTTTCAATACCAGCACTTATTTAAAGATCATTAAATCATAATAGTAATGGACTGTTCATTGATGCTTTACACTATTTTGGGGGTTCTTTTATTCAGTGCCAAGCAAAGAAAACAACTGTTCTTGTCACTTCTGAATTATGCTGATTAATGATTATTATATTTAATAACTCTCTTACCTTTAAAGGTATTTCTGTTTATCTCTGTTTATCACTCCCCACACCCTGTTATTCCCATAGTGCTACAGGAGCAGTTGCTTCAAAACATTTGGGTTTGCCAGTCTCAGGGAGAGTTCATGCCCTGAGTGTTGGGCAGTGCCAGGTCAGCCGTGCACAGAAATGAGGGTGTCATAAAGACTTACTGGAAGTCACTGGTGTTGCAAAAGCTCAGAGGGCGCGAGAGGCACCAGGATGGAAGTTAATTATGGAGGTCTGATTTTAAACAAGCATCTGAGGCAGGAGGCTGCATTTAAAGCTGGGATGACTGAGGAGTGGCTGGAGGAACTGAAGTGTTTGTTTGGATTGCTCCCACAGTGGCTGGAAGGGTGCCAAAGCCCAGGAACGCAAGAATTACCTCAGTCAATCTGCAGAGCACTTTGCAGTGGGACCCGCCGAGGTTCCCCAGAGGGAATATCACTTACACTGTCCGCTCCAAGAGGTGGGTCTGGGGGGTTGTGCTTTCTTTAATTCACATTTTACAGCTGTGTGTGTTTGTGATTTGTTTCCTCTTCAGAGGATGATCAGGAGCTGTCCCTTTCTTTAAGCTTGTGAGAGGCTTCTCTTCTGGGCTAAGAACCTGGCAGAGGCGTTTTCTGTGCATTCACACCCAAAGCAGCTTTGGACCTTTTGTTTTTGGAACCAGAAACATCTTTCAACAGTGGATGTTGTTCACTGTGTGTGTGGTTTTTCATGTAGCTGTTACCTGTGGTTCAGAAGACTGGGTCCTGCTGAGCATTTGCTCCTTCCTTGACCTCTCAGATGGAGCCACCCAGTCCCACCCCTGCCATGGGCAGGGACACCTTCCACCAGCCCAGGTTGCTCCAAGCCCCGTCCATTCTCTGGGCAACCTGGGCCAGGGCCTCCCCACCCTCCCGGCTATCCCAATATCCCATCTCTCCCTGCCCTCTGGCACTGGGAAGCCATTCCCTGTGTCCTGTCCCTCCATCCCTTGACCCCAGTCCCTCTCCAGCTTTCCTGGAGCCCCTTTGGACACTGGAAGGGGCTCTCAGGTCTCCCTGGAGACTTCTGTTCATGCTTAGCTTAAAGAAGGTTTTTCTGAGTTTTGGTAGGCATTACCTTTTGATCACTTCCTCCCTAGGTGGGTTTTTGATGCAAAGCAGAAAGAATATCATGTATTAAATATCATATAATACATCGATCAAGGCCAGGTTGGACGGGGCTTGGAGCAACCTGGACTGGTGGAAGTTGTCCCTGCCCATGGCAGAGCGTGGGACTGGGTGAGCTTTGAGGTCCCTCCCTACCCAAACCTTCTGTGATTCTGTTCTCTAAGCAGTTCGTGGTCACTTGTCAGGCTCTGTTTGCTCTGGCCTCTCCATATATGCCCATCTCGGAGACAGCTCTCAACAGGTCCTGGCTGGACAGCAGTGCCTTGCACAGTGACCTGGCTGAATATTTGCAGACTTCTCTGATCACTCCAGTCTGGTGACTCGAGTGTTGTAACCACTGTCAGGAAAGGGGCACCTATTCACTGAATCGCAGTTTTAATCTGTACTTCATCAGAGATTTGTAGATGCCTATCAAATCCCTCGGGTGGTTCTGATACTCCGGATCCACGTTTGCGTGTTCGCGAGTCCTGACCGGTTGTACCGAGATGTGCTGCTTTGGCAGGGAGGTGGGTGGGATGTCGCCGTGTCACTCCGCTGCTCTCTGTTCCCGCAGCATCCACCTGCCGGCAGACACGTTCGACACGGTGAGCAGCGGGCTGGGCGCGGCGCGCTGCGACCTGTCCTCGCTCTCGGCCTACGGCGACTACGTGCTGCAGCTGCGGGCCGAGGAGGGACGGCTCCGCTCGCCCTGGGTCACCCTGCGCTTCAGGCCCATGGATGACAGTAAGGCTCTGCTGCCCCGCCCCGGGGCTCGGCCTGCTCTCCGCACCCGAGCCGTTCGGGCGCAGAGCGTTTCTTAACTGAAGCGCATTGAAAATCGTAGTCGTAACACTTGAAGACAGAAAGCAGAATAGATTCACTATTACGTGTTGGTAATCTGGAATCTCTTTTGAGGAGATTTTCTAATAAAGTATCTTTTTTCCCTTAAAATGAGGATCAGTTCAGTTTTCCAGCCAGGGAGAGGTTGTCTTCAAGGAATCAGACTTCCTATATATCTAAATAAATTCACTTTCTTCCTTCCTCATTGCTTTTCCAGACAAAATGCTTTCTTTTAATTTTTTCTTAATTCAAAAAATCCCAGTTTCACAGGGAAAGATTAATTTTCAGTCAAGAAATCTTGCTTGCCCAATATTCACAATCAACAATATTGCCATTCTCTTAGTGAAGCTTTAAAGTCTTCTGGGAGGGAAGATTTAGGCATTGCCTTGATTAGAGTGCCCAGCACAGATGTTAATTGTGTTGCTGAGCTTGGGAGTGAGTGTGGGTTTTACCACTGAGCATCCTGTGGTTTGTAAATTCTTACTCTAACCATGAACAAAAATGAAAATATTTTAGATTATTTAGTTAATGTTACCCAATGTTTTTTTTCTCCTCACAGCCATTAACACAAAATCACACAGGAAGCTTCTGTTCCACCTCACCTTGGAGAAAAACCTTTACAAATATGGTTTTTAATTGCCCCACCTCCACTCACTTGAGTTTCATCATTCTTGGATTTCTGAGTGGAATTTCACAGTTAACAGCTTTGTTTTTCCAAAGGCTTTTGTTGGTTATCTCTTTAAAAGAGATAATTGTGACACAATTTAACCTGCCCAGAACAGAAGCACTAAAACATGGTATGGAAAAACTATAGTTCTGAAGGTATAAACTACAGCCAGAAGAAAATGTAATAAAAAGTGTGGATGGGTTCTCTGAGTGGAGAGAAAAGCAGTAAATCATTAACAGAGCTGTTGTTTGACATATATTTGAAAGAGCTTGTGGCCTCGAGAGCTGGCTTGGCTTTGGGAAGGCAGCTTAATCCTGAATGGGAAAGTCAGGGATTGAAACTACTGGAAAGAAAGGCTGGGAGCGCTGGGCAGCTGGGTAAGTCTCCAAGGAGGACATGAGGGCTTTTAATGTTGCCACAGCTGGTCTGGGAGGGTGGCATGATACAGGTGTGTGAGATTCTGTGTTTCTGTGACTCCTTCCTGTGCTGGGCCGACCTGACCTGCTGGAGAGAGCTCTGCAGAGAAGGACCTGGGTGCCCTGGGGGTGACAAGGTGACCATGATCCAGCAGGGTGCCCTGGGAGGCAATGGGATCCTGGGATGCATCCGGAAGAGCACTGGAGCAGGTCAGGGAAGGGATCCTGCCCCTCTGCTCAGCCCCGTGAGGCACATCTGCAGAGTTGTGTTCAGTTCTGGGCTCCACAGGCCAGCAAAGACAAGGAGCTGCTGGAGAGGGTCCAAGAGGGCCACAGGGATGACGAGGGGTCTGGAGCATCTCCCTGGTGAGCAGAGGCTGCAGGAGCTGGGCCTGGTCAGTGAAGGGAAGGCTCAGAGGGGATCCATCAGTCCATACAAATATCCCCAGGGGGTGCCAGGGGACGGTCCCACACTCTGCTCAGTGGTGCCAGTGACAGGACAAGGAGCAATGGCCAGAAACTAAAACACAACAACAGGAAAAACTTCTTTGCATTGAGGGTGGCAGAGCCTGGAACAGCTGCCCAGGGAGAGCGTGGAGTCTTCCCTCTGGAGACATTCCAACCCACCTGGACATTTCCTGTGTTACCTGTGTCACCAGGTGACCCTGCCTGGGCAGGGAGTTGGACTGGATCATCTCCTGAGGTCCCTGCCAGCCCTGACTATCCCATTATTATTTCTGTTAGTGCTTCTTTAAGGGATTCCACACTGTGTTGTAGGATTAGCCTGAGAAAACCAGGGGCACCAAGACCATCCTCATGTTATTTTTCCTGAGTTCGAGAACATACTCATGAGCACTGTAGGAAGGTACAGCCCTGTGATCCATCTGACACCTAGAGGCAACCAAGGCAGAGTTTGCTGGAATTATAAGGGATTTATGGAATTATGAGTTACTCATGAAATAACTTAGGTAGTGCCACAATGCCCTAACAAGGACAAGCCATTTACAGGAGACAAGGACATAATCTTCAGTTTAAGGAACACAATCAGTAACACACACAGCAATAATTCAAAGGTTTCTGGTTTTCAAAATAATCACAATGGAAAAAAAAACATTAAAACACTTTACTAGAGGGTCTCCTCCGGAAAAACAGGTGTTGTGACAGCTTGGCCCAGAAGGAGAAGTGAGTAATAACCATGGAAGTAGTCCTTCCTCTCCCAGGAGTCACCACAGCTGGCAAAAGGGAACTGAGCTAATCCAGGGTATGGGGAATGGAGTCTGCACTGGTGTCTGTCGTTTAACCACAACAAAATAACCCCCTTTCCAGACCTCTCCATAAGGAAAGGATTTATTTATGCCTGACCTGTGAGAAGACATCGCTTTCTTCCAATAGATAGAATTATTTGAAATGTGAGTCATCGTGGGTCGTATAAAATGTCAAACTGAAACGAATGCGAGGCTCAATTCCCCTCTTCCTTCTCTTCCCCCCACACAGCAGTGATCGGGCCCCCTGAAGTGAAGGTGAAGTCGGAGTCTGGGGCCCTGCACGTGGATTTCTTGGGCCCCTTTGCTGAACACAAGCAGGACAAGTGGCCTCTGAGGCAATACTATGGCTCGTGGAGCTACAGGATCCTGTACTGGAAGAAAGGCAGCACCACAGACCTGACCTCTGCTTCCAGGGTATTGGGACTTTGATCTGTGCTTTTCCTGGTAAAACACCATCCTGGTGAGGCTCTGAAAGCTCCTGGAGGCCCTGGCCCAGGTTGCCCAGAGAAGCTGTGGCTGCCCCTGGATCCCTGGAAGTGTCCAAGGCCAGGTTGGAGAGGGCTTGGAGCAACCTGGGCTGGTGGAAGGTGTCCCTGCCCATGGCAGGGGGTTGCACTGGATGGGCTTTAAAGTCCTTCCCAAACCAAACCTTTCTGGGATTCCAACAGGACTGAAGTAAAAATGGATCTCTACCATTACAGTGTAATCAAGCCCAGTCAGTGCAACAATGACACAGCACAGGGCAGGTGGCTGTGGAGTTGAACAGTAGCATGGATGGAATTTTCTCTTTCCAGAATTACAAATAACTGCTACATTATGAGAGTTTATTCCATTTTCAGGAAACTTTGGGCTTTGAATCCCCCAAAATGGGTGAGACCTTGTATTAACTGTGCTCACCTGCACTCTTCCATTTCTGCCTGTTGTAATTTCCTTTGTCCCTCTCATGAACAATCTCTTCCACAGGCAAAAAGCTTCTCCATACACAGTGCATGGAGAAAGACCATAAATAATATATTAATTATAGGATCATAATTGCTCCATTACAGGAAAACAGGAAGCCTTAGACCAGCAGATGCCAGTCACAGTCTAATTAGTGCTTTTCACATCAGCACAGTTTTCACAGAATGGGGCTCCACTATGTATAATTCTGATTTGTATTTGTTACCCGGCACAATTCTTTGGCATTCAGTTCCAGAAAATGAGGAATCATCACTTCCTGAAAAGCAGACTGTTTTTTGCAATTCCCAGGTTTGCAATTCCCATCCTCCTAGAAAGGAAGGCATTTCCGCATATGGGATGCAAACTCGGAGGGATGTAGCAGAGGAGGCAGGATCTGCAGTCAGGATCTGCGCTTGTGACACTTCAGGGGGGAAGTCTGAGTGATTTTCTAGGGATCAAAGAAGCAAAATGCAGAGACTGTGTAACTTCACAATTTATTTATGAGCGTGGGATTGCCCAGAGATTGAACCCTGGCTGCAGAGTCTCCTCAGCCTGGGAAAGGATCTGTTACTACAGAACAGGACATACTGTATCTTACTCTGCAGTTACAGGGACCTGACTAACTGTGCCTCTAAACAGAGAGTTCTTCTGTCAGTCGTCTCACAGCCTCTAGAAGTCTTTTTCTCTCTTTTTTTTGGTTTTCCATTTGTCTGGATCACAGAATCACAGAACTGTGAAGGTTGGAAAAGCCCTCTCAGATCAGCAAGTCCAACCCTTAACCCGGCACTGCTGTGTTCACCACAAAACCGTGTGCCCAAGTGCCACATCCACGTGGTTTTGAACACTTCTAGGGATGGTGATTCAACCATTGCCCTGGGCAGCGTGTGCCAGGGCTTGACAACTTTTTGGTGAAGAGATTTTACCTGCTTTAGTTACCAATCTAAAGTTCCGCTGGCACAGCTTGAGGCCGTTTCCTCTTGTCCTGTTCCCCCATCCCACTTACTGCCTCTCCAGTTAGATTATGTTTGTCTGTAGCAGTGCTCTCAGTTGATCTCATTTGCTTGGGGGACAGTTTCTGTCTGCAAACATATCATTTATCTCTTCTCATTAGCCCAAAACTTCATTACTGCTGCTAGAAACAGCCACAAGGTCAGTGGTGGGAGTGGTTTCACAATACTTTTGTAACTGTAATTGTAATTCCTTAGCTAATTCCTTGGCTAATTCCTTAGCTGTTCCAGCCACTGCTCTCATGCTCTTGACATTTGCTGTGTTTTTCTCTGTTTGTAGGTCTCTCATGTAGATACCAAACACAGCTCTGAAATCCTGTCCCAGCTGGAGCCGTGGACGTGTTACTGTGTCCGAGTGCAGGTGGTGATTCCCGAGTGGAACAAGACAGGGGAGCTGAGCAGGGAGCTGTGTGAGAAGACAACCCACAATGGTAATGCCTGGGGCAGCACGGGGGGAGCTGGGAAATCATGGAATCACACACCAGGTTGGGTTGGGAGGGACCTTAAGGCCCATCTCATCTCCGAGGGCAGGGACACCTTCCACCAGCCCAGGTTGCTCCAAGCCCCGTCCAGCCTGGCCTTGGACACTTCCAGGGATCCAGGGGCATTCCACAGGGGAAGCGATAATTTGAAAGCAGTTCCTCAGAAATGGATAAGTGCAGTTTTACTCATTTCCCCCTTGTCTCTTGCAGGTGTCACTCCCGTGTGGATCGTTGTGACAGTGCTCGTAGGATCCATGTTGGCCGTTGTCATAGCGGTCCCCATTTGTTTCTTCTCCCTCTTTTATCTGATTCGACTCATCAAACACGTGTTCTGCCCTTCATACATTTTCCCACAACACTTGAAAGAGGTTTGTTTTCTGCCTAACACACCAAAATCAGCCCTTTCAGCAGAACCACTTGCTTTTCCAAGGCTCTCGCTGCCAAAACCTTTAGGCCTTCTTTTATTTTGCCCTATTCCATTTACACCTGATTGTCAGCAAACTGTAATTTGTAATAAGCAGCTTTATATGGCTCAGAAACAGGATGTTTTCCTTCATTTTAAAGTGAGAGAATAACAGTTGTCGACTTCAGTTCCTCATTTAACTAGTTAGCAACTGAGATCTCTGTCTCTCCTGTCTCATTTTAGGCTTAAAATAGCACATTTGTTCTGCAGCAAGGTTCTGTCACAAGTGCAGTAACGAGTTTTAACTTCAGTAAAGAGTGTAGGGAAGTAAACCTGGACCAGGCCAAGTGTACTAGAGACACCTGGTCTAGGGGAAGGTGTCCCTGCCCGTGGCAGGGATTGGAGCTGGACGAGCTTTAAGGTCCCTTCCAACCCAAACCATTCGGGGAGTCTCTGATTCTCTGAAATGTGAACATTCCAGATGAAAGGAGGCAGTGAACATTGACCTGGCCACTGATCCTGTTACACACAGAGAACACAGAAGGGCTGCAGCAGAACCTCTTCAAGAAACAGGGATGTGCAGAGTGGTGCCTGCACTGCTCACGTTCCAGCCTGGGCTCTGCTGCGGTTCCTGCAGCTCCTCTGGGGCTTTCCTTGGGGCTCAGTCTGGGCTCAGCCCCAGCTCTGCAGCTCACTCAGCGCTGGGCTGGTGCTTCAGGCTGAGCACCCGCTCAGCACTCAGGGCTTTCATGGAATCCCAGAATCCAGAATGGTTTGGGTTGGGAGGGACCTTAAGGATCATCCATCCTACCCCCTGCCATGGGCAGGGACACCTTCCACCAGCCCAGGTTGCTCCAAGCCCCGTCCAACCTGGCCTTGGACACTTCCAGGGATCCAGGGGCAGCCACATTCTCTGGGAATTCTATCCCAGCCTCTCACCACCCTCAGAAGGAAGAATTCCTTCCCAATATCCCATCTATCCCTGCCCTGTGTCCTGGCCCTCCATCCCTTGTGCAAAGCCCTGTGCTTTGCTGACCCTGGAGCTCCGCTGGTGGGTGACAGCACTGCTGATCAAAACAGGATGTGGTGAAATTTCCTTTGCTCACAGGCTGCTCTAAGGAAAGGGAGGTTTTTCATTTTGTGCTGTAGTGGCTAATCCCAGGAATCAGAGGTCAGTTGTACCTAAAATGTGTTTTATCCAAGGCAGTGGTTTCACTACGTGAATGTTTGTGATTGCAGGTTAGTGCCAGAACATTTCAAATCCCAGTTTGCTAGAAAAATCTAAAGTCCAATAGTAATAATACCTGTGTTTATCATTTAATTACACTGAGCAGGGTTCCTGATAGAGCAGCTTGTTTCTTGTGCAAAAGTCAATTCAGAACTATTTCTTCTTAGGGCCACCAAGATGATCAGGGGGATGGAGCTCCTCTGCTCTGAGGAAAGGCTGAGAGAATTGGGATTGTCCAGCCGGAAGAAGGGAAGGCTCCAGGGAGACCTGAGAGCCCCTTCCAGGGCCTAAAGGGGCTCCAGGAGAGCTGGAGAGGGACTGGGGACAGGACACAGGGAGTGGCTTCCCAGTGCCAGAGAGGGGTTAGATGGGATATGGGAAGGAATTGCTGGCTGGGAGGGTGGGGAGGCCCTGGCCCAGGTTGCCCCGAGAAGCTGTGGCTGCTCCTGGATCCCTGGAAGTGTCCAAGGCCAGGGTGGACGGGGCTTGGAGCAACCTGGGCTGGTGGAAGGTGTCCCTGCCCCAGGCAGGATGAGCTTTGGGGTCTCCCAACCCACCCAAACCAGGGTGGATTCTGGGCCTGTGTGCAGTGCAGCACAATAACAGGCAGGGCCAGCTCACAGAGCCAAACCCAGCCCTGCTCCTGCAGCAGTGCCATGGCAGGGCTGCCCTGCAGGGCTTGGGGGCTGCTGCTGTCCCTGTGCTGACACCCAGACCCTGCCATGGCCTCCTCCACAGCCCGTGCTGATGCTCAGGCTGTTCCAGCCTGTCAGCAGAGCGGGCAGTGGGAGGAACTGTCATCTCTCAGGACCAAAAGGAAGGCATTTTCTCACTGACCCCCATGGCCCTGCACATCCCCCTCCCTCACCTTTGCCAAAAGGGTGACATTCAGGGTGACATTTAAAGCATCACTCTGATGTCTCTGCTCTCTGAGGTGGCACAGACAAGTCACAGTTCTTGGAGGTATTTAACAAATCTCTCTGTGAACTCCTTCCTCTACAGACAAATCACAAGTTTTAGTGTTTGTTTCAAATCGAACTTGGTATTTGATTTTTTTTTAAAGAAAGTTTCTATCCCAAAGAAGTCACCCCTGGGGTTATTCTTCCAAATAAAGGCACTTCCAGTTTGCTCCCAAGCCTGGAACAGGATGTTAGAGAGAATATACCATTGTTGCCCCTCTGGGACTTGTGGGAATTGAGAAAACCAGTTGATACGTGGAAAACAATATCTGTGGTTTAGTAGTAACAGAATTTCTAAGCAAACAGGATGGTCCAGCCAGTGCAACCTCATTCTCATTTCCTCTTTTTTCCACAGTTCTTGAGCAAACCTCCCACTGCTCTACAGCCCTTCTCTCCATTTCCACAAGAAGAACATCTTATTTATGACAAGCTGACTGTCACTCCAGAAGATCCCCAGGCTGCCAGGGATGAGGCTGAGGATGAGGCCAACGAGACACCAGAGCACCCTCAGGGCTCTGAACAAGGAGACTCCGACTCAGGAGTAGGAACAGCTTCAGGGAAGACCTGAATGCTTCCTTGGAAAGGGAAACCAAAGAGACTGTTGGGTTTATCTCCTTATTGCTGCTTTCTTCAGACAGTAAAAATCCATAGACAAAGATGTGGGCACAGACTTTTGACAGAATCATTTTATGTTTTTTAAAGTACAAGAAACTTGGCTGTAAATGAGGAACTGAACAAGACACAATTCTTGCCACTGCTGGTTGTGGCTCCCTAAGGAGTTGTGGCAATACCTGGCACTGATTATGACATTAAAAAGCAATTTTCGTATATGCATATATATATATAAAATACTAGTTTACCCTGATGAACTGTTTATTGCAAAAACTAAGCAAAATATTTGTAAAAGAAAAGCATATTTTGTAAAGAAAGACCTGATCTATTTTTTCTAATGAAAAAGTATATGTGTTTTTAAGGATGTCCCCAGTGGCATCATCTTTCTATTGAATTGTTTTCTACCTCCTGCAAAATCATGAGGTTCTTAGGATGGGATGAACTGAAGTCTGTGGAAAACTTGGCAGCTAAAGTGGGAGTTAAATTAGGTCCATTTTATTTATCTGTTGATGTGTATTCCTAATTAAAAAAGGTTCATCTGGGGAGCTGGGACTCCCTGTACACGATGCAGCCTCACCTGCCCAGGGTTATACCCAGGGTTCTGGAAGGGTTTGTATAAAGGTAATACCCTGGGGCAGAGAGCGGCATTAGCTGGGTGTTGTGTGTTACTACATCAAAATGAGAGTGGAAAATTAAATTCTGTCAGCAAAAGGAACTTGCCTCGAGTGAAGCGTGTCTGGGTCACCACTCCAAGGATACAAATCCAGCTCCCGGTGTGATCCCTGTCCCTTCTCCCACAGAAACAGTTTCTTGTATATGTTCTTTTTCTTTCTTGCCCTTTTTTTCTTTTTGTGTTTTCAGATAAACAGACCCCACAGAGCACGACACCCCCTGCCTGTGTGAGCTGGCTGGGCAGCTCTGGCACAGGAGAGGGGGCAGAATTCCCTGCCTTTTCCTCACTCTCAGCACAAGCTCATGGGGGGGAGAGCTGTGACATCCCCTCGGGTTAGACCCTGATAAGATCTGTCTTGTATAAAAATCACCGACAGGTGAAGGCAAAATAGATCTGGAGCACAAAATGGAGGGAAGCTTCATTGAAAGGGAATGGGTAACTTTTATCTGGCAGGGCATGGAATGTTTGGAATTTGGGAGGATTCAAGGGAGTTTCATGCAGGGATGTGTCTATAATTGGGCAAATTGTGATAAAGCTTACCCTATTAGGGAGGGGGAAGATACAAGGTAAGGGACAGCTCTAAATCTGGAGCATACACGGCCAGTAAGCAAAAGGGTTACATTCAGCGAATAGGAGAACAGCTAACACTGATTTAAACTGCATGTTAAAGTAAGATTTTCTTCTAACAGCACTGCTAATAAACTGAATAAACGTAATACTATTGTAATATGAAAAGTAGTCTCTGAGGTAGAGAGTTGTTATCCAGTAGTCCAGCTGCGTTTTCAAAGCTTTCTCTTTCTTCAGTTCTGTTTTTCTTCAGAGGTTTTTCTCCAGCAAGAATAAATATCCTGCGGGCAACTTCCAACACAAGCTGCTTTCCTCTCTCTGACAGCTGATTTCGTAGGGAGGGCAGAAGTTGCTCTCTGGGATGTGGCTGGAATCAATCAGCGGGTTCCAGGGTCGTGCTGAGGGCAGAGATGAGGCAGAGATGAGGCTGTGCCACCTCGTTCATAAGCCAAAGTGGGGGAGAGAGGAAACAATAACCTTGACTGCTCAGAGGTATTTTGGGTTTAGATTAAAGCAGCGTCTGCAAGAACATCACCTGGCCCAGGTTGCCCCGAGAAGCTGTGGCTGCCCCTGGATCCCTGGGAGTGTCCAAGGCCAGGTTCTCCGAATCCTGCCTCCTCTTTCAGCACACCAGCCCCGTGGGGACAGGGAGGATCTGTCCCAAACACTTTGTGTTTGACTTGTCTTTGATATGGAACGTGGGGTCTGTTAAAGCCAGTGGGTTGAGATTCATGTGAGCTCACCTTTAACCTCCTGTCTGTATCATCCCCAGAAAGCTTTAGAGACAGAATTCCAAAATGGATTGGGATAGCCTGGAGAAGAGAAGGCTCTGGGGAGCCCTTAGAGCCCTTCCAGCCCGTTCCCAGAGCAGGGATCCCTTCCACTAGCCCAGTTTGCTCAGAACCCCATCCAGCCTTGCCTTGAGCACCTCCAGGGATTTATTTAAGAGCTCCTAAAAGCAGACCAGATGTTTTCTTCTGAGTGACCTGCAGTCAAATCAGTTTGATTTGCTTCAGAAGCCTTTCTGTCCCAAACCAAGTCCTTCCAGGAAACCCTTTGTAGGTGAGAGGCCTCTTCTTCAGCCACAGCTTCCCTGAGAGGCGCAGAAGAGGCCTGGGGACAAGGTGGCTTCTGGTTGTGCCCACATGAGCTGTGCGGCCCCACAGGCATCTGGTGCCTCTTCAGAGAACAGTGACTGAGAGGAGAGTTAATCCTGAGCTGAGCTTGTGGAAACCACGATGGCAATGAATCAATAAACCAGGTGAACTTTACCTGTGTCAGGATTTAAACTGCAAAGTACAGGTGGAAGCTGCTCCCTCTGGCACGGAGGGTCCTGGCGAAGGGAGGAGGAAAACAGACCAATTTGAAAACCTGGGAGATATTGGAAAGCTATTTCCGAATACATTTGCTGAATTGCAAAGCAGAGAAGAGTGATTAAGGAATAGGGAGATAGGGAAAACTGGGGGAGAGGAGTCTGGGCTTGTGGTGAGCAAAACAGATCCTTGAGGAGGGCAGTGAGGGAAGGCAGGAAGGGAAGGAACAGTTCAGCCAGTTCCAGTCCAGGGAGGAGAGGGAGAACTTCAGGGACAAAGAGAAACCAGAGCCCAGGACCAACCAAGGGACCAAGGACACCCTCCAGCTCCACATCCTTTACCTCTCCATACTGGTGACTTTGGTGTCCTCCCCCCCAGCAGGTCCTGGAGATTCCAGGAAAGGCTGTCCGGCTGCCAAGACAAATCCAGAACGAGTCCCACTGAGCAGCAGAGCCAGAAAGGCTTTCAGAAATACCCATCATGAGCTGTAGAAAAGGCTTTCAAATAGCTTCTTAACCAGAAATTCAGGGTAAGGATTTGTGGTAGCAATTTATGCCTTTTTTCCTGAGGCAGGTTGGGCAACAGCCATTAATTACTTGGCAAACTGCCATGTTGTAGGATTCTTCAGTTACTGAGTAAGTGGTAGAGAGGCTCCTTCCCTTAATACTGTGCTGCTGTGAAAAGAAAGGTGCAAAGAGCTCTTTTCCAGGAAGAGCTGGGAATAACCCCCAGGCTTGGCTGACTATCAGTGTGCAGTGCACTGGCAATATTCCTTCCTTGGAGCCTGCCTTCCCCGAAGTGAACTTTGCACGTTTGCAAGCCCTTGCTGGAGAACCCTGCAGGCCTGGCACGGGGACCGTATGGGAAAGACAACTGAGACACCACTGGGGGAGCCTGGCACAGGAAAGCCTCGCTCCAGCAGCAGGATGTGCATCAGGGACACCGGGATTTCACCCCGGAGAAAGCACCAGACCAGAGAACCTGTTTAATAACTTTCAGTTCTTCCATTTTCCCATCAGCTCTGCCATCACATCACTCAAATCTCATCTCTATTTTCTATTCCATTCTCTCTGCTCCTGTTGTTCATGTGACACTTTTTGAAACTACACTGGCAGTTCCTCAGAACAGGGACTTTCTTTTCCCATCCGTGTGAAGAACATCGTGACAAAGACGATTAAATCCCACCAGGAGCTTTGCATAGGGGCTGGATTTTCAGCCCTGCTGACCTACATGTGACACCAGGCTCTGAAACTCCCCCAAAAGAGCAGAGCTTGCTGATCATAATGGAATTTCAGTCTGGAGAAGAGAAGGCTCCAGGGAGACCTGAGAGCCCCTTCCAGGGCCTAAAGGGGCTCCAGGAGAGCCCCTCGGGACACGGGGTGGAAGAACAGGACACAGGGAATGGCTTTAAGTGGAAAGAGAACAGATTTAGAGTGGATATTGGGAAGGAATTCCTGGCTGGGAGGGTGGGGAGGCCCTGGCCCAGGCTGCCCAGAGAAGCTGTGGCTGCCCCTGGATCCCTGGAAGTGTCCCAGGCCAGGTTGGACGGGGCTTGGAGCAACCTGGGCTGGTGGAAGGTGTCCCTGCCCATGGCAGGGGTGGCACTGGATGGGCTTTGAGGTGCCTCCCAACCCAAGCATTTTCTGGTTCTATAACTCTAAATATTGTCTGTGAAGATAAAAACTGTAGATATATTCCAATTAAGCATTTTGAAGGTACCAGGTAGGTCTCCACGGAACACAGACACAGTGACTCCTCCACCTCCCTGGGCAGCTCATTCAGTGCCTGACCAGAAAGACAATCCTTGCTGCTTTTCAGCACAAGTAAGGCCGTGTGGAGGGCTGGGTCCAGTGCTGGGAACAGTCTTGGGAGGACAAGAAACACACTCTGTGAAGGAAGGTGGTCTTGTGTGGGCTGGGAAAGGAAGACTGAAGGCAACATAATGTGAAAGGCTCCAAAGATGTGAAAAGCTTCTGAAACCAGGAAATTGTTCACCTGTGCTTCATGTCCATGAGAGATGTGAAAGCAGGGACAAGATTGCAACAAAACAGAGATAACAAAAACTTTTCTAATGATGAAACCAGAAAAAAAAAATAGCGGAGACATTGCCTGAGAAGGGGGATATAAAACAAAGTCCATTGGAAGGGGAGGATACAACTGGGCCCTCTTTGGGGTTGCACAGGGACCCACAGGGGCTCCCTGAGGACCTTCCTTCCTGAAACCTGTGTTTTTACATTTTTCAAACGAGATGAAATGCTGAATTTGCCTCTTTTATCCTGTTCCAGAGTTGACATGAGAAGAAACCACCAAAGGATGTCTCCTTTGTCTGTCAGCCAATGGCAATAAATCCAGCAGAGCCCGAGCGATTCCGTTTCCTCCATCACACGAGTGTTTGGGATTGACACCCAGAACACACATTGTCTTCCCTCTGCCTGTGTGCTGGAGATAGAGCTGCTCCTCTCACAGCTTGGATCAGCACCAGCCTCTGTTTCTTCCTGCTGCCACCTCCCTGAGGCAGTTGTACTCAAAGCTCCCAGAAGACAAACCAAATGTTGGGGTGTATTTAGGTGAGTAAATGTCTGTACCAGCAACAACCCGCTCAGACAGTTGCAGTTCCCAACATGGGCCAAAATGGTTACACTGAGGTGCAGTTACATAAATAACTTGCCCTTAAAATGTTTCCCTGTCAACTGGTCGAGCAGAAGTAACAATTTCTCGTGGAATAAATCTGACTCAGGCTCAGAAATGCCCTGCAATGCTCTCCCCCTCAGCATCGTGTTGTGGCCATGAATTATCTTGTGCAGGGTCATGTAGTGATGGAGCATCTCGAGGAGAGGCTGAGGGAGCTGGGGCTGTTCAGCCTCCAGAGCAGACACTGAGGGGACCTCCCCCAGGTCTGTGGGGTCTGCAGGGAGGGGGCAGAGGAGGGACCAGGCTCTGCTCGGGGGGGCCCAGCAATGGCACAGGAGGAACGGGCAGGAACTGATGCCCAGCAAGTTCCACCTGCACAGGAGGGAGAACTTCTTGGCTGGGCAGTGCCCCAGCCCTGAACAGATTGTCCAGAGGGTGTGGAGTCTCCTCCCTGGGGATATTCCAGCCCCATCTGGACACAATCCTGTGCCATGTGCTATGGGCAGGTGGGTGGGACCAGAGGGGACACTGTGGGCCCTTCCAGCCTCACCCATCCCAGGATTCTGGGATTCTGAGAGCCTAAAATCACTGATGTGCCCAGAGTACGTGTAGGACCTCGTAGCAAAAGAGGCAGCAGCTGCAGCCAGGAACATTTGTCTGCACAAGTATGGCTGGAAAGCCTGTCTTCTCCTCAAGCAGCAAAAGCTGCCGTGTCTCACACCCAGAACGTCGAGGGCACAGACCTTTGCTCCCAGAGTTTCAAATCCTCCTCTCTGGGTGCATTGCTCTGACCACTGAGGAGTTTGTTGCTTTGAGGGGGTGGGAAGTGAAAGGTGAACCCCTGACTTTACCTTCCCAAGCCCTGCAGCTGGGCATGAAAAATACGAAACAAAAAAGGAGAAGATGAGCTCTTTAGTCTTATGATCCAACTTCTGGCTGCCAAAAGGGAGCTGGGTCCAAACCCAACTTCAGGGGCTGTAACATTCCTGCTGCATTTAATGTTCACTGAGCATTCAATCAAACATCCCGGGAACGGGTCAGACTGCACCAAAACACAGCCTCCCCTACACAGACAGTTCCAGAACCTCAGACTGGTTGCCCAGAGAAGCTGTGGCTGTCCCTGGATCCCTGGAAGTGTCCAAGGCCAGGTTGGACGGGGCTTGGAGCACCCTGGGCTGGTGGAAGGTGTCCCTGCCCATGGCAGGGGGTGGCACTGGATGGGCTTTATGGTCCCCTCCAACCCAAAAAATTTTGGGATCATATAAGACAGCAGGTGGGAGCTGTGCAGCCACTCACCCTGCCCTGCACAAACCATGGCACTGAGCACCGACCCTGCCAGCCCTGGGCCACCAACCCACATCGCCAGCAAGATTAGTTTGTGTTCCTTGGCCCACGTCCAGCAGCCGAGGGCTGCTGAAACAGGGGGCAGTGTGGGCAGGCCAGCACAGCCCCCGGCTCCTGCCCACTCACGGGCTCAGCCTGGCCCTGGAGCAACCTGGGACAGCCGATGGACAGCCCCTGTGCTGGGTGACTGCCCTGGCCTGCTGCCCTGTCACAGAGCGGGGCAGGGGCTGCTGGAACCTGGAAACGCTCACAGTTATGGGGCTTTCCAGAACTCAGTGTCCAGCTTCCCTCCCTCTGCCCCTGCCTGGACTGACACCTCAGTGCCCTCGGGCACATGGGGTGATTCTTAGAACAGAATCACAGGACCCCAGACTGGTTGGGGTTGGGAGGACCATCGAGATCATCCAGTTCCAACTCAGTGCCATGGCCAGGGACACCTTCCACCAGCCCAGGTCGCTCCAAGCCCCGTCCAACCTGGCCTTGGACACTTCCAGGGATCCAGGGGCAGCCACAGCTTCTCTAGGTAACCTGGGCCAGGGCCTCCCCACCCTCCCAGCCAGGAATTCCTTCCCAATCTCCCATCTCTCCCTGCCCTCTGGCAGTGGGAAGCCATTCCCTGTGTCCTGTCCCTCCATCCCTTGTCCCCAGTCCCTCTCCAGCTCTTCTGGAGCCCCTTTAGGCCCTGGAAGGGGCTCTCAGCTCTCCCTGGAGCCTTCTGTTCTGCAGGGGAACCCCCCAGCTCTCCCAGCCTGTCCCAGAGCAGGGCTGCTCCAGCCCCGGGAGCATCTCCGTGCCCGCTGGGGCTGTGCCAGGGGCTGCTCCGTGCAGGGGCAGGACTTGGACTCGACGGTCCCGCTGCATCCCGCGAACTCGGGATGTTCGCTGACCCTGCGCCCCTCCCGTGGTCACCGCGGGCGCAGCGGGACGGACGGGCGGGCCCCGAGCGCGGCCAGACCGCCCCGGGCCC
>VXAY01001695.1:126953-146506 GCA_013399855.1 Oxyruncus cristatus
TGGACGGGGCTTGGGGCAACCTGGGCTGGTGGAAGGTGTCCCTGCCCCTGGCAGGGGTGGGAGGGATGGGCTTTGAGGCCCCTCCCAACCCAAACCAGTCTGGGATTCTGGGATTGTGGAACAAACATACGGTTTCTGCTGCCCATAACAGCAGGATGTGGTGGTTTTCTCAGCAGGAACATAACACAAGTATCTGCAGGTCATGGAATGGTGCAATTCTGCCTTTTCTGGGAAAGGGGAATACTGTAAGTGATGCTGGTTTCATAGAATCCCAGACTGGGAAGGAACTTAAAATTTATCCAGTTTTCCCCCTGCTGTGGCAGGGACACCTTCCACTATCCCAGGTTTCTCCAAGCTCCTTTCTTCTGGACATTTACTCCTGACTTTGTGACTTTTCAGTAGTTACGGTGTGGTACTGAAGCCTTTCCTCAGTGTGGGATTTATTGGTCTGAGCTACGTTTGTTGCCTTTTTTAGAGTAACTTAAACTGGCTTTTACAGCAGATTTTGGAAAGCATTTACTACTAATATTACATTTTAGCTGCTTTTAGAACCAGGTCGTGGTGGTTGGTTTTAGGTTGGATTTCTATTAGAAACTGCCTGAGAGTCATGAAAACTGAGACCCTGTAGGCGATCACTGTGATCTTGTTACTGCCTCAAAAGAATCAGAAATGAGATTCTGTAGGCAGGTACTGTGAGTTTATTGATGTTGATTGCTTATGGGATGTTTTTGCTCCACACAGTTGTGCTTAACTTTGTTTTTCTTTCAATATTTCCAGCTCAGATCGGCCCACCAGGAATAGAGTTGCAGCCCACAAATGGAGACATAAAAATTAAGGTTTCTCCTCCAGAAGCAAATCAGGCCAAAAAAATGTGGGTAAATGATCTAAGCTTTAAATATAATCTCGTTTTCTGGGAAAATTCCTCAAATTCTCAGGTATGATCACTTTTTTGTAACGTTCGACCTTACCAGAACAGTCAGAGATGGAATTTGATCACACTGTAAAATGCAGTTGTTTGAGTCTATAACTGTGTCACTGTTTATATGCGGTTTAAAAGTTGGGGGAGGTGTTTTGTTGGGGTGGTTTTGGTTTTTCTATAGGATTGGTTTAGATATTTTGTGCCAAGGGTTTCTGTTAAATGCTGGAGCCACTTTGCAGTGCAAGACGAAGAAAGGGAAACCAGCTCAGGTGTGTTAGGGTGTGCATTAGGGGTGACTGTGGTGGTGCTGGGTGACCCTGGAGGGCTCTTCCAGCCCTGATGTTCCTCTGATTGCACATCAGAGAAGGGAATTACTTGTTCTCACACGTCCTGTTCGAAGGTCGGTCCCCGTAAAGTCTGGGAAACCAAAAGCGGGGAGGTGGCCGAGGGAGAGGGAAGTGTTCCAGTGTGAGGGATGAAGGGTCCCGTTGCATTTGGAGTATCAGTTGAGCATCTGTGGGGTGAGTTCCATGTCACGTCGAGCAGAGGCCACAAATCCCACCCCACTTTCACGTGGCAGAGGAGCAGAAAATGTTCCTTCCTCTGAGTCACGTTAGTTGGAAACTTCCCTTTGACACTCATCCACCTCCAATATTGCCCTTTTTTTTTCTATTTGAGCTCTTTTGGTGGTCTTTGCTATGAATGGGCTGAAACGCTGGGAGGGAAATTGATCCTTTCCAAACCCAGCTGCTGGGGAAGGACAGTCCCTTCAAAGGCTCTTTGTCGTTGTTTCTTCCAGCCCAGAAGTAAAAATATTTTTCCCGTTGACACCATTGATGGTCTTGCTCCAGACACCACTTATTGTTTTAAAGTTCAAGCAAATCTTCCTGTAGAGGGCAAAGAGGGGCTGTTCAGTCCCATTCGCTGCACAAAAACCACCCAGAAAGGTGAGAGGAAAATCAGTTTATCTGCAAATGATGATTGAATTTAAACTGTCACAAAGTGGGTTGGTCTGAAGCAACAGAAATGTGCAGAATTGCCAAGTTCCTCCTCCTTTTGGTATCACAAAATCCATGTAGCGTACAGCAGTTATTTACATTTGTTTTTCTCAATCAACGTCAGATATGGCAGTAATAGAGTTTTAATTGTGCAAAGAGGGGTTTTTCCCTGAAGCAAACTTTGCCCATTAATTTGGAGTGCAGAAATATGAGTACAGAAATATGCAGAAGTGCCAAGTTCCTCCTCGTTTTGGTGTAAAAAATATGTGTGACGTATGACATTTCTTTTTCTCAGACAACATAAAATATGGCAACAGCAGAGTTTTAATTGTACAAAAAGGGGTTTTACCACCAGGCAAATTGTTATTGCCTAATTAATTAATTTGAAGTGCAAAAGCTACTTTCTGTATTTTTGGAAAACTTTCTGTGTTTTGCATTGGTGGCTGGGTGTGAGGAGGAAAGGGATGTGTATGGAGGCAAAAGAAAAGCCTTTTGTGCACTTGGCAGTAAATAAATGCACAGAAAGTTGGACTAAGCTTAAAAAAATCCTGGTTTTACGTCATCCTTGGGGAACTGATTGTTCCAGGTTCTGGAAAAAGGCACAATGGCAGTTGGCACCAGTTGCTTGGTTTGCATGTCTAAATTTAAATTCTTTAATGTGCTTTCAGGTGTCAGTTTAGGTACTTCTAAATGTTCCAAAAAAACAACTTCAGGAAAGTCAAATATAGATCGAACCTGGATGGGACGTCAAAATTAGTTGATAGATGGTACATCAAAATTAGTTGGTAGATGGTACATCAAAATTAGTTGCAGTAATTAATTGATGGTACATGGAAATTACTTTATACCAAAAAACTAAATACAAAATATACTAATAATACATGTGCATTTTAATGAAATGCTACAATAATAAATGTGCTTTTTAATAAAATATTAAATTAGCACTTCTGTATCATAATAAATATTAAAATAATTGACATGGGCAATATGGTACAAAAAAATTAAAATACTGGAACATGTAATAAATACACGTGTATTTTACACATTTTCTCCTCGATTTTTTGCCAAACCAGTTTCTTGCTGCTCACCTCAGTGTTTCTGTAGTTGAATTTTTCCTGAATTGTTTTTTTTATTAAAGGCTTAGTACAACACCCTCACTTTGATTTGCAACCTGTACAATGAACAGATAATCTCTGTATTTTCATTACTGAAAGTGTACCATGAGAAACTCCATTCAGTGAGAAATCTGCCTGTAATATCGATTTTTTTTTTTGCTAATTTTGGGTTTCCTTTTCATTCTGAGCAGTGAACGACCTTCTCTGTGCAAAAAATCTGAGAGTCCTTGGTTTGAACATGAAATTTCACCTGCACTGGGATAATCAGTATAAACAACCCGTGAGCTACAACGTCCAGTACCTCATGTGAGTCCAGAATTTCCATCTCAGTTTGCAGGTTATGTCCTTTGAAATGCCATTTATTTTATTTTGCCAGTGTTTTCTGGAAATGAAAATGAAATATTTAGTGTATTAATGCAGTAATTGGAACGTTCATCTCTTAAAAGGATTCCATAATATCTTATCCTGGAATTTCAGGGCACTGGGATGATTTTAATAGTGTTTCGTACCCGAGGGAAGGGACTTCTAAATGCTAAATAACATTTTTAAAAGCTGGGAAGTTTTGCTTTGTAGCTTTTTGAGTGTGAAAAAATTCGATGACTA
The DNA here is from genome assembly GCA_013399855.1 of Oxyruncus cristatus. NCBI lineage: Eukaryota > Metazoa > Chordata > Aves > Passeriformes > Cotingidae > Oxyruncus > Oxyruncus cristatus. The sequence continues at coordinate 130,589 of VXAY01001695.1, forward strand.
GAAGGGAGAAAAATGCAGGTGCTTGAGGTTTCAGTTGCCAACAGATTTGATTTCTTCTGGTCAGATCCAAACATGGAAAAAAAGCCCTGTCTTAGCACATCAAAAGAACATTGTATCACATCAAAAAAATTATATCACTAAAAAAAAGTATCTCATCTGAAAAATATTGTATCACATTAAAAAAGATCCTATCACAACAAAAAAATTAGAAGATGTCATGTCACCTTAAAAAAGCATTGTAGCACATTGTAAAAATATTGTATCCCATAAAAAAATGTATTATTTTGAAAAAGATCATATCACAAAAAATTGGTATCATGTTAAAAAAAAAAACTGTGTCACATAAAACCAAAATTGTATCACATAAAACCAAAATTGTATCACATAAAACCAAAATTGTATCACATTAAAAAAAATCATGTCACACCAAAAAAAGGCATCACATAAAAAAATCATGTCACACCAAAAAAGGCGTCAGATAAAAAAAAGTCACATCAAAAAAGGTATCATATTAAAAAAAAAAATCATGTCCCATCAAAAAAAGGTGTCAGATAAAAAAAAGTCGCATCAAAAAAGGTATCATATTAAAAAAAAAAATCATGTCCCCTCAAAAAAAGGTGTCACATCAAAACCCACCCTGTCAAGGCACGGGTCTATAAACATGTGTCCTGATCTCCAGCTGTCACCCAAATATTGTGGCCAGTACCTCAATGAAGAGGAGAGATCCCTCAGGAATTCTTTTGGAATTCTTTTGGCATGCCAGAAAAATACTTGACTTCATAGAACGTGAGAAATTTTAAATTGGATTTTAAGCCCCTGCAAACCCAGTAGGTAATTTACCCTGAGGGCGATTAAAGCACCGATCTGTAGTTCCTGCCCCCTTCTCTCGGGGGCTGCACTTGGAAGTGTCTCCTGGTTGGGCCGTTTCTCCCTCAGCAGGAGTCCCTTTCCTCCACAACCCAACCAGCCTGGGCAGCGCAGGCAGATCCTCTGTTTTCTCCCTGAGACTTGGGGGCCCTCCTACCAAAAGCCGCTAACCTGTGTCGTGCAGCGGGTACCTGAAGAGGCTCAACGAGGATCACTCCGGGAAGTGGCTCGGTGTCCCCGGCTGCGGGAACACCACGGGCACTCGGTGCAACGTCTCCTCCGTCATCACCACCACCGGCTTTTATTACCTCCGCGTGCAGGCCAGGGCTGGGCACAACAAGTCCTGTGTGTCCGCGGAAGTCCAGGTGGAGCCTCTGAAAACCAGTAAGGAAACGTGTTTTCTTCAAGTTCCATTTCCCGAAAACTGGTCCCCAGTGCCATCATTAACTTACAGGAGGGTGGAGAGGGACTTGGGACAAGGGGTGGAGCGACAGGACAGGGGGAATGGGTTCCACTGCCACAGGGCGGGGTGAGGTGGGAGATTGGGAAGGAATCCTCCCCTGGGAGGATGGGGAGGTTGCCCAGAGCGGCTGTGGCTACCCCTGGATCCCTGGAAGTGTCCAAGGCCAGGTTGGGCAGGAAAATAATTGAAATATTTCTCAGGACTTGAGATTCTGGATAAAGGTATGAAAATATATTTAAAAGTTAGACTTTTAAATATGTGTTTCTTAAAAATTATCATAGGTTTCAAGGACGGTATTGTATGCAATATTTTTATCTGTGTTTTTTAAGTCGTATTTTTGATTTTGTTTTTATTTCTAAGATGAAATTGGCCCTCCTGGTGTCAAGCTGGATATCAGTGATACTTTGCTCCACATCCAGATTTTTCCTCCAGGAGGACCTGAGGGTGAAGTCATGAGGAACAATTATGTCTTGTCTTACCGGATTCTGTACTGGAAGAATTCATCAAATGATGAGGTTTGAACTGGTTAACAAATTTTATACATGGCCATAAGTATTTATGACTTAAATCCCAAGTTTGAGCTCTCCTCAAGAAGCTTCTTTTCAAGAGAGGCACAGATATGATGTATCAGTATGAAAAAAAAGTCAATCTGTTGAGTTTTTTTCTGAAAGGTTCTTTTAAAAATCTGATCAAGGTGATTTTATTACACAGTGAGTGAGATTCTAATCTACTTCCATGGATGGGGCCGTGTTTAGTGTGAGCTGGGATGGCAAAGCTCTGTGTATCATGAAATAACAAAGTCCTGTGTGCTTTTAGCTCACAGTTTAATGGATCTTTCCATATTTAAATACTTCTTAGAGTAAGATATTTTACAGTAATGGCTAAAAGGGTGGAGGAAGAGAAGGAAAGCAACTGCAGCAGAAGGAAGTTTCGTGTTGCCCAAAGCTTGGCGCTCTGCAGTGTCTCAGTGGTGGAAGCACTTGGTTCTTGCCAACAAGTGTTTCCCGAATTTTGCTGGGGAGATAATTGGGTGGTTCCTTTTATTTGATTTAATCTGGGTGCCCAGGGAGGTGCTGGAGTCACCAGTGTCCCCAGAGGCGTCGGGGTGTGGCCCCTGGGGACATGGCTTAGGGGGGCTGGGTGACAGCGGGACTGGATGAGCCTCTTCCAACCTTGATGATTCTGGGATTCTGTGGCTGCAACGACATTTTACAGAATGACTTCTTCATCAGAGGCCATAATTCTCACCTATCCCAGTGATTCTTGTACAGCTCCTGTGCATCTTGTTCTCCCACTTTTGACTTTTCAGGAGGAGGCCAAAGTGAAGGAGACAAAACAAACCGTAGCGACAATCCCCGACCTCGCGCCCAAGACCTTGTACTGTGTCAAAGCCCAGGCCTTCTCAGAAGCTTACAACAAGAGTGGTGCTTACAGCCAGGAGGAATGCATCCAGACCCTTGGAGGTAGGGGAAGCTTGGGAATCGATCCACCTCTGCGAGTACAACCACCGACCCTTCATAGGCCTTTGCAGCTCTCGCTGGTTAAAAACCCCTGGCAGCAGCACCTCGTTGGGCAGAGAGCTTGAATTCCCACTGCTTGTAAGATATTTTTAGGAATCACTAAATGCCATGTTTTCAGGAATATCTTATTCTTGGAATTTTCACAGTTCTTCTGTGAATGAATTCAGTTTTAACAAATCTGTGCTGCAGATGCGAGGAGCCAAATCATCGGGCTCGTTAGAGCCGAGAGCTCACCTTGCTGCCGGGGGAGACTGGGTGGGTTACACTCCCTCGGAACGGAAGAGCAAGTTTTATGGTGAAATAATTGGCCAAACTAAATTTTCTTAACACTAGAAAAATTGCTGAATATCCAAACTGTTCGAGAAAATGTAATAACAGTAATGTTCCAGCACATCATAAGCCTTTAGGATTCATTTATATTGTGGTCCTCACTGCCTTGACTTTATCAAGCCTAAAACAACCCAAATGTTACCTTTTTTGCCTTCATTTGATAAATTCTTTAATCTATTTTACTAGTTATTTGCCTTCCCATATCCTTGTATTTTAATGAGCTTATTTAAGCCCAAGCAGTGCATTCAGGACAGATCATGTCCTGTCTTTCCCACGTGTTCCCGCAAGTGTGGAAATCTTTCATTCTTTGATCATAAAAAAAGACCTGATTGTCTGTAATTATGATTATTTGTAGGGTGTCTCTTAATACTATTAATGTTAGTATGTTCGGACATGCTTCAGTTTATTACAGATGGAGAACCATAGAATGGTTTGGGTTGGAAGGACCTTAAAACCCAATCCAACCTTGATTGTTCTGTGTTCTTGTGTTTGATACTTTTTTTAAGTAAAATTCTCTAAGGTATTGGAATAGCAGCAGTTTTTCATGATCCCCATGGCTGGTGTAGCACTGTGGAAATGCAGAGTTACTGTGATAATCCTGCAGCAGATTTGGAGCTAGTCTGTTCTTTAATCCGTGGTGGTTATGAAAGCCCATATGAATGGGTTTTATTCCTCTCTTTAGAGAAAGCTTTCCCTCTGGTCATTTTAGCCACGTTCATAGCTGCCCTGGTTGCTGTCCTGCTCGTGGCCTTGCCTCTGGTGTTTGTCCTCTACCAAGCCTACAGTAAAATCAAGTACGTGTTCTTCCCGGCCTGCCAACCCCCTCTGAACATCGAGGTGAGCTGACACTTCTCTTTCACTGAGCAGATTATTCTTAGGAAAATGAACTAGAAATGTTATGGACAGATGTTCATCTGTTATCCTGGTCTTATGGGAACGCCCGGGGTCTTACGGGAACGTCAGGATTAACTGTGGAGGTTTGACGGTGGTTCTCCACAAAGGCAGCTGTTGTCTCCAGTTTCCAGATTTTCCTTCAGTTCTTGTGTGGCCTCCTAAGGCTCTAATCCATGAGATATTGCAATGCTGTAGGTGATTGGCAGCTGTGAGCATAGCAAGTAAGATGTGATTCATGTTTGAGTTGTTCAATGCTTGACTGTGTGAATGGGATGATGAGGTGGGGTCGGGCTCTGCTCCCAGGGAACACGGGACAGGAGGAGAGGGAACGGCCTCCAGCTGGGCCAGGGGAGGCTCCAGTTGGCCACGAGGAGGAATTTCTTGCTGGAAAAGGTGGTCAGGCCATGGCAGGGGCTGCCCAGGGAGGTGGTGGAGGGGCTTTTCCAACCTCTGGGATTCTGTGAACTAAATTTCATCCTAATTTTGAGTTGTTGAACTTGGGGTAACAAATGGCCTGTTAGAGGTAGAAAACCTCATGATACTACTCAGCACGATCACAGGATCCCAGACTGGTTTGGGTTGGAAAGGACCTTGAAGCTCATCTAATTCCCACCCCCTGCCATGGGCAGGGACACCTTCCACCAGCCCACGTTGCTCCAAGCCCCGTCCAACCTGGCCTGGGACACTTCCAGGGATCCAGGGGCAGCCACAGCTTCTCTGGGCAACCTGGGCCAGGGCCTCCCCACCCTCCCAGCCAGGAATTCTGTCCTATCACCACCCTCACAGTAAAGAATTCAATAAACCAGATTTGTACAACTGTGGTGTTAAGTAGAATCATTATTTAAATTATTTAATCATTATATAAATATTGTGTATGAATGTTCATCCCTCCCTTTTTTCCTCTTTTCTCAGGGATTTGGAGGACAGCTCTGCACCAGCCCTTATCTGTCAACTCCAGAAGAACCAATAGAGAACTGTTCTATAATTGAATCTATGATCACATATGAAGGAAATCAGATTGATTTTAGAGACTACAAACATTCCAAACAGAGCAGTCGAGACTCAGGAAATTACTCCAACGATGACAACACTTCAGGGAGCAAAGGCTCGGCAGAAACTCTGGAAAAGGAAATAATGTAACTCTGAGGAAAATAAAATTCCTCTGTGAGGCTGGCAGCTCTATGAAACTTCTTTACTGTGGGAGTCACAGCCTGAGGAACACACTGTGACTTTTGCGATCCTTGTCTTTGGGCTTCCAAATCTGCCCTTTGTTGGTTGGAAATCTCCCCGAGTCGCTCGAAGTCGTCGGAGCTGGCACTGATGTGCCACCACGTGAGCAGACGCTGACCTTCTGCACGAGGAGGAGCAGATCTGGGCGCTCTCGCTACTTGAAGCCGATGCCTGAGCAGAGCGTGCGTGTGCCACAGAGTTTGTCTCTCTGTCCCCCACCGGGGGTTGTGTTGAGTCCGGCGCGTGCTGGGTCGTCGCCGTCAGTCCCGGCGTTGCCTCTCCCAATGTTTACACGGGCAGGAGGAAATTCCTGCTGGATACAATCCTAAGGACTTCTTGGACGTTCTCTTGCAGCCCCTCAGGGGCCTTGCTTGTTGGTTCAGCAGGTCCACAACAAAGTGCCAAGAGACCAAGAGTCGCGTCAGTGAGGGGCTTCTCAGGCTCCGTGTGGAATTCCCACTTCCCTGCTCATGTATCCGACTCCCCATTCCTGGAAGTGTGCACGGCCAGGTAGGATGTTGCCCTGAGCCAGCTGGGCTGGTGGAAGGTGTCCCAGCCCATGGCAGGAGGTGGGACTGGATGGGCTTTGAGGTCCCTCCCACCCCAGGCCAGTCTGGGATTCCCCAATTCCCCGGGTGCTTCTCCCGCAGCACACGGTCATCGGGGCAAGGACAGGGATGGGAAGAGGCAGAAAGGAGCTTCACTGGGCTATAAAGGGAAATGTCGTAGTGGAACCTCTTTGACTGGGTCCAGTTGTTCAGTTGTTTTGTTTGGGATGAAAGCCCCAGCAAAGCTCCGGGGCCGAGGTCTCTGCAGGAGCTTCTCCCCCTGAGACACAGTGGGAGGCACGGCCTTGATTAAGGAATTCCCTCCATTGCTACATAACCAAAAGTGCACAATATTTACTTCTAGTTGGATTTCACTGAGAAACAAAAATCTCCTTAGAAGGATGAAACTTATTTCTGTAATTAGAAGGACCCAAGGTGAATTTAGAAAACGCCTTTTAAGAGTGATGAGGGTGTTCGTCACTCAAAGCTTTTCCAGCTCAGTCTTGTCTTGCCGACAGACTTTTTTGTGTACAAATGATCGGGATATGCTCCGATAACATTTCAGTTTACATACCTCTGTCTGCTGGAGTAATTTTTTTAAGTAGCTTATTTTTTTATGAAGAAATTGCTTTGGATTAAACTGGGTTTGAGCATCGTGTGAACTTTTGTTTATTCTGACAAGGAACTCTTGGTGTTTATGTATCTTTTTTTAATTTTGAAGATGTTGCCTAACTTTATAAATTTAATGTCCTTGTGTTCATTGAAGAACTTAATAAATTTTGCACATTTATTTCTTTATCCCTTTCTTGGTTCCGTGTATTTTTGATGAAGCTTTGCCATGGAAGTTCCCAGGAGTCCTCAGCTGTCCTTCCTGAAGAACCCAATGTGAAGGATCTCATAGAATCATATTGTAGCATATAATAGAATACGATGTCATAGAATATCATATTGTAGAAATTTAATCTTAGGGGTGTTGCGTGATTTGGACAAATTCTCCCTAATGAGGAGGGGTTCACTGTCAGATTTCAAAGCAAAGCAACCAAAAGTTTCTGAAATAGGCAGAATGATTTCCAGGCAATCCACATTTTTCTTGGGAATGTAGACCCAAAGAGATGCTAATGAATATATATTTATGCTCTTAAGTTTGGTAACGAGGTGTTACAGAAAATCCTGTATCAGCTCCCTCAGTGTTGCCAGAAGAAGCAAAAGCAGAGCTGTAAGATGGAAACGCTCATTGATTCAACATCTGACACTTAAAGTGGAAAAGTCACTTCCCAAACACCTGAGGCAACTTCCCTCTGATTGTTTTTGGATGAATCCAGGAATACTTGGGAAAGAACTGGAAATGTTACAGTTCCCTCCCCAGAACACTTTATTGTGGTGCACAAAGGAACTTGGTTTCAATGGATTTTGTTCAATTCCCAAAGTCTTCCTGAACACGCAGCCCTTGGAGTGGTTTTGAAGCCCAATAAGGTGCAATAAAATTGTTAAAGACAGAGTTTATAATCTTTAAACAACAAAGGTGTTTATTGCAACGTTGGGGAACTCCCAGATCGCGCTGGACAAAGAGCTCTGAAAAATTTTGGCAAAGATCAGGGAATATATACAGTTTCTGTGAAAGGCTACAACACTTTTCATCCATATTCATACATTTGCAACATCAGATTATAATATTCATATCAGGCGGAGTCTAGGGTGGAGTCTTTCTTCTGGGGAAATCCTTGGTGGGAGATCCGGTCTTCTTCATCAGGGCAGGGGTCTTTTTCTCTCCTCATCTTCGGTGAACTATTCAACTTTCTCGTTTTCGCTGACTCCTTGGTGAATTTACACCGGGTCCTTGACTCATGTTCCCTCTTTATCTCCTGGTTTTCTCTCCCTTCCTTACTTATGTTGTTGTTTTAGCTGTTTTCCATCAAAACAGGACAGAGCACTCTATCTTTGTCATAAGTCTTATCCTTGGTGCAAGACACCCACCTTCCCTTAGCTGATCCTATAAATCTTACATTCCTTGGAGCAGGGTGTTAGGATTTTTAACTCCTTTAGGCTCTTGTTCTGTTTCAGTTTTCTGCTTCCTCGTTCAATATTCCCAGCAAGATGATCTTGGAGGTCTTTTCCAGCCTGGACGACTCTGGGATTCTCTTCCCTGAATTCCTCCCGTGGGGACACAGCCCCGTTGATAACCGGATCCTTTCAGTGGGCTTTGCCAGTGCTCGGGGGAAACCACGAGCAGCTTCTTCCAAGGCCATGTTTTGGAAAACAAACCCCTCCACCCATGTTGGTTCTGTGGGACAATCAGCTGAAAGGAAACCAACGTCCTGGAAGCATTTTCCAGGTTTGGTCCCAGATTCCGTGACTTTCCCACGACTCCTGCTTTTGGAATGGATTTTGTTACTGGGGTTTATTAGGTTTTATTTATTTGTAATTTATTGGGAGGGGTATTTATTAGGTTTTATTTATAATCTCCTAGGGTTTGTTTGTTTATAACTTATTAGAGGTTGTTTATGTATTTATTATCTACTAGGTTTTATTATTTCAGACTCATCTGCTTGACGGTGAAACCCAGGTAAGAACATTCAGATAAATCCATAGTAGAGAACCCCCTGGGTGGTAAATCCATGTGGGCTGTTGGCTCATTTTCATAGGGATGCTTTGCTGAAGGATAATTGTGCAGAGAATGTGACTGTGCTCTGCACTGACACACTTGGTGTATTTGTATTTATTTATCTTCTCATGTTAAAATTATATTTTAAATTTAATTTGTCATACTATTCATTTATATATTATTAAGGTATAATAGTTTCAAATATATTTGTAATTATATTTACCTGTTCTGAATATTGTAACTGATAATATATAGTACGTAATTTATTATTAACTTTATATATATTGTATTATTAATATATAACTATTATATATTACATGATCATAATATATAATGATACTGTATATAATATTACATGATGTTATAATGTATGTATTTTTATATGTTATATTAATATATATTGTACGTTAATATATATAACCACAAAGTACTGCAGGGATTTAAGAATCCCAAGGCACCAGAAGTGCCACTTTTTGCCAACTGGGATTATTTGCCAACTTCTGTCTGTGACAGATAACCCAAACTGCCTGAAAACTTGCTGAGGTGATGGATCATGGACTATTTCGGGTAAAGTTCTAGGAATGGAAGCAAGACTTCCTGCAGTTTTTCCAGCAAGAGTTACCTTTGAGTAGTGGTGGCCTTGGTAAATTCTTGTTTTCACCACAGATGGTATTTCCAGTCTCATTTTCCACTGAGGCAGAAAAACCCCACAGCCCTTAAAGCTGTCCCTGATAACCAATATCCCATAAAAAACCCACCTGACACTGGGGGCTGTCAGAACAAATTATTTCATTCGGGTTCTTGGAAAATACCTTGGAAAACTTGAAAAATTTGTATCCTGGTTTTACAACAGAATCCAAAGGGTCTTGAAATCAGTGGACAGCAGCTCTGGGCTTGTTTGCAGTGGAAAGAGCTGGAATATCAGGAAATCCTGGTTTAATAGGAAGAGGTGCAGGTTTGGGGCAGTTTGGCCAGCGATGCTGAACCACCTCAGTGTCCGTTCGAAGTGCAAAGTGACGGTAATTGGTGATTACACCCCAGTGTAACCGCACACGGGGCAGTCAATGTGCTGCAGAGCCAAGGGAACCGGTGCCTGACCGAGGTCTTCTCGTGGACACACCAAGATTGTGAAGTCCTGTACTCGTTTCCTCTTCCCTGCAGTTCCCGGCATCCCAGGAATAGCCTCGTAATTATCCCAAAGCCAACCCTGTTGTCTTGGTGACACCTTTTCCCTGCGGCAGCAAAAGCAGAGCATGTTCTAAACAAAAATGGTGTCAGTGGCAGCTTTCTTAGCTTTTGGGAGCTACATTTCCTTCCTTCTCCGACGGATTATTTTCCATCCAGGTATGGGCTCCAGTCCCAGGAAAGGGGGGGTTTCACCTGCCCGGCAGCTCCGGTGGTACCTGATGCCTTGAGCTCCCTCTGCTGACCCTGGAACGGCAAATGAAAAACCGGCTCCGCGCAAGTGTCTTTAAAAGGGACTTATTTCAAATTTAAATGCCCAAACTAGGCAGGAATTTTGTGCCCAAATCCTTAGGTTCTTGCCTATATTCCATATCTATGTATTTATGAAGGACTGGCTGTGGAGTCAAGCAAAGCTGTTATTTAAAGTAGATCACAATACTGATTATCTTTTTAGTTTTCTTGTCCTTCTAGAATTTCAAATGAGATTCCAGGTTGGTGTATAAATGTATCATTTTGTTTACAAACACCTCTTTTTAGCGACTGACTTTGGAAAGAAACCTGTACTTTAGGTATAGCTCTGCACACAAATACCATAAACTCCACCAAGGTGGTTATTATTAGTGGTTATTATTATTCTCTAATGCCAAACACAGATATTTGTCAATTATTTGAACATCGTGGGGCTGCTTTGGGCACGTTTTTATCCTGACTCATAAGACTTCTGGTTCCTTAATGGCTCCTCCAGACCTGTTTCTTTGAGGATTTGCCCTGAGGACTCTGATATTTGGAAATAAATGGCCAAAATCTATTCCCTGCAGCAGAGAATCCCTGAGTCTTGCACATTTAAACTGGTTCAGACACATCCCACAATAACTGAAGTTGGAAAACCCCTCCAAGACCATGACTCCACCACCTCCGTGGAGGTAAAACACCCCCAGGAAATCCCATAGTTGGAAAGATGGAAAATCTGGAAGATGGTGGTGGTTTGGTGTCGTTCCCCTGTGGGAGGGGTGACATTTACAGTCCTTTTAAACTTGTATGTAACTGTATAAATGGGCTACAACCTAAATTCTCCTCCGAATCCAGCCCAGGTTTCCAGCCCCAGGAAGCAGCTGCTGCTGGGTGGACTCTCCGTTCCCCGCCTGTATCAGTCACTCCTGGCTGACCAGGTTTATGAAACGAGGAGCATCCTCCTCCTCTCCGTTCTGCCGAGTTCCTTGCCTGAGTCACAGCAAATTTCCCTTCACACCCTCCTCACAAACTGCCTTTCTTCTGTTGTGAGGCCCTTGGTGACCCCCTAAAGCTTGTCCGCTTTGCTGCTGTGGCCAGTTCTCCCTCATCCCTCACTTTCTTGTTCAGATCAGAGATCAGAAACTGTTTTTCCCTGCAGGAGTGCTCAGGCCTTGCAATAAGTGTCCCAGGGAGGTGGTGGAGCCCCTGTGTCTGGGAGTGTTCAGAGGTGTCTGGATGTGGCCCCTGGGGACATGGATTAGGGGTGATCCTGGTGGTGTGGGACTGTGAACCTTTCATTACCAGAACTAGTGTTTGATCAGAGAATGTGCCTCAGGGTGTTCTCTTCAAATTGATTTTAATCCATTTCTTTTCACCATATTTGATTTTAATTAATTTGTTTTCAGCTCTTACCCCATCCCCTTGAAAACTCCCTCACCAAAAAGTGCAATTCTGCATCAACGTGGGATCCTGGTCCAGAGGGACCACGGAGCTGCTCCAAGGGCTGGAGCCCCTCTGCTCTGGGACACACTGGGGTGCTCCCCTGGAGAAGAGAGGGCTCCAGGGCCTAAAGGGGCTCCAGGAGAGCGGGCGAGGGACTGGGGACAAGGAATGGAGGGACAGGACACAGGGAGTGGCTTCCCACTGTCAGAGAACAGGGCTAGATGGGATATTGGGAAGGAATTGCTGGCTGGGAGGGGGGGGAGGCCCTGGCCCAGGTTGCCCAGAGAAGCTGTAGCTACCCCTGGATCCCTGGAAGTGTCCAAGGCCAGGGTGGAGGGGGCTTGGAGCAACCTGGGCTGGTGGAAGGTGTCCCTGCCCAGGGCAGGGATGGCACTGGATGGGCTTTGAGGTCCCTTCCAACACAAACCTTCCCTGATTCTGATTCTCTCTAAATGTCACTATTTGAGGAACTTGCTTTTTTCAGCCACTGTGGTCTTCTTGTTACAACAACTATTTACAAGTCTCAATATCATGCCCAGGCACCTTAAATTAAGGGTGAATTTCAGCCATCAAGACATGCCCCTTCTTAGAAATGATGATCTGCAAGCCAAGTTTATCTCCAGAACATACGGGGGGTTTGTCTCTCCGTGTCAGTCCATCTGGGTTTGCAGCTTTTATAACGTGCTCTGAGCAGGCTGTTTGCATGACTAACAGGCTGTACTTCCTCCCTGTCTCAAGGAGACTCGATTTCATCAGGAGTTACTGTAAATGAATCACTAAAACCATTTTTTCTATTTTAAGTCTCCCAGCCTGCTGAAATGCAGACACTGCAGCAGGCTCAAGGCCTCCAGGAAAGCCTGTTCTAGTTCTCAATTTACCAGTAAACATCCTAAATCCTACTCTGGTTCAGAACATGCAAACAAAACACAGGGAGGGAGGTGTTGCTTTTTGCCTTTGTCATCTCTCCTTTTAACAGGCACAAACAGTGTTACCTGAGCTTCATATGAAATCATGGAATTATGGAACAGTTTGGGTTGGAAGGACCTTAAAGCTCATCCAGTGCCACCCCCTGCCATGGGCAGGGACACCTTCCGCCAGCCCAGGTTGCTCCAAGCCCCGTCCAACCTGGCCTTGAACACTTCCAGGGATCCAGGGGCAGCCACAGCTTCTCTGGGCAACCTGGGCCAGGGCCTCCCCACACTCACAGCCAGGAATTCCTTCCCAATATCCCATCTAGCCCTGTTCCCTGGCAGTGGGAAGCCATTCCCCCTCATCCTGGCACCCTGGGTCCAGTTTGCTGCTGTGCCTGTGAGTGGGAGAGGAGAACCTGGAGCTCAGTTGGGCCAAGCTCCTGCTGGGACACGTTTGTATTAACTGCTAAAGAAATACAAGTATTTCCTGCCTTTTGCCTGGATAGCAACTGCTGACTGGTGTGTCCTGGGATTACAAACACTTCCCTGTGCTACCACATGGAAATACCAAGTGTGGCAGCTCCAGCTTTCCAATTAAAACTCAGATCTCTTCCCTGGGGTGATATAATTTCACTGTCTATACCTTTAGGTGTAGCACCTTCCAGTGCACGAGAAGAGAAGGCTCCAGGGAGACCTGAGAGCCCCTTCCAGGGGCTAAAAGGGCTCCAGGAGAGCTGGAGAGGGACTGGGGACAAGGGATGGAGGGACAGGACACAGGGAATGGCTTTCCATTTCTCTTCCAGGAAGAAGATTGAAAATCCAAGCAGCAAACACCAGCAGTTGCTATTAATGAGGTTAGAGTTTGAAGAGCTTTTGGCAAAATAAGTCTGGAATTTGTTTAAGGCTTTAGTGAAGTGTAGTTTGAATAGGAGGGAGATTCTTCTTCTTTATTTGCTTCCTTGTTTCAGTTTCTTAACAGAGTGTGGTTCTTCACACGAGATGTCTGGAAGAGGAGGGGGATGGAGGAACACAAGGAAGGGGTTGATTTGCCTCTCAAACCAATGTGGTCCTAAAATTGTTCACCTCCTGATCACTACCTGATGTAACAGATGTCCCTGAGTTTCTCCATGGATTCATTTCACCTCTATCTGTGTGTTATTTTTTGGAGAACTTCCTTATTTTTCATGAATTTAAATATATTTTCAAGGTTCTGTGCCAGAAATTTGGCTGCCTAGAAAAATCACAGGATCATTTATCCCTTCCTGTCTGATTTGACATTGACTTTGCTTTGTGCTCCCTAAGCTCAAGGAAAATAAAGCAATGTACAGAATTATCTCTGAATCTGTAGGTTTCTACAGATTTCCTGGGTTCAGGGTGTCAGGATCAGATGTTGCATCTCCTCCAGCTCTCTCTTCTCTCCATTAAATCACTTTGGTCTCTCTGCTCTCCTTCAGCTCCCAGTTTTAAGAAGTCATCCCTCATCCACTGAGGGTGAAAAACACATATTCCATTTTTTCATGAAGGCACAACCATTTTGACCTCCCTCCTGACAGAAAAGACTCTCGGAGAGTAATTTCTTGGGCTTTGACTTAAGAGGAAGCTCCAGGTAAGAGAGAGATCAGCTGGGACGAAACCCAAAGCCTGCCCAAGTTTCCCTTCTGGGCAAACACATATGACAAATTCTGGGATTTCTGTGACAACCAGGGTCTGTCAGTAGAAGGGAGGAGGGAAACCCCAGTGCCTCAGTCATGTCTCGAGTTTCTTTAGCTTCGAGTTGCTCCACGTTTCCTCTGTGAATCAAAATCTTCGTGCGTGGATTTGAGATGCCGCTCAGATTAACGTGCCTTCTGAACAGGCTGGTTTGCTGCTTAATGTTCCCGGTTAGAAGCTGCCAGGGGCTTTCACAGCTTGGCCTGGGCGCCTGTCCCAGAACTGCTCCTCCAGTGGCTCCGCCAGTTCGTGGCTGGAATTCCTGCGCTGGATTCAGCGCGGAGTGTGGCGATTAAAGGGTCGCGTCAGCGCAGCGCCGGCGCCAGGGGAATCCCGAAGTGAAGCGCCGGGAGCGGGCGGGCTCAGCAGAACCGTTCGGAGAGGTGAGTCACGTCTGCCCAGAAGGGTTCAGGGCGAGGTCAGGCGTGGAGTGCAGAGAAACAGGCTCAGTCTCTGGCTGACTGACTGGAATCTCCATCACCACCTTTCGGCTCGTTTGATGGTGATGAGCACCCAGCGTCAGTTTCCAGTGTTTCCTTTCCCCCTCCTTTTTTTTTTAATAAATTCTCTTTTCTAACATTCATCATTTGTGTCAGCCTGCAAAGGCTTTGCCTGAGGTTCTGACCCCTTTTGTTACGGCTCCTCCCGGCGAACGCAGGATCTCTGCCCTGGGAGTTGCAGGAGATAAGAGCAGGGCTAAGGGAGAGGGAGAAAACTCTCTGTCGACGGGGAAAGGGCTGAAGTACAGCAGAAATCGGGTGATTCATCGGAGCTCATTTGGGAATCAAAGCTGCCCAGCCCTTACTGAGTGCTCTGACCACGAGACCCTTTCCTTGTGCCAGCTCTTCTTTCCTTGTTCGAGTTCTGCTCAGGAAATTCAGGCAGCCAAACATCACCTGTAGTAAATAAAGATGTTTTAAGTACCCTAACCCTGCGCGGTTTCCTCTGTTGGCAATCCTGCTGATTGCCTAATAATAATAATAACCCCCCATATTTTCTCTCTGAAGTGTTTAAGAGTATTTTGACTTTGTTCAGGAGACACATGAAATGCCTCCCTGCTTTATGGTGCTTTTCACTAAAGCCGTGTCAAAGCTCTTACATTAAAACCTAATTTAAACCCTAAAAATTAAAATCCCTGTTAGTGAATTATTTTAAAACAACCCCTCTATTACAGCAGCAAGGGTCGGAGGAACGCAGCCTCCCGGCACCACCTCCGGCGTTTTTAGCCCGAATATTGTGTTAGCAGCAGCACCAGCGGCGGTGTGCGGCTGGCGGTAACCACGGCTTGGTGTCACGCTCGATGCAGCCGGAGGAAAGGGGGAACTTCAACCACTTCACGGCGAGATTTTCCCACATCAACCGCACGCAGGGGCAGGGACCGGGCCGGGGAAGGGGCTGGGGAAGGACTGGGGACAAGGGACACGGGCCGGGGCAAGAGCAGGGACAGGGACAGAAGGGGAAGGGACGAGGCAGGGACTGGAGCCGGGAAAGGGAGCGGGACAGGGAACAAGGGCAGGAATAGGGGCAAGACAGGAGCCAGGGCAGGGACAGGGGCAGCGATAGGGACAGGGGCAGTGACAGGAGAGGGAGAAGCAGCAGGAGAAGGGGCCGGAGCAGAGACAGGAGCAGGGATAGGGACAGGAGCAGACGCAGGAGAGGGAGAAGGGGCAGGGTAGAGACAGGGGCAGGGGCCGGAGCAGGGGCAGCCCTCGGGGCTGTGGCACATCCCTCCCCAGGCTCAGCTCGGATCCCCCGCGGGCCCCTCCCGAGCGGCTCAGGCGGGGCCCGGGCGGGCTCTGCCTCGGGGGGGCGGAGGAGGAGGAGGAGGAGGAAGAGAAGGAGGCGGAGGCGGAGCGGGGCCGGACGGAATCGCTGCTCCGCCCGCACCGGGGTCGGGCCGGTCCGAGCGTGCGACTCCGGCCCGGCCCGGCCCGGCCCAGCCCAGCTCGGCCCAGCTCGGCCCAGCTCAGCTCAGCCCGGCCCG
>VXAY01001695.1:147279-176724 GCA_013399855.1 Oxyruncus cristatus
CGGGGGTGGCCCGCGGGGTCTCGCCCCACCGGTGCCCGGAGCGCTGAGCGGGGACCAGCCCTGATGTCTTTGCCGATCCCGGGAATGCTCCTTCCAAAAATCCCGCTGTGGGATGGGTTTACCGGTGCGGGTCCAGCCTGGAGGGGCTCGATTCGGTGTCGGTGATGTGGCGGATGGTTGTGAGGTGACACCTGGTCGTTCATTAAACTCTGATTTTATGGCTCACGCTGGGATGGATTTAGATTCGATGGAAATGCTTTGCCATAGTGGGGGAGGTTTGCTCTGCAGGCTGGGTCTGGCATGGAGCTCACGAGGGTAATCCTGGCTCCAGTGTGTCCCAGGGAGTGCAGAAGAGCTGCTGTGACGTGGTGTTCCAGGGCTGGAGCCAGGCTGGGAGAGCTGGGGGTGCTCACCTGGAGAAGAGAAGGCTCCAGGGAGACCTGAAAGCCCCTTCCAGGGCCTAAAGGGGCTCCAGGAGAGCTGGAGAGGGACTGGGGACAAGGAATGGAGGGACAGGACACAGGGAGTGGCTTCCCACTGTCAGAGAACAGGGCTAGATGGGATATTGGGAAGGAATTGCTGGCTGGGAGGGTGGGGAGGCCCTGGCCCAGGTTGCCCAGAGAAGCTGTGGCTGCCCCTGGATCCCTGGAAGTGTCCAAGGCCAGGTTGGAGGGGGCTTGGAGCAACGTGGGCTGGTGGAAGGTGTCCCTGCCCATGGCAGGGGTGGCACTGGGTGATATTTCAGGTCCCTCCCAGCACAAACCAGTGTGGGTTTGAGTGAGGTGTGCCCACAGGGTGGTGCTTGCTCAGGCACGAAGGTTCCTCCACGAGTTCAGCACATCCCTGTCCCATTTCCTGGTATTGCTCAAGGTCTGGCCAACCAGCCCGTGGGGCTCTCCAGCTCTTTGGGGGCAGCTGCTGTTCCAGACCTGCTTGGCTGTTCTAAGGCAGGCCAGGGCAGGGCCTACTGCAGGCAGTGTTGACCAGTTTGATCCCATCAGCAGCAGTGGGATTTCCCAGAGAGCTCTTAGAATCATAAAATCACAGACTGGTTTGGTTTGGAAGGGACCTTAAAGGTCATCTCATTCCACCCCCTGCCATGGGCAGGGAACCTTCCACTAGAGCATGTTATGAGGTGAGAAGCCAATTTGGTGCTCTAGAACAGGAAAAGTCCACAAAAAATCCCCAAACCCACAATTTTCTGGTTTTGCCAGTTTAGCAAAACACTGATTTCTCGGGCTGGTGCAGGAGAAGGGAAGGGCTCAGGGGTCACTGAGGACAGGACAGAGCTGTGGCTCGGCCGGGGTGCCCAAGCGGAGCTGCTTTCACTCATTGTTTAACTTGTGGCTTCACACTCTGCTGTGTGAAAGCTTTGCATTGTGGTGTGAAGCTCAGGAAGTCTCTGCAGCAGGAAAAAACAATCTGAGCATTGTTTGGCAGCTGCTCTGAAAGAACTAGGTGTGGGAAAATCCCCCTCCGGGCAGAAAGGAAGGATGGAGCATTTCAGCCTTTCGTGGCCTGAGGTAGTTTGGGTTTCTGGGATACCTGGGGCTGTAGGTGCTGGATTTGAAGTGTTTGTTTTGTTACTTTGGGTCATGAAAACCAGAGATGGTGAAGGAGCTGAGTGTGATTTCAGACGGTGAAGTCACTGCCCCTGTCAGGGTGTGAGATCTGATGGAAATAGGACGTGTTCCCTGGGTGTGTTGTGAAAGCAGCTCCTCAGTGAGCAGTGAGGGGCCCCTGGCACGAGGCATCCTCATGTTCAACTGCAGAACCAGGTCTGGTGACTTTGTCAGTGGGTCTTCAGCTGGCAGGAGAAATGATGTGTTTCCAAACACTGATATAGGGCGACATAGTCTGTGTGCAGCCATGGGATCCCAGACTGGTTTGGGTCGGAAAGGACCTTAAAGCCCATCCAGTGCCACCCCCTGCCATGGGCAGGGACACCTTCCACCAGCCCAGGTTGCTCCAAACCCCCTCCAACCTGGCCTTGGACACTCCCAGGGATCCAGGGGCAGCCACAGCTTCTCTGGGCAACCTGGGCCAGGGCTTCCCCACCCTCCCAGCCAGGAATTCCTTCCCAATATTCCATTTAACCCTTGTCCTTTATTGGTCTTTTCTGTCTTTTTAAAAGGGGGAGAATTGCTGTGTCTTGTGTTTCGTTCTCAGAGCTCTCTGGGATTTTGTGGCATCCGTGTGTGATGTCTGAGAGCACAGATGACTGATGGTGTGAGATACCTCACCGCATGCCAGAGCAGCAGAGAGAGTGCACGAGAGAATCTGTGTGACTGGGAAGTGAAACCTTCTCATGAATGAAGGTTACCTGGGGCCTTTAAAGCACCCAGGAGACAATAGTGTAGGGAGCTGGAAGGGATCCCAAACAGGTTTGCAGCGCTGAATGAGGCAGTGGGGGCCTGAGGCCATGTGGGTTTACTGAGAGCACTACTCAGACCTGAGGCTAAGAAATTAGTGACAGACCTAATTAAACCCTTGAGAGAATCCCAGACTGGTTTGGGTTGGGAGAGACCTTAAACCCCTCCAGTGCCACCCCCTGCCCTGGGCAGGGACACCTTCCACCAGCCCAGGGTGCTCCAAGCCCCGTCCAACCTGGCCTTGGACACTTCCAGGGATCCAGGGGCAGCCACAATTTTCTGGAAACACAAGAGCTCAACTACTATTTTGTATTTTGGACATAGGGTTTAATGCAACTTGATGTAGAAATCAAAAAACACAAACTTTTTAACATTATCCCCATATTCCCAAAGAAGGCTTGATCTTGTGATCTTATTTATGTAAAAATAAATAAACTGTATCTTAGGAGACTGCTGTCTCCAGAACACAAACTGAAATCTTCTGATGTGGGATATCATTTCATGTCATGGTTGTCTTTGTCAGGCCAGGTTGGACGGGGCTTGGAGCAACCTGGGCTGGTGGAAGGTGTCCCTGCCCATGGCAGAGGTGGGACTGGATGGGCTTTGAGGTCCCTCCCAACCCCAACCATTCCCTGATTCTGTGGTTCTCACGGTGTAAGGGGATCACTGCACAGACAAAAGCAAGGCAAGTGCAGAAGGAGAACCTTCCTCCCTCCTGGGACAGCAGTGAAGGTGTTGCCCAGCAAGGCTGGTCCTTGGAGGTTCCGGGATATACCTGGAGAGAGCCCTTGGCAGCCGGGAGTGATGCTGGAGCTGGCCCTGCTTGGAGCCTCGTCCTTGTCTTCCTGCGTGTTCTGGTTCTCCAGGCTGCTGCTTCTCCTGTTTGCCGGCTCACCTCACCTCTCCCTCCAGCTGCTCCCCCTCTCCTCTGCCTTTCTTCCACCCTCCCCCAGTTCCCCAGCCCTCGGCTCTTTCCCTTCTGCTTGGCTTCCCTCCCTCCTTCTCTCCCCGGGGTTTGTCTGTCCCTCCTCGCTCTGTGCCTGTCCCTTGGCCCTGCTCCAGCCTGCACAGGTCCCTCCTCCCCTCAGGGCCTGCAGGGAAGTGGTTTTTCTCTTGTGGAGACACAACCCTTCGCTCTTGGCCTCCCTGTCGCCTGCTGAGGCGGTGCTGGAGTGTGAGGTCTGTGCCCAGGGCTGAGCTCGGGCTGGGGCACAGTTTGGGTGGACACCCCACCAGCAGCCACACCTCGAGCAGAGGCTTCTGTCCTTTCCCACGTGGTGAAAGGCGTTTCAGGTTTGCGAGTGGGGCTGAAGGGTTTTTGTCTCCAGCTCTCTCCTGGAGGGTTTCACTGAGGTGACCTCAGTGGTTTCCAAGTTAATAAGGGGCGGATGGTCAGGGAAAATGTGCTCTGGGTTGTGAGGACAGTCGAAGGGAGGATGCAGGTGACTGAAATAGAGGAGCTGCTGTAATGACCAGTGGTTGGGGGCCCTTGGGGAAGGGTTTAGAAAATGTGTCCTGTGAGGAGCGGCTGAGGGAGCTGGGGGGGCTCAACCTGGAGAAGAGGAGGCTCAGGGGGGACCTCATTGCTCTCTGCAACTCCCTGACAGGAGGGGGCAGAGAAGGGGGGTCAGGCTCTGCTGCCATGTCCCAAGGGAAAGGATGAGAGAAAATGGCCTAAAAGTGCCCCAGGGCAGGTTCAGGTTGGAGATTAGAACAATTTTCCCTGTCAGAGTGGTCAGACTTTGCAGTAAGTGTCCCAGGGAGGTGGTGGAGTCACGGCCTCTGGGAGTGTCCCAGAGGTGTCTGGATGTGGCCCTTGGGGACATGGATTAGGGGTGATCTGGTGGTGCTGGGTGAGGGTGGCACTGGATGATCCTGGAGGGCTCTCCCAGCCTTGGTGATTCTGGGAATTTAATTTATGGCTTCATGGGGCTGGGTGGGTTTGTTGCTTTGTGCTGGACTTGGTACTTTGCTGCTTCCAGCATTCTGTTCTGCATGGAATGAATGAAAACAGGGAGATCAGTTCATAGAAACAGAATCCCACACTGCTTTGGGTTGGAAGGGACCTTAAGGATCATCCAGTGCCACCCCCTGCCATGGGCAGGGACACCTTCCACCAGCCCAGGTTGCTCCAAGCCCCGTCCAACCTGGCCTTGGACACTCCCAGGGATCCAGGGGCAGGCACAGCTTCTGTGGGTGACCCGTGCCAGGGCCTCCCCACTTGTATCAGTACCAGTGCAGCTGGAAACAAGGTGAGGAGGAGACTTGGTTTTGCCTGAGAAGCAGTGAAAATGTGGTATGTGGTGATAGCACTGCAAAGGTGATACGTGATGATAACAGTGAAATTACGACATATGGTGATGGAACGTGGAGACCAAATTTGGTCACTGTGTGCTTGAATGTTTCAATAATTATTTTTATTCCTGTTCTTACTTTAGAACCTTCTCCCCATTTACCAGCCCCAGAGGATGTGGAGGTTTATTCCTATAACTTCCACAGTTTGCTGAGATGGTCTCCTGTTCCAGTGGAGACAGGCTCGGTGTTATACACAGTCCACTATAAAACGTGAGTAAATAGTTCTAAAAGCAGCTTATTTTGTCCTAATTCAGTAACACAATTGGTTTTAAGAACCTGAAAAGCGTAAAATATGAATAAGCACAGAAATGAAAGCCTGTTTTTTGTCACAGATGTATCTTTTATGTATCTCCGAAAGCAGCTTCTGAGAGGCTGTGATGTGTCCACTGAGCTGAGGAAAGATTGAAGACATGAAGAACAGCCAGAAATGTTGGCCAGTTCCCTGCAGAATTTTAGTCTGATTCTCTCTGGTTAACTTTAATTTTCCCATTTAAATTTAATTTTCCTTGGGGAGATGGAGATGCTGAGAGGGCCGTGGGGTTAAACCCACGTGAAAGCCATGGTCTTGTAACATGTTCTTTTCTTGCCCAAATCGTCTGGGTGGGAGGGATCGTGTTTTAGGTGCTTGCACTGTTCTGCCGATGGTTTATTTGTGCTTCTTTGGCAAAGCAGAGGGGCCTTTCCTGTCTGGAACGAGATGAACTGTACCCGGATCCCCCAGACCCAGTGTGGCTTCCCCCTGAACATTCAGAAGCGCCGCTGGACGGTCTGTCTGCGAGTGAGGGCTGAGCTGGGCCAGGTCCTCTCGCCCTGGGTGGAAGCAGAGCCCTTTGTGGCAGAGAGGGACAGTAAGTGCTGGGTTTGCTGTCGGTGTCTCTGTCTCTGGCCGTGGCACTCAGTGCTCTGGGCTGGGGACAAGGTGGGGATGGGCACAGGGGGATCCATGGGCTGGGAGGGCTTTGCCAGCCCCGGTGATCCTGTGGAGCGGGAGCCAGTCCCGGAGCTGTTGTGCATCCCGGGGCCTCACTGCTCTCTCTGTGTTTGTTTCCAGCCACTCTGGGTCCCCCCAGGGTGAACAGAGTGAATGCCAGCTCTGACTCGCTGTTCCTCAGTGTCACCCCCCCTTTCACACCTGAGCCTGGGGACAGTTTTCAGTATCGTGTGTTCTACTGGGAGAACACAACAAGTACCACGAAAAAAGTAAGAATTCTCTCTTCTTCATTCTGTTCCTTGTGCTGTGGAGACCGAGATGTGAGTCAGTGGCTCTTGGCAAAACAACAACTGGAGGAAGAAAACAACTGTATTTTTTCTCCACCAGTGATGTCACCACGTGGAGTCTTGGGAGGTTAATTTGGCCTTGACACAAGTACTGCTGCACTCCCAGACTTAAAACCCTCCATATGGAACAAAGGCTTAATCCCACTGCAGATCAGGGTAGAGAATCTGTGTCAAAGGTGACTTTTGGTTCCAGGGTTTGCTCAGGGAATGTGGAAAACTGGAATCTCCTTTGTCCTTTGCTGTGCTGGGAGCTCCAGGAGCAGCTGCTGGGGCCTCATGGGCCTGTTCCCAGGGCAGACAAAGTTGTTGGAAACATGCTGGGATGAGCTGGGATGAGCTGGCCCTGTTCATCCTGAGACTTGGTGTTGGTCTCATCCTGTGCTCCTGTTGCTGCCTGGGGCCTTGGGAATTGTGTTGTGCACAGGCCAGTGTTGCAGGGGAGGTAATAAGTTAAAAAAAAAGGAGGAAGGAGCTTCCAAATGACATAATTCTAAAGTCAAAAATTTAAAAAACAGACGCAGAAAAATAATTTATTTAAGAGAAATATTAAACCCTTTTGCAAAACCCTTTTGCTTCGAAGACCTGAGTAAGTCACCACCCTTTCCTTCCTGTCTTGTACCAATGTGCATTTTTTTGATGCACACACAATACCTTCATTTGAGAGGCAGGGAAGAAATGGGGAAGGCTCCACTCAGGGTTTAATTTTTCCCTGTCCACCCCCACTGTATTTTGCTCTTTGCCTGAGCTGCTGCACCAGAACATCCAGGAAAGCTGGAATATGTTTCACTGCTTCCCTTGTGTGGGAAAGCTGAGTGATGAAAAAAAAAAATAGATCTGGGTTTTTTGAAAGGGAAACTTAAAGGGGGAGGGATATTTGTGTTGGGAACAAGGCTGGTTTTACAGTAACACCTATTTCTTTTTTGTCTTTTAAACAGAAACAAGAGGCAAACAAGACACTATTCCAAATTGGAAATCTAAAGGAATCAACACTTTATTGCTTTAGCCTTCGAGTAGAATTTAAGGGATTCTTTGGTTACCTGTCAGGACAGCAAAGTGCCCCAGAGTGTCACAGAACTGCCATCAGTGGTATGTGGGGTTGGGGTATTCTGTGTAGAGTGGGATGAGGTGGAACATGAGTCCTGGGTCACCTGAACTGCTCCCTTCCATCCCCAGTTTGTTGGGAGAGCTGAGGGCACCAGAGTTCACAGCTGCCATTAAGGGCAAATAATCAGGAATCATCAGCCAGCCATTGAGGGGCTGTGTTGTGCTCTTCCCCTTGTCCTTTTCCTTCATAAACCCTGCTGGAATACGGGATAACAGAGTTTGGCCCCCTCTGGAATCTGAAGTTGATCCCAGGGCTGGAGCCCCTCTGCTCTGGGACACGCTGGGAGAGCTGGGGGGGTTCCCCTGGAGAAGAGAAGGCTCCAGGGAGAGCTGAGAGCCCCTTGCAGGGCCTGAAGGGGCTCCAGGAGAGCTGGAGAGGGACTGGGGACAAGGGATGGAGGGACAGGACACAGGGAATGGCTTTGCCCTGCCAGAGGGCAGGGAGAGATGGGAGATTGGGAAGGAATTGCTGGCTGGGAGGGTGGGGAGGCCCTGGCCCAGGCTGCCCAGAGAAGCTGTGGCTGCCCCTGGATCCCTGGAAGTGTCCAAGGCCAGGTGGGAGCACCCTGTGCTGGTGGAAGGTGTCCCTGCCCATGGAAGGTCCCTCCCAACCCAAACCATTCCACGATTCTATAAATATGAACCTGCCATAGGTACATGAATTTTTTTTGTGCTTTTCCAGAGGCAACCAGAGCTGGATACATCACCCTGCTGTGTCTCTCGGGGTTGGTCCTTATAAATCTGACAACAGCTGTTTTGCTGCTCCTGTGGAAACACCCCAAGAAAATCAAACAGTGGTTTCAGCCGCCTTTGAAAATCCCCTCCCACTTCGAAGAGGTACGTGCGGAGGTTTTGGGTTCCTCCTGTAAAAGAGGGCAGAGGAACCAGGGCGGCTGTTGCCCCGCAGGAAGAACGAAGTGTTGTGCCTCAGGGTGACCTGTGTGATCCTGATCTCCCGCCTCGTTCCTCTCGTGCTGAGGGGGTGATATTTGACTGGGTGCTGAGACACAAACCCTGCTGAATTTCCCGTTACTCCCCGAGGATGACTCTGGTCCGGGTTCCTCTTCCCCTTTTCTGGCTCGTCTCGGCCCTCGGGCCTCAAACCGGGGCTCTCTTGGAGCTCTTCCCCTTTTTCCTGCGGGTGGAAAACTCATCCCGGGGCTTTCAGCCATTTCTGTAGCGAGCAAAGTCCCCTCGGGCCTGCTGGGGCTCCTCGTTCAGGGCTGGAGCAGGAAGAGCTTTCGGGGACGGGCCTGGCCCTAAACGCCCTTTGCTGGGAGCTTCTCTTTGGGGGCAGCTCCGGAGCTGGAGGTGTCCCTGTCAGAGCTCTCCTTGGAGGTGCACTGAACAGTCGAACATCCTTGCACCTTAAAATGGATATAATATATGAAAATAGCAACTAAATCCTTGCGCAGGGTATTTCAATAGTAAAAAAAAAATAATTGTACGGGGTATTAAAACAGTAAAAAATCCCTGTAAGTGTTTTAAAATGGTTAAAATTCCTTGTACCGGGTATTAAGATGGTAAATAAAATCCTTGTAAGTGTAATAAAATAGTAAAAAAATCCTTGTACAGGGTATTAAGATAGTAAATAAAATCCTTGTAAGTGTAATAAAATAGTAAAAAAATCCTTGTACAGGGTATCAAGATGGTAAATAAAATCCTTGTAAGTGTAATAAAATAGTGAACCAATCTTTGAATGGGGTATTTAAACAGTAAAAAGTCCTTGTAGAGGGTAATAAAATAATTTAAAAATACCATTGCGCAGGGTGTTAAAATAGTAAATAAAATCTTTGTGTGTTAAAGTAGTAAAAAAATCCTTGTACAGGGTATTAGAATAGTAAAAAACCCTTGTAAGTGTATTAAAATAGTGAAAAAAATCCTTGTACAGGGTACTAAAATAGTAAAAGTATCCTTGTAAGTGTAATAAAATAGTAAAAAAATCCTTGAGTGGTATTAAGCAGTAAATAAAATGTAAGTGTATTAAAGTAGTGAAAAAGTCTTTGTATGGAGTATTAAAATAGTAAAAATATCCTTGTAAGTGTATTAAAATAGTGAACAAATCTTTGTATGGGGGATTAAAATAGTGAAAAAAAAATCCTTGTAGAGGGTAATAAAATAATAAAAACCCACCCCTGTGCAGGGTGTTAAAATAGTAAATAAAATCTTCGTGTGTTAAAATAGTGAAAAAATTCTTGTACAGGGCATTAAACAGTAAAAATATCCTTGTGCAGGGTGTTAAAATGGTAAGTAAAATTTTTGTGTGTTAAAACAGTAAAAAAAATTCTTGCACAGGGTATTAAAATAGTAAAAAGTCTTTGTAAGTGTATTAAAATGGTAAAAAAAATTGTGCAGGGTATTAAAATAATGCAAAAATCCTTTGAAGTCTATTAAAATAGTAAAAATTCCTTTTGTGGAGTATTAAGATAGTGAACAAAATCCTTGTAAGTCTGTTGAAGTAATAAAAAAATCCTTTTAAGTGTTGTAAAATAATAAAAAATATCCTTGTATGGGCTATTAAATAGTAAAAATACCCTTGTGCAGGGTGTTGGAAGAGTAAATAAAATCTTTGTGTGTTAAAATAGTAAAAATAATTCTTGCACAGGGTATTAAAATAGTAAAAAATCCTTAAGAGTGTATTAAAATAGTAAATCAAATCCTCATAAGTGTATTAAAACAGTAAAAAATAGTGTACGGGGTATTAAAATAGTAAAAAAATTGGGTAGTATATTTATACAGTAAAAAAATCCTTGTTCAGTGTCTTAAATAGTAAAACATCCTTGTACAATGATTTCAAATAGTGAAAAAAATCCTCGTACAGGGTATGAAGACAGTAAATAAGATCCATGTACATGTATTAAAATAGTAAAAATATCCTTCTACAGGATATTAAATAGTAAAAATATGCTTGTAAGTGTAATAAAATAGTAAAAAAATCCTTGCATGGGGTATTCAGATAGTAAATAAAATCCTTGTAAGTGTATTAAAATTATAAAAAAATCCTTGTAAGTGTATTAAAATTATAAAAAAATCCTTGCACAGGGTATGAAAATAGTGAAAAAAAAATCTTTGTAAGTGTATTTAAATAGTAAAAAATCCTTGTACAGGATATTAAAATAGTAAAAAAATCCTTTTAAGTGTATTAAAATAGTAAATAAATAGTGAACAAATCTTTTACAGGGTATTAAAATAGTAAAAAAAATCTGTGTAGAGGGTATTAAAATACTAAAAATATCCTTGTGCAGGGTATTTAAATACTAAAAAAAATCCTTGCACAATATATTAAAATAGTAAATAGAATTCTTGTAAGTGTATTTAAATAGTAAATAAAATCCATGTCAGTGTATTAAAATGGTAAAAAGATAATTGTACAGGCTATTAAAACAATAAAAAATGTGCAGGGTATTAAAATAATAAAATCAAATCCCTGTAAATGTATTAAATAGTAAAGTGTCCCTGTACACATTACGAGTATAGTAAAAAAATCCTTGTCAGTGTATTAAAATAGTAAAATATCCTGCACAGGGTATTAAGACAGTGGAACAAAAAAAGAAATGAAGGAAAATAGGGCGCTGTGCCCAAGTTTTCAAATGTGTGTTTGCAACAGGCCTCTCCTAAAGCCCAGGAGCCCCCGGTGCCATGAATTTAGGGCAGTGCCCTGTGCACTCCTGCAGCTTTTCAGGAACATTGGGAAGCATTCTGGGATTCCTTCTTTCCCAGCAGGATCTGAGCTCTCAGGGTTACAGGGAGCCCAAAAGCTAAACAGGTTCATTTCTGTCTGGACTTGGCTGAAACGGGTATTTTTGGGATTTTTTTTTTTTTTTGAAACACCTGGAAAAATAATCCCGTTGTTCATCAGCCTTGATGTGAGTGCAGAGCAAGTGGAGCTTTAATTGAAACCCACGTTAGTTTTGTCCCACCTTTCTAATGCTCCGTGCTTTGATTATTATCTTTTATTGGATTATTATCCTTGGAAAGCTTCACGTGGGAGGGAAGGGGAGCAGAGAGGAGTCACAGCAGGACAGGGATGGCACTGGGGAGTTGTGGGCACAGGAGAAGGTGCAGCTCTGCCTGACCTGGGTCAAACCAGGGCCTTGGATCTCATCTCTCATCAGCCACTTGCTGGATTCCTGCAGCTGGAGGTTCTTAACTCGGAGGGATTTGCTTGAACCAACATGAAAAAACTGGGCAAATTTTATTTAAAAAATCCCAGAACACCCAACCAGGAGCTGCAGCTGCTTTAACTCACTTGAATGGATGTTTGCATGATTGATTTTATTCCCCCCCCCAGAAATAAGGTATTTTTAACTTGTTCAGCTTAGTTTCAAGGAAGTCCAGGATGGAATACTCCCGTAGCTGTGGATTCTGGCATGAAGCAACTTGTTGTCTCTGGAATTTCTTACACATGGACAGGGATCTGAACTGTGGTTTTCTGGATTTTTCCAGTTCCTCAGGGACCCTGACATGCCTGGCTTGGAGGAGTTGGACAGTTCCACACAGGATGATCCCCAGGCTGTCGTAGCTGGAGAAGGAATCCAAGCCTGGAGCAGCAGCCCAGGGTGACGACTCTTCAGCCAACACCTCCAGGGCCAGGAAACCACTGAAGTGCCACCCCCTTCCTCGAGTGTCACCTGCTCCAGGGTTTCCAGCAGCTGCTCCTGGACTGTGGCTGCTGCCAGGACAATCCTGAGCAAAACACGGACCCTGGGATGTGCTTCAGGGGCTTCTCCTGAGCTCCCCCAGCACCTCGTTCCACCAAAGACACTGCAAAGGAGGAACAGGGAAGGGAAATGAACACTAAACTCATCAAAAGGTTAAATTCCCACCCTAGGTTGGAATAAAGCTTTGAGGAATAGCAGCACTTTACAGGAGGGTGTAGGAGAACATGGCATTTTTCAGGGAGTGAAACATTGCAATGTGAATTCCTTTTATAGTGGATTTTCTTTTCTTGACAATAATGCTCTTGTTTTATCCACCCCACTCTGCTTCTCTGAATCATTTTCAGCACATGGCAAACTATAAAGAAATTGGTTAGTCCTTTCCTTTCCTCGGTATGAAGCTGTGCCATAAACTCCTCCCATCTGCTTCCTCCCAGCCTCCTAGAAGCATTAATCTGCTCCTGCAGCCACACGAGTGTCCTGCACAGCCAGCCAGACTTGAAAATAACATTTAAAACATGTATCAGTCACTATGAGGCACTAAAACCTCTTGTTCACCACCAGCATGTGGAAAGTTGACTGAGAGAGATGTTTTGAGTGCCTTAAGGCAGAAGAGCCCACGTTCAGCCTCCTGTGTGGTCTGGAAGGTGTCCAATAAAGCACAAAGAACAAGTGAACCACTTCTGTACTAAAAAGATGGGGTTTAACTGATGATTTTTCCTGGGTTTGATACAAATTGTGTTAAGGCAAGAAAAGAAATGGGCTGCTCTGTTTGCAAATGACTCACTGGAGTGGCCTGGTCCCTGTCAGAGCTGGGGGGAGCTGAGGTGATGCTGTTCCAGCCTTTCCAGGAACACTCCAGGCCAGCAGCGGCCAAAAGCTTGATCAGGTGTTTCCTTGTAGAACTGATCTAATCCCCTGGCTTAGGCAACCTGCGGACACCAGGGACTTCTGTGAAGCCCGAGTCATGTTTTATGGCTGGAGGAATTGTCAGGTCAGCCCCGAGCTGCAGAGTATCTGCTTTTATCCACCCCTGGTCTCTGTGCTGGGCTGGGAGCAAATGGGCAACCACAGCTCACAGAAGCAACAACCCAAGGCCCAACAGAGGGCATGACTGTTAAAACTTCTCCTGGGAATATATATATTCCTGAATAAACCCTGCACCAGCCTTCTGGCAGGGAAGTGTCTGTCAGGGATCCGAGTTATTAAATATTGCTACACAAACGGGCCAGAATTAGAAACCATTTGCTTGGGGTACTGGAGAAGACACAAAGAGTAACAGACTGGTTTGGGTTGGGAGGGACCTCAAAGCCCATCCAGTGCCACCCCCTGCCCTGGGCGGGGACACCTTCCACCAGCCCAGGTTGCTCCAAGCCCTGTCCAACCTGGCCTTGGACACTTCCAGGGATCCAGGGGCAGCCACAGCTTCTCTGGGCAACCTGGGCCAGGGCCTCCTCAGCCTCCCAGCCAGGAATTCCTTCCCAATATCCCATCTGACCCTGCCTTCCCTTCCCCAGGTGAACACCTCCAGCTCTCCCAGCCTGTCTTGCCTTGTTGAAGTTCCAGTTGCAGGTACAAGATTCAGTCACTGGGATTAGTTTTAGGCCACACTCTTTTCTCACCTTGTAAAATCCCAACCAACATTCCCAAGCTCCTGCACAAGAAACCCAACAGGGCTGAACCCAAAAGCCTGGTTGTACTTACTCGGTGGTGTAAGCCTCGTGTACAGGTCAGTCCTCCTCGGGCTCCTGCACAGCCAGCTGTGACTCCACTGCTGGAGGACACAAGCTCACCTTTCCTGCAGTTTGCTGACACTCCAACCCCCAGCCACGGCCTGCACAGGCTGGCACTGACACCAGTGACCCCCTCGTGTCCCTCCAGCCAGTGGCACAACGGCAGCTCCCGGGTCTGCTCCGTGTCCTGGGCGCTGTGGAGGCTCCCGCTGGGAGCAGGTGGATCCCTGGCAGTTCAGACACCCAGCACAGCACTTACCCTCAGCAGTCTGGTACCAGTGGGGCAGAACTTCATACAGGGAAAGTTGTAAAAGCTTTGACATGCAGGGCAGAGTCAAATGCCTTAAAACCCACAGAGAACTGTGGGTTCTCTGAGAGAAGGAGTCACCAACAGCAGATGAATATTCAAGATCAGCCCAAGGCTATAAAACATCCTCTTCCTCCCTTCTGTGCACTCCAGGACAAAGGAAACGGTTCCAATCATGGAAACATGAGATAAGCACATTTTAACTGGGGCAAAGGGCAACCCTAAAGCTGGCAATTACATCAAGGTAAGACTGTGAACAATAAATAAATCCATATCCCCACTGGAAACATTCACCTTTTAGGTACAGCAGGGGAAAAGTGCAGGAGAACTGTTCATTTATGAGCAAAAAGCTTCCCCTGGAGAAAATGACACCTGTGTGATTTGAAGGATGTTGGTCTGACTCCCAGCTATTCTTTACATTCCTGAAGTATGACTGGCAGCAGTTTGTTGGAGTTTTTTATTCTAGTATCAGGAAATACATTAAATACCAATTGGTATCTCTTACACTGAGCAGCATGAAATTAATTCCAAGGACTGTGGTGCCAGCAAATGTCCTTTGTGCCAGAGCCATCACAAGTCAGGAGTGGTTTGATTTGCCATGCAGAACCTGCCGAGTGCAGAGCCTCACTTAAAAACCATAACCTAAAAAAAAGCTACTTTATATTTACCTGAACAATAATATAAAATTCTTAAAATCAGCTCTTATCCCAGCACAGCCCCTGTTCCAGGGATGGGCCTTGTCCTGTTCCAGGGATGGGCTTTGTCCTGTTTGCTCACTAACAGTTCACTGAAGCCTCAGGCACAGGTGGAGGTTTGGAAGATGAAATGGTGGAAAGCCATGGATGGAAGGAAGAAGCCTGAAGATTCCAGCAGGAAAGCCTGGCAGGCTGCCATTCCCTTTGGAAGAGATCCAGTCCTATGTACATATTCACAAGTGTGTCCTGGGAGAAGAGGAGCTTCTTACAGAGCCTGGAATTTGTCTCAGTCCAGGGTTTGGAAAGCAAACCAAGAACAAAGAACTGTAAATTATCTACACACAGAGAACCACGTGGTAACTACGGAGCAGACCTGGGGGAGCTCAGCCCCACAGCTCTTCTGTCCTTCCAAACTTGTAGATCAGAGTACTGAGGGGAAAAAATAAAAGGAATAAAAATCAGATCACACATAAGGTAGTTTTAACAGTATTCTTGAATCTTACCCTGTAAATCGACCGCCCTGCACCTGCATTCCAGCCAGGGGTTGGTATCTGTATTTTCTTTCCTGTGCATGGCTGAAGCTTTGGGAGCCAGCTGAAGCTCAAACAAAAAATAGCCCTTCTGAAGGGAAAAACTGGTATTTATGGAATTCTAGAACTGATCCACAGAGCTCCAGAGCAGCAAGTCTCACCCTGGCACGTGGAAGCAATCTGAGCGTGGCGTGTGCTGGGATAAAATCTAAGCAGTTCCATTTTTATGAGTCAATCCGAAAGAAAATGGATCCTGTGGTGGAGAAGGCAGATCCAAATTACAAAAGCTCCATCCCTGGAAGTGTCCCAGGCCAGGTTGGACGGGGCTTGGAGCAAGCTGGGCTGGTGGAAGGTGTCCTTGCCCGTGCCAGGGGTGGCACTGGATGATCCTTAAGGTCCCTCCCAACCCAACCCAGTCTGGGATTCTAAATAAGACTAAAGATTTCAGGCACAGTGAAACTATTCTCAAAATCTGCCTCCAGCAATCTGCCACTTCAATGCCAGAAGAGACTGAGGAAGGGCTGTTTCCTGCAGGAGCACCCCTATTGTCCCAGCCAGGGCACTGCTCCAGAGCCCACTGATCTCATTCCCTGCAAAGCATTTGATGTGGGACTGGCAGGAAAAGGGTCAGCACAGGAGTTTAAAAAAGGAAGTGATGTGAAATTTTTCAGTGACTGATCTTGGAACTGACACTATTTAATGCTTTCAGTGTCTTTCATTAATAAAATCTCTGGACTGCAGAATGCATTCTACATCTGAAGAGTTATTACAGATACCAAATCAGTTCAAAGTGTTATATGAGAGACTTAACAATATGAACTGAAGTAAGTCCAGTGTGCTGTTGGAAAACATGGCATCATACTCTTAGAAAATGGAATTATCACTCTTTTATAAAGCTCAGCCACTGGAAGGAAATACAGGTAATATCAACTATCAGGGAATTGAGCCACTGGTGTGAAATAGTCTGGAAAGGGGCAATTGAATCTCCCACCTGGTTCTGCTGGGAGAGATGCCAAAGGATTTGTAGCATATGATTGCCATTATCCAAAGGCACTGGCAATATCTCAGCCAGAAAACTGGCTGGATCCACATTCCAGAGCTGTAAATTCAGGGAGAGCAGAGAGAGCTGCACTAACAGGAGCATGAGGGGAGGGCAGAGCCTCTCATGGGCTGGGAAGGGGCAAATCAAACCTTGCTTTTAAGCTCTGGAGCAAAGGGAGTAGAAAAAAGAAGTCCTTTGCAGGAGTCTCAATGTATGGAAGCAGGTAAGTTCTTTGGAAGGAGGGAAGTTTGCCCAGGTAACTTACCTGAAAAATATTAATGCATTTTGGAAAAACACTGCTAAGCCAGGGTACACATTAGTGTCTGCAAAGGAAGGAAGAAGGGGAAAACATTCAGTTCTTTAGCACTGCCAGGGGTGTCTGACACAGGTCACAGGGTCGGTCTCTGGCCGAAACCTGGATGCTGCACCTGGGATTTTGTCAGACACCACACACACTCCCATCCTCTGGGACCTCCTGCCAAAAGCTGGCAGGACAGGCACTTTTCCAGAGGTGAAAGGAACCAAACCTACTCTGTGTGACATACGCTCCAAAGAGGATCCACATGGAAGCAATGAGGGATCCAAACATCAACATGAAGCCGATGAAGAGCCAGATTCGAGCACCTGCAGGGAAGATCAGCCCCTCTGAGAACATGTGGGTTGTTATCCATGGGGACAGACAATCCAACTGCTCTGTGCTGATGGTTAAACTTGGATCAAGGACAAAATAATCCACCTGCTCACTCATGGCAAAGGAAGAATATTCTCTTTTTCTCTTGAGCTGGTTCATGAATGACACACAAAAAAGCATCACAGGCCAGTTCAGCTGTCAGTAAATCCCACCAGATTTCCACTGAGCCATTTACAAATCCCATGGAAAAGGCTGCTGGGAGCCACATGGGAAATAGGGCAGGAATTATGAATGGAAGCAGAGAGGACAGCAGGTCCATGGACACCACCCAGCAGGTGACACAGAGGGAGTGGGATGTCTGGGACACATTCCTAAGGAATGTCTGCTCCAGAGCTCACCCCAAGGCAGGAATTCAGTTCTCCCAGCAGCCACCCAGGATTTGCAGAGGAAAGTTTAAGAAGCCAAGATATCTAGCAGGTGAATTTTCCCAAGTTCACCTTTCTAATAAAGACAGACCTTATCTCCAAGGGTTAATTCTGTAAAGAAATTAATTCCCAGAATTCTCTCCTACTCCTTGTCTTCAGATTATTTCTTTCACCACAAGTTGGGAAAAAATCAGTCCTTCAACTCAGGGTGACTTTTAGAGTTAATTTACCTGTTCTTCCTAAGCATCCATCACTGTAGCTGTCTCCTCTCACCTGTGCATTTGATACAGCATTTATCCTAGGAACAAAACCAGTAGATACACGTCAGGTTGTTAGAAAATCAATTTAAAGTTCCAAGTTATAAATTCTGGAAAAAAATTCCTTGGCATTCTGTATAGCCACAACCCCAAAATCCTCCTTTTTTCTTGCCAATATTGGGTGATTCAATAAAAGTTGTAACTTCTCCTTCAAGCTTCCAGATTTACATCTCCATGACAAGAGCCAGGCTATTACCTCTCCCATTTGAGGAAGTTTTGGGCAAGGAACAGGTGTAAAAATTGTTTCAAAATAGGGGGAAATGCAGTCAAATGTTTTATATTGAGGTATTAAGTATTGGACTCCCCACCCCTGGAAGTGTCCCAGGCCAGGTTGGACGGGGCTTGGAGCACCCTGGGCTGGTGGAAGGTGTCCCTGCCCATGGCACGGGTGGCACTGGATGGGCTTTGAGGTCCCTCCCAACCCCAACCATTCCCTGATCCCATGATTTGTCCATACTAGACATTTGTCCTGTAAAACCTGGGTTGGACAGCTCGTGCTGAGTTGATGGGAACCCCCTTGCCCCACTCACATGAAGAAGGCCAGGGTGGAGAAGACCCCACAGGTGTGGAAGGCGTGGTTCAGCTGCTCCGGCTTGGGATAAACCACGGCAGCGTCGATCATGATCCACCAGCCTGTGAAAAACTGGGAACAAAACACAGCACCGTGAGAAGCCTGGCAGGGCTCAGGGGCAGGGAAACCAGGGCCAGGGTTCAGGGACAGCACTGGGGTGATTGGCTTTCAACAAGCACAAACTCCTCTGGAAAGACACTGAGTCGGACTCTAAATGTGCTTGAGGGACAAGTCCTGCACAAACTTCAATGTTCCCATTTTTGGAGGAGTGTTTGGGAATTGCTCACGTTTCTAATCAAATTAAATATCAGGGTATGGATAAATTTATGCCCAGAGAAGCTGTGGCTGCCCCTGGATCCCTGGAAGTGTCCAAGGCCAGGTTGGACGGGGCTTGGAGCAACCTGGGCTGGTGGAAGGTGTCCCTGCCCATGGCAGGGGTGGCCCTGGATGGGCTTTAAGGTCCCTCCCAACCCAAACCTTCTGTGATCCTGTGAAATTCCCTGTGCAGCCTTAGGAATGAGAATCCTCTAAACACAGATGAGGTTCAGATGATGCAGAACAGGGGTGTTCCAACTGATCTAATTATGCGGAAAATCCATGAGGAATTTTTTTTTAAAGGGGAGCAGAAATGGTTCATCATCAGCAACGTCATAAGGCTCATAAAAAGGCTGCTGCAATCCCACAAGACTTTAAAAAATCCCAGAATGGCACCTCACAGAATCCCAGAACATGTTGAGCTGGAAGGGACCCCCAAGGACCATCCAGTCCAACCCTTAGCCCTGCACAGGCCCATCTCCAAGAGTCACACTCTGTGCCCCAGAGGATCGTCCCAACCCTCCTGGAGCCCTGGCAGCCTTGGGGCTGTGCCCACTGCCCTGGGGAGCCTGGGCAGTGCCGACCACCCTCTGGGGGAAGAACCTTTTCCTGAGATCCAACCTGAGCCTGCCCTGACACAGCTCCAGCCCTTCCCTGGGTCCTGTCCCTGGTCCCCCCGAGCAGAGCTCAGTCCTGCCCCTCCTCTGCCCCTCACAGGGAAGCTGAACTGCACTGGGGTCCCCCCTCAGTCTCCTCTTGTGCAGCTGAACACACCCAGTGCCCTCAGTGTCCTCACACGGCTTCAAATCCAGGCCCTGCCCCATGTCCGAGGATGCTCTCGAGGGGCAGTTCAGGGGAAACCTCACCAAAGCCAAACTGCCCCTCCTGGGGGGGTTCCCCCAGGTGGCCCAGCCCTCTCCCAGCCCACTCACCAGCACCCCTGCCACGATGGAGGCCACGGCGTTCCTGCGCTCGCTCCAGTCGATGCACTCGCACTCGGGCCAGCGGAAGTTGTCCAGGAATCCGGCCATCTCCTCCCAGCTCACACTGCCCTGCTTCCTGGGGACTTGCACATGAATTTTTCCATCAACAGCCGTGTCCCAAGAACCTGGAACGCAGCCAACCATGAACTAGTAACATCTGGAGATGGACAATTCTCCTGAGCGGGTTTTTACAGGGTTAAGTATTTCATACAGAACCTTCTGGGGGAAGGTTCCCTGCCCAT
This sequence comes from Oxyruncus cristatus, assembly GCA_013399855.1. Classification (NCBI taxonomy): domain Eukaryota; kingdom Metazoa; phylum Chordata; class Aves; order Passeriformes; family Cotingidae; genus Oxyruncus; species Oxyruncus cristatus. Next base: position 166,838 of record VXAY01001695.1, read on the forward strand.
GGATTGAGATGATTTTAAGGTCCCCCCCGACACAAACCATTCCATGATTCCATGATAAACTCAATGGATGCTTTATTGAGATGTATTTTAAAAACAACCCACCTTCAACAGAATTACAAAAGAAAATCACCACACAACCCAAAAACTTTAGGACTTAAAGTCATGTCAAGGATTCTGGATTAGATACTAACATTTCCAGTCTCCAAATTTGTAGATAATATAAGACAGTGCCTTTCTAACACAGCCAAAAAGAAACCAACTCAGCAAATCAACTGATACCAAGGGTAAGGAAGGTCTTGCTGCAGAGAGAGAAGGTCACAGAGAACTTTAAATATGGGAAAAGGAAAGCAAAGTTAATTAACTGATTCACAGCTCCTTCAGCACCATTCTATTTGGGTTTAATATTGCCAACCTCCATAATTCATTTCCAGCCACTTGTTAAAGACTAACAACAAATGTCCTTCAGGATTATGTTACAGCACAGACTGATGGAGAACACATTTCTGGATAATATCAACAATTAAAAATTCTACACTAAGAAGTGGAATAAAAATGAATAAATAAACAGCTTGACTACATTACAGCCACAGGTCACCTCCTGTGAATAAGATCAAAAAGTCTGTCCTCCTGTATCCAGTTCCAGAAACCCACAGTTGTGACGTTACTTTAAACATCAAAATCAATCCCTCAGTTCCAACATTATTTTTCGTTTGTGCAGTATCTGGGCTCAACCATCTGGTCCTTCCTTGTTTTCAAATAGCTCCAGCTGGACTCAGTCCCTCCTCAAAGCACGAGTGTGTCTCACCTTCCCTCGTCCAGGCTGCTCCAGGCCCTGTCCTGTGCTTTCTTCTCCCCACTGAACACAAGTGAAGTTGTTCCCTCCCTGTGAACACACTTTGCATCCTTCTCAGGATGACTCCTGGAGTCTCTCCACCCCTGCAGGTATTACCAAACCTCCGGACACAGGCCTGGGAAGCAGCTCTGGGTGACCCTGTGGACCAGGGGCTGGGCCAGGTGCTCTCCAGAGGGGCCTTCCCAGCTCAGCCCCTCCGAGGCACTTCAGAAATAACCTGTGAAAGTCTGGATGACTTAGGGAAGAACTCTTCTCACTTGGACAGAATTGCTCCAACTGCAAAGGCACTGGGATCACACAAAGCCCAGCCCTTCCTTTCTGTGATTTAAAGGAGACACATTGTTTGGTTTGGCAGCTACAAGGGATATAATGTTGATATAGTTAAGCCAACTTCCAATCCACAAAGTGACTCCCGTTTATCCTGGTAAAGCCCTTCCCACTTGGCACAGTCAGTGCTGAGCAACGTTCTGTGGACACCACACGCTGCACAAACCCTGCCTTGACTATTGAGGGGTTTCCAAACATTACTGACAGACCAGAGGCATTTTGCTCACTTCAGAATCTGAGACAAAACTACAGACATGGAATATGGATCCACATGGATCATGGAAGGGACCTCAAAGCCCATCTAGTGCCACCCCCTGCCATGGGCAGGGACACCTTCCACCAGCCCAGGGTGCTCCAAGCCCCGTCCAACCTGGCCTGGGACACTTCCAGGGATCCAGGGGCAGCCACAGCTTCTCTGGGCAACCTGGGCCAGGGCCTCCCCACCCTCCCAGCCAGGAATTCCTTCCCAATATCCCATCTAACCCTGCCCTCTGGCAGTTTGAAGCCATTCCCCTTGTCCTGTCCCTCCAGGCCCTTGTCCAAAGTCTCTCTCCAGCTCTCCCGGAGCCCCTTTATGCAGCTGTGGCTGCCCCTGGATCCCTGGAAGTGTCCAAGGCCAGGTTGGACAGGGCTTGGAGCAACCTGGGCTGGTGGAAGGTGTCCCTGCCCATGGCAGGGGGTGGCACTGGATGGACTTCAAGGTCCCTCCCGAACCAAAGCATTCCATGATCCATGTTTGTAGTTCCCAACACCCCCAGAAACAAAGGAAGAAAATAATAATCTGTATTTCACTGTGAAAAACCAGCTGAGACTCCATCAAGACCACAAGACCAGGCTGAAGTTTGTCCCCACACAGATTAACATGGACATAGGGACAGGTTTTAGCACAATTCCATCCTGCTCCACAAACAGACCCTCTGGTGGAGGCAGATCCTTTCAGCTGGAATTTCTTACCTGGACAAAGCTACAAAACTCACTCTCTGCCTTCAACTTCCACCCACACACTTCACAGGAGGAAACAGGCCAAGCCCTTGGCATCCACTGCCCTCCAATGCCCGTCCCACAATGAGCCTCCTCCCCTTTTCCAAGGACAGACAGGTTCTCCCACTGCTCCCGGAGACACTCCTCACTCATGGCCAACGAACAAAAACACATCTGCAAGAGCAAACCGCAGACGCTGCACAGGCTGAACACATCTGAAGCTATAAAAGACCTCCTTGGCGGGTGGCAGCACTCAGGGCAAACCCACCTGTGTGTTATTCAGGCAGAAAACACAACAGCAGCTCAACATTTTCACCTGCAAATCAGCTTTGCTCTCCCAAAATGAACTGATTTCACTTCAACAAAATATTAAAAGCAGCTGCAAGGAAATACAAAAAGTCTGCACAAAGAAAACTGGAATATCATCAGGTTAGGAAAGAACAGAACCTCCTGTTCCCAAAGAAAAAAAGTAAAAAGGAGAAAGAGAAGAAACTTCAAGTCAAGAAGAAAACCCAAGTTTTCCATGAAGAAGGTGCATCTTCCACAGGCAGCTCCTCAGAGTATGCTTTAACCCACATGCACACATGATGAAAAGCAATTCATGAGCTTCTGTGAAAGTTTCTATGAAGTCCACTGTGGTTTTTCCACTTATTTCAGTCATTCCCTGCAGTTTCACTTTCAGTTCTCCCCATCCCACAACACTGGGCTGTGCTAATTTTCAAGTATTACAGAAAGACACAAGGAGGAAAAAAAAGGAATTTATAGAAAAACAAGGGTGTGTGGCAAAATTACTAAAAAGTGATGGTATTTATATTTACATTCTTTGTGATGGCCCATCCCTGGGAGTGTCCAAGGCCAGGTTGGACGGGGCTTGGAGCGACCTGGGCTGGTGGAAGGTGTCCCTGCCCATGGCAGGGGGTGGCACTGGATGAGCTTTAAGGTCCCTTCAATCCCAAACCATTCCATGATTTATCCCTTTACAGGAAAATGATGCTCAGCCCCTGAGCAAAGCGAGGGCTCTTTAAGAGCGCTATTGAAGTTTAAAGACTTGAGAGAGGCAGGAGAAGAAAAAAAAACCCAGATGAATCCCACGATTCCCCAGAGGCCAATTCCGGCTGTAAATCCGCACCTGGGGCTGCGATATTCCCGCGACGGGGCGCGACGAGGCAGGACCCCGAGCCGCAGTCAAAGCCCTGCCAGGAACGGCAACGCTCGAAATAAATTGTCATTTACACACCATAAGCCTCCTTTTTTTCCTTTAAATCTCACCCGCAGAGCCCAAACTCCGCGCGCGGTACCGGCGGCGCCTCCCCGGGCGAGGTCAGCCGGTGACACACCTGGACGCGCCGGGGCCGGCCCGGGGCGCCCGTGCGGGCGCGGGCCCGGGCCCGCTCCCGCTCTCTCTCTTTCCCTTTCCCTTTCCCTCTCAAATTCCCAATCCCAATCCCGCTCCCATTCCCCCTCGCCCCGGCCCCCCGTACCCGCTCCTGGGCGCGACTCTTCCGCCTGCGGGCGCTCAGCCCCGGGAGTGACGCGCCCGCCCGCCAATCAGGAGCGAGCGTCGCGTCAGCCGGGGACTAGGTAAGAATCGAGCGCCACGATTGGCCAATGCTGTGGCACGCCCCGCCCTCTCCCCGAGGGCGGGGCGGGAAGGGGCGGAGCCAGCGCGCTCCCTCCTTTCCCCTGAGGCCCCGCCCCTTTCCCCTCCCGCCATGGCCGCCCCCCCTCAGAGCCCGCCGGCCCCTCAGAGCCCACAGCACCTCCCACACGGCTCGAAATAAGCCCTGCTCTCCTCCACCGCCCCAAAAAATGTGCCAACAGTAATATTTTCAAGCAGTTCCCATGTCGGAATAGATAAAACTTCACCCCAAAACGCCGTTGCGCCTCAGCCCCGTGACTGGTTTAATAAAAGCAAACGGAAAAATGAGCAGTTCGTAGGATTACAGAATCACAGAATGGTTTGGGTTGGGAGGGACAAGCAAAATAGGAGTCACAAAAACATCAATAAACTGAGGAACATATTCCATCTAAAACCACAAAACAAATACATGACAGAAGATGGATGTTGAATAAAAGCCCTGTGAGAAGGGAAGGAAAAGAACTGGATCGAAGTCAACAGACTAAGATGAGAGGGCACATCTCACAGACACTGAATTTAAAGAATTATGGAATGGTTTGGTTTGGGTTGGGAGGGACCTTAAAGCCCATCCAGGGCCACCCCTGCCATGGGCAGGGACACCTTCCACCAGCCCAGAGTGCTCCAAGCCCCGTCCAACCTGGCCTGGGACACTTCCAGGAATGAGGCATCATAAAGAATGCAAATATAAATAATATCAACCTATGCCAGTGCTATAGGGGGCACAAAATAAGAAAAGGGGCAGAGTGAGAAAGGCCCAGAGAGATGCAACCAAACGGCAATGGAATGTTCAGTTTCTTGTCATAAGACAAGTTGTGGACCCATGAAATCCCACTAAAATCCCACTAAATCCCACTAAAAAAGCCCTCCTCTTTCCCCCTTGTTCCTTTTTTTTCCTTCCAGTATATATGGACCGTCTTCCACCAAGTCTGAAGACATCACAGCCCCGTGTTGCCTAAGAGGGGCAGTTTCTCCCACTAAGAATAGATTTACCACTTGTCTTTTTCTCTTGCAAGATTCCCTGTTCTTGCTTCTTTTGTTCCTTCTCCTCAGAGCCTTCTCTGTATCTCCATGTTCATCCTGAGATGTAGTTACTCTGAAACAAAGGGATCCTCAGTGGGCCTTGACATTTACAATGTCTACAGAATAGAAAAATTTCTTCCCCAAATTGAATCTAAAGCTCTCTTTCAGTTTTAAACCATTCCCCCTTGTCCTCTCACTTCTTTTCCTCGGAAAGCACTGACATGGATAATTAGCTCATTAACAGTGCTTGAAATATCAGATTGCTGGGCAGAAAAGAAATACTTCATCCTGAAAAAAACTGATACTTCAATTAATGTATCTTTATAATCAATCTTACGCAAACCATCATTATCTTCATATTAAGATATCACCCAGTGAAGCCTTTCAAACCACAAGCTGTAAGGTCATTGAACCAACACATTCTGGGAATAATCAATGTCTTGGAATCATTCTGGGAATAATCAATGGCTCTGGAATCAGCCGTGATTTCACCCTTTTGAGGTCAATGATAAAATAACATTTATGAAATTCAAATTCACAGTCTGTGGCAGCTTGAAAAACTACTTCTGAAGGCCGTTCTCTCCTGGCTTCTTCCACAGCAGTTGTATTCCTTGTTCTAGAAGGATTTACTGAATACTTGGTCTAGCAGAATTTACTAAACACTGCTCTGAAGATTTTGTGAGCTCAGAGCAATAGAATTATGGACCAGGCCTGCAAAAATGTACTCCTCCACACACCAGGGAAAAATAGAAATGTAAATTATTTTTCCATCATCACTGTAAATGTCAAAGACGTGGAATTTTGTGCCTGGCAGTTTTGATGACAGCAGTGTCAGGCTCATTTAAAGTGCTGGAGTCAGGTCACACCTACTCCATTTAAACCTGAGGAGTTTGAGTAAGAACATAAAAATCCCCCACTCTGCTGATTCATCCATTACAGCAACTTCAATATTGAAATTGCTGATACTTCACTTCATCAGGAGCCAAACTGTTTTCCAGCAAGGCTGCATTTACTGCAAACTCCTTTCTGTTTATCTTGTGCAATGAACTCAATTTGCTCTTTAATTCTCCCACTGGAGTTTATTGGCAGGTTTAAACTGTAATTCAGATCCTATTCCTGTAGATCATAATTGAAAGCCAAATGCAATCTTTTAAAGAATATTATGTCAAAGGACTTCCAGAAAAGTATGTTTAATTTACAGTTTTCATTCTAAACAAAAATAAATTATTGAAATAAACAGACATTTAATCACATAGCTGTTGGAGCCAGGCTGGGAGAGCTGAGGGGGCTCAGCCTGGAGAAGACACGGCTGCAGGGAGACCTGAGAGTCCCTTCCAGGGCCTAAAGGGGCTCCAGGAGAGCTGGAGAGGGACTGGGGACAAGGGATGGAGGGACAGGACAAGGGGAATGGCTTCCCACTGCCAAAGGATATTGGGAAGGAATTCCTGGCTGTGAGGATGGGGAGGCCCTGGCCCAGGTTGCCCAGAGAAGCTGTGACTGCCCCTGGATCCCTGGAAGTGTCCCAGGCCAGGTTGGACGGGGCTTGGAGCAACCTGGGCTGGTGGAAGGTGTCCCTGTCCATGGCAGGGGGTGGCACTGGATATCTTGACATATCTTCCTAAGTCATGACTAATTTGCTGTAACATGGAAGCTTGAAAGACCCAGAGTGTTCACCAACAAATAAATTTCCAAGACCTCTTTCTGTGTTAAAGATGCAAAAATGGACTGCTGCACATGTACAGTCCAAGTCCAGACATTCAGAATCCTCCCTTCAGGGCCATTTAATTTAACCTTAAATAGATGAACGGACTTTTAAAATACGTGCATTGAACCTGCCAATAATTTATGACCTTTTCTGCCACTTTATCTTTTAATGTGTTTTTCTTAGCCTCAATTTTCTCCTTTGAAGAGATAACAGACTGTAAAAGTGATTACACTCTGCGCTGAAGTGAAGCATTAATTTGGATTTAAGCAGAAGTAAAATGACCTGAAAGAGAGTAATAGGTTTAAACCCAAGCAAAGGGGAGGTGTGAGGGGCAGAAAAGGCCCCTGGTCAGTGACAAAAATTAACTCTACCACAGCCCAAACTGGCACATTTCCTTTAATAATATTTAAAAATAAATTCATTATTTATAATGCAAATGCCCATCTGACAACCAAATTTCTTTTAACCAGTGTAACAGTGGATTTGACATTTTCAGTGTACCCGAAATTTCTATAGTGCATTTCATTAATAAAGTGCATTCAAAATCTTCACAAGACAGAGGAATTAGTATTAAATTATTTCAGTGTAAGGTTCAACCACTTAAACAGATAAGACTTCCACCCAAAGCTTTTACCATCTACCCCTTGGCTTTCTTTCGTGTCTGGATAAGAAGCTTTTTCTATCAGAGCCTCGTAAGTCTTTTGTGCTCGAATAATTTCCTTCTCGGGGCTGAAATGCACCATCTGCCTGCTCAGAATGGGAACGACCAGATTGAAGTTGTCAACTCTCTTGTTTAGTTTCCTGATGTCTTCCATGAACTGCTCGCAGATCCGATTCCACTGCTTCTGCTCCAACGGTGTCATGGGCTCTCCCAGCTTCCTCCTCGAGGCCACCACGCTCTTCCTCAGCCGCTCGATGGTTTCCCGGATCTCCTTCTGCAGCAGGATCCACTCGGGCTGGTAGCCGTTGTCAATCAGGATCCTGTTGAGGTTGTGCGTCATGGGGTCGATGTGGGGACAGTCCGAGAATTTCTGCAGAGGTTTTCCTTTGCCCCTGAGGTTGTCGAAGTCTCCTTTGGCCATGGACTCCTGGATGAGGTCCTCCACCAACCGTTCCACCGCTTGAGTTATTTTCACCTTCTTGCTCTCCCTCACGTCCTTGGCTCTCATCAGGTCAGTCCCAGCGTAGCTGCTTCCAAGCCTGTGCTGCCGGTACTCCAACACTTGCTCCGTGGCACGGTCCACTCGGAATTGCATGTACTGCTTTTCCCGCTGGCTCGGTGTTCCGATGCCAACGCCTTCAAAACTCAAGTAGTGCCTGTGCTGTAGGGATTTGGATTTGAACTGGTCTTCCTCCTCTTCGCTGTTCTCGCTGGGTTTCTGCTTGGCTGCCACGTCGTTGAGCACAACCCTGTAGGCCTCCTCCACCCTTATGAAGGCGGCGGGGTCGGCCGAGCTGGAGCTGCTGTCAGGGTGGTACTTCTTGGCAAGGGTTCGGTACGAGTTCCGGACCTCATCGAGGGAACATCCTTCCTCAAGCTCCAGGATTTTGTAAGAGTCTTTGATATCGCCTTTGGGTTTGTAACCCGACAACATCCTGCAGAGAAACGGCTTCAGCTTCCTTGGGATCATGGCTCCCTGTCCCAGGAAACGGTGCCCCATGGTGTTGGTCAGCACGGCACAAAGACACTGGGTATTTCTTCAGGTGCAGCTACATTATAAACAGCCTACAAATACATTTGAGTTTGAACTGTGTTAAACATGCTTTTTTAAAGAACTTCCAGGATTTAAGCCTTATCTTTATCATATCACAGAATCATGGAATCACAGGAGGACTTGGGTTGGAAAGGACCTTAAAAATCATCTCATTCCACCCCTCTGCCATGGGCAGGAACATTTGGCCTTGGACAATTCCAGGGATCCAGGGGCAGCCACAGCTTCTCTGGGCAACCTGGGCCAGGGCCTCCCCCCTGACACAGGGAAGAATTCCTTCCCAATATCCCACCTAACCCTACCCTCCTTCAGCTTAACACCACTAATTTGCACTTCTAATTAATTAATATTGAAGTCATATTATGACGTAAATGAAAATTAATTCACACTATAGTTTTCTCCTACAGTGGCAGCATGGATTTGTTTTGCAGTGCAGAATTCCCACGAAGCATCTTTATTGCCTTTCATTTTTTGATTAATTATTTTATTGCCTTTATTGCCTATCAGCAAACTCAGAGCAGGGTAAACTGTAAATACACTTTATGCTGAGTGGTAACTGCTGAAACAAATCCTTCCCTTTTCCCCTCTGTACCTACACTGAGCATTAACTGAATTTCCCACTCCCATGGATCCCAATGCCTCAACATGTACAACCTGAAACATTCCCAAAGGATGCCATCACAGCACATTTTTGGTATTTCCCAGCAACATCTGTAGCAGTGTTCAGATTATACATTCATTTAGACCGGCTCCTGTACCCAGCAGGGGCCAAACTCTTTTGCTGGTGCCAGGTAAGGATGGAAACCTGGAACTGAGAACAGATCAATAGTGCTCAGTATTTCCCTCCGTCAGCAATTCCAGTGCTTCGGGATTATTTGGGAAAAGAGCAAAAGGAACAGCTTATAAGTCAGGTCTTTATGTAAGATCAAAGTAGAAGACTATAACACAAACTGCACCCACCATTTAAACATAGCTAACTCCTCCTTTATTCACAGAAATAAATCCTAGGGGAAATGCTGGATCACTGGTGCTAAAGACTCAGGGAGGGCAACATTCCCTTTGCTGACTCAATTTCCAAACAAAAAACTAGGTCAAATCAAGGTGAATTAAGGAATAAACAGTACTTATATGTCCTGTATATTAAAAACTGCCCTTCTGCCTCAACGCAGAGAAGGAAAAGGGGATGTTCTTGGGAATGGATCAATCCTAAATGCTTTCACCTGATTTTGATCTATGTCACTTGTTGAGTCGTCAGCTTGTGATAATGGACTTCATTAACACGTATTTTTTTTTAATTTATGATATAGTTATTTCTTTCGTTCTAGGTGTCAGACAAAGATAGTAATTGAGTTTTATATGGCCACAAAAACCTGCGTCACTACTACTTAAACGGAAAGGACAATGACTACACTCATCAATTCAATTACTGCTCAAAAAGTGACTTTCTCGTATCTCCGCAGCCATTGATTTAATTAATTTGTGTTTAAGAACCGTGAGTGGAACCCCCACTCCACCCCAAAGGGGGGTTATCCCCGGCGGCGGCTGGGAAGGGGAACCGGGCTGAGCCCCCGCAGACGCCCATCCCTCCCTCCTCCCATCCCCGCCCCGCAGCGCGGGGGGGTTTCCCCGCAGCGCCCCCCGCACCTGAGA
>VXAY01001696.1:6578-31618 GCA_013399855.1 Oxyruncus cristatus
CCTCCCGCGACCCCGCCCCCTCCGCGCGCCCCCCTCACACGCGGCCACGCGCCGCTCGCGCCCCTCCCTCAGCCCGGCGCCTTCCGGTCGCGGCCGTTCGGCGAGTGCCGGGATTTGTTCAGTTCGATTATTTCCACCGATTGCCCCCAAAATCTAAGGAGGAAACACCCCGTGAATTATTCACGCAAGGCCAACAAGCTGCTTTAATTCTGGCTTTGGCTCCTCTGCCTGTTGTTTCCGGATGAGTGTTTCCTCCTCTTCTTTGCTGACTGGTGGTAGTCTGTGATCTCCACGAACCGCCTGCGGAGGTCGTAGCCCTGCCGCAGTGATCTGCCCTGTTCTCTCTGCCTTTGTAGTGGTCGCTCCTGAGCAGCACTGGGCGCAGGAGCTCTCTGGCAGCTCCTTTTGGAGGGTTCTGAAGCTGTGCCGTCCTGCGGATCGTGGTCGCGTCCTGGAGGACTAGTTCTCCTCCTCTTCCTCCCTGTTGAGTTGTCGTAGCCAGTGCTGTTGACGAACCAGCTGCAGTGATCGTGTCCCCGCTGCAGGGATCTGCTCTGGGCCTTCTCCCTGGCACTCTGGCAGCAAGTCAGTGTAGTCCTGTCCGGCAGACCCTGCGGTCCTGCAGAACCTGCTTGCTTGCTGCTGCCCCCACACTCACTCGGGAAGGAATGGGCATGGGATGGTGTCAGTGAGGAAGCCGCCATTTCTCTCATTTTCAAGTCAGAGCATCTGGAGAAAAAAAAAAAGAGCGGCCTCTGTTTAGGGCATTCCTTGCAGTCTCCTCTGGGATTCAGTAATTTTCTTGGAGCGATTTCTGCAACAGAGGGAAGACTTTACCAAAGGCACCAATGGGAAATTCAGCTGGGGTCTTCCCACCAGGTCTGCCCTTGTCAGAGCAAGTCCTCATCTCTATACCCTTTATGGCCTCCAGTTCACAGAATCCTAGAAAGCTTTGGTTTGGAATGGTCCTTCCATACCACCTAGTTCCAAACCCCCTACCAAGAGCAAGGACATCTTCTACTACACCAGGTTGCTCCAAGCCATCCTTCCAGGGATGGGGCAGCCACGGCTTCTCTGGGCAACCTATTTCAGTACCTTACCACCCTGACAGGGAAGAATTTCTTTCTGATGTCTGATCTAAATCTTCTCTCTTTCACTTTGAAATTTTTGCCTTTTGTCCTATCACTATATTCCCTGATAAAGAGTCCGTCCCCATCTTTCCTGGAAGCCCATTTAAGTCCTCTTCTCTATGTGAGCCAGTTTGAGAGGGCAGAAAGGGAGCAGTTTACATAGGGCAGCAAAGCCTAAAGCCCACCAAGGGCAGAGAAGGACTGGTGTGGGGTAGTTCAGAATTGGCAGCACTGAAGGATGCAGGGAGGAATTGTCTCCTATGGCCCTTCTCACACTCAGGAGGGCGAGAAGACAAACAGCAAATCCAGGAAAAGGAAACATATTTGAACATGTGACACCGGTTATTACCTGGCGTAGAACAGCAAATAGGCTTGCTGCCTGAGAACTGCATGGATACCACAGTTATCCACAGACTCATCATCCATCTTGTACCACAGTCCATTGCTGGCCTGCAAAGGAAGGCATCCACCTCTGGAGAGGAACTGCAGGGTTTCTCCATAACACCACAGGTAGAAAAGTGCCGAACGAAGAGTACACCAAAATAAATACAATCCAGCTGCAAAATAGACCTTTCTCCCCCAAAACCCTGGCTGCCAGTAACACTAATGGGGAAAGTTCGTCTTCCCCAGCACGCATTTTTCCCCTTCAGGAAGGAAGTTGCTCTTTACCTTTGTGTAGCAGAAAAAATGTCCATCAAGACAGGTGTCACCGCTGTGCACCACAACGGCATATAAGGAGTAGAGGAGGGGTTCTCCAGCTGTGTCAGACAGGTATGGCAGAAGATCCAAGTACTCAGGATACTCCACAAACTACAGAGAGACCAGGTGGGTCAGAACTACCATATGAAATATCCTTCAGCACATAATGGTTTGGGTGGCAGGAAACAGTTCTCATCCAAAGCAGCTCTGTCGGAGCAGAGTCCAGGCTGCTCTTCCCACAGGAACTCTCCTCTCCCCGTAGGAGAACATGAAAACCCCATAATGAGTATCTTCTGGAAGAGTGTACTGCTTTGGGGAACATTGTGCTCCAGGACGAGCAAGTTGCACTGCAGTTGCATACACACCGTGCTGATCTTCTTGCCAGTGTGATCAGCAGCCCTTTCCAGACACACCGTGAAGACCTTGGGCACATGATGGACCGTGACTCTCTTAGAGATGGTAACCTTCTTCTCACACCTTGAAACCAAGCACAGAGCCAAGTGCTGAAATGCACCCTGTCTTGCCACGGCAAGGCCACACAAACTTCTGTGTCTCATATCCTTACAGTATTTCAAGGCTATTCCATGCCATAAGGTCATATTAAAAAATGCTGCACCTCATTGTTGTGCATTAAACCTCTGTGAGAACGTGATTCTGTGTGATGACACGCAGCTCCTTCACACTGGAAGTGTTAATGTCGCTAGAAATTATCTTACTTGCTACATTTGGAGCAGTTTTTTCCATCCAGCTGCTTGGGTGTCACAAAGTCCTCCAGAGCTGCAGTGAGGGATGAGGCTTCCTGGATGAGTGAGAAAGGAGCCACTGAGCTGTGGGAAATGCCCTCGCCCAAACACTTCTGAGGAGTCAACAGGAAAATCCAGGCAGCTGATGCTGAGGAGACCCACCACGACCCCACAGGAAGTGTCCAAAAGGAGGCAGAAGGAGGGTGTGGTGCTGGACATTTCCCTCGTGTCCCAGGGGCTCCCGGAGCCGTCGAGAGCTTTCTCTCTGTGCCAACCGCTCAGTTCAGCTACTAATGGTGTGCAGGGTCATCAGTAGTGAAAACTGATTCAACCCATCAGCCTGGGAAGCAGACAGGTGTGAAGGAGGGCAAAGGGAAGGAGGAGGAGAGTATGTCAAGGGCGCGGAGGGGAAAATGCTACTTGTCCAGCTTAGAGCCACCACGGGGAGACCAGTGCCATGGCCTCTGCAGAAGGATATCCATTCCCCTTCCCACCCGCCACAAAGCTCCCTTGTGCTCGCAGGATCCATTTTTAAGACAAATGGTTCCGTTCTGGAAAGCTACAGGGGACCTCGGAACCTCTTGAAGCCCAACTGCAAGCCCTCTTACTTTGATATCCAAAAGGATATGCAGGAAGGCCTTGTAGGAATCAGAAACTGCTTGGCACCTCAAGCATGTGACTGGAAGGAAAAGCAAAATGCTGAGTGAAGGAGGAAGTTAATTGACAGTGAGAGTTTATGCTCTTGGTACCTACTATGCCAGTCACAGGACCGTGCTGTTTATCAGGTGGAAGGGCAGAAACAATGCCAAGCAGAGCAATAGTTGCGGAAATGTACCTCTGGATTTCAGAAGGCCCCCAAATATTTGATGAACGATGGTAGTTGTTTGAGAAGAAATGTCCAAGCTGGAAATAAATGGCAAGGAAGAGAGTGATAGGGTTTCCTTGATGGAAGCACATCAAGTAGTCCAACAGGCTCCTTGACTGAAGAGGTTATTTACTTATGCTTACTTGCTGTTTCCACTCAGACAGGCTCTCTGCATGGCCTTGAGAGCACAGCATAAGAACTCGAAGGCATCTCCGGCCGTGTCGGGCTCAAATTCTTCTCCTATGACTAAGAAAGAAGTTAGTAGTTCTACCCTGCAAGAAGGGGATAGAACCTGTTGAAGCACCTGAAATGACTTACGTTTGAGGTCCCTGATGACAGCCCTAGGCCAGATGGCGCTGGCTGAGGAGCGCAAGACCTTCCTGACATGTGCTTCCATGATGCACATCATGCAGAAGCCTTGCTGAAAACCTGAAGAGGAAGGGAGGGAAGTTTCTCAGGCTAGCAAACCACACCTAGCAGTGGGAAACCTAATGGAGGTCTTGAAGTCCTAAGAACAGTCTTTGCTCCTCTTGTCCCAGGGTGCCGATGTCCCAACAAGGCCAGGACATTTTAGTGCACAGAAAATGTTCTTCACAGGGAGGCTAAACTGGCACAAGTTTTCAGTGCAATAGGCCAAGAGGGTTTAACTTGCAGGGACAGAGACACGGGGCTAGAAAGAGTTGCCCTCCTGAAGACGGGCGCACCTCCATAGGACAAGCGTCTTCTAGCTCGTGTTCAAAGAACCCGAGCTCATGGGGCTGCCAAAGAAGGGTTGTTCTTCTCCTAAATGCAGCTCCAGGTTCTGGGAATCCTTGGGATGCGCTCAAGAGATTTACAAGGAGATGTTCCTACAAGTACTCACACAACCGGCTGTGCTCCCGGGAGAGCAGGTAGTTGGCCAGAGGGGGGGTGTATGTCAGGCACTGCAGGATGACATTGATGTAGCAAGTACTGCCCAGGTTGCGGAGTCCCGGTCCAGGTCTCTGTCTTTGCTGCCAGTCCATGCAAATCTCCTCTGGGGGAAAGAGGATCCTTTGTGGCGGAGTCATTCCCTCGGCAATGACTGCAAGGAGATTACATTTGAAGAGATGTGACGGTGTTGTTGCTTGCAAGCATATTCAGATCTTGAGTTCTCCGTAGGAGCACCAAGGACAACAGCTCTAACCACCAACCCAGGAACACTGGGAAAGCCTAACAGCCCAGTAACACCTACAGGCAGGGAAACAGTTTTGGAAAACAGTCTGTTCCACTGCTTAGTCTACCAAAAGTCCAACAAAGCCACACTCTGATTTCTGGCCCTCAGGCTACCTCCCTTTCCCTCTGAAGCCTTGGATTATCAGGCCAAGTCTTCCCTTTTCCTGACTGCGATGTGAAGAGGACAAGGAAGTACCGAGCAGAGACCCTGTGTGTGACAGCTCTATGTCCTCTTTCGAAGTCTTGTGTATAGTGGCAGAATGACCAAATGCCTTTCCTGGTGTCTAACCAAAACCACCTGCATCAGTCTGGCTGCTCTCAGGAAATACCCAAGATCTCACTCTCGGTTGTCAGCTCGTTGACGCCCAGGGATGAAGCGCCAGCCACGGTGTCTGTGGGCATTCACGAAGTTCAAGCCTGCTGGTAAAGCTGATACTCACGGGAGTTGTTTGTTGTTGTGGCCGTTGCTCCTCTCACAAACAGATGGAAAAGCTCTGGATAACAAAGGATGTCAGATCCTCCTCCAGAAAGATCAGATCAGCACCAATCCCATCACCTGTTGGGAAAGAATATAATCGTGGCTCAACACTTAAAAAACCCAAATGTGACCCACAAAACAGCTTCAGCCGTAAGAAGGGTTTCATTGGTGCTTGTAGCTGCTGCCAAAGACAAAGAACGCTTGGGAAAATGCAGGCACACAAGTGACAAAGAAAGGAGCTGAGTTATCTTGAAGGCCAACTCAGTCCAACTAGCTTTTGCTGGCCTGCTTCTCAGGACACCAAGCACTGGGCAGGTGAAATCCGAATTGTTGGGCAGGTGCCACATCTCTGCCCCCTTGTGACATGAGGCTGCAAGGGGGCATGTCATCTTGTGTCCACAGAACCCTGTTCGTCCATCATCAGGGCTCCTGCCTCTTCCAGGAGCTGCAACAACTGGGCGAGTTAAAGGCTGCTGAGGGCTGTGAGCCCGGTCACCGCTTTGGGTGGCACACTCAGTGTGCTGGGGGTTTCTGTTTCATTCTTCCCAGGTACTGTAACGCGTCCTTAAGACTTGTGTCCAAGTCACCTGGGCTCTTACGGTTCGTTTCCAATGAATTTTTCTCTGCCCTCAAGGTCAGCTTCGGGCTGACCCTGAGCTAGAAGTACCAAAGGAACACCTTCAGCAACTGCGCTGGGTGGACCTTGGCTGGCTGCCAGGCCCCCACCCAGCTGCTCTCTCACCCTGGCTTGCTCATCTAGCTAAAAAGCACCAGGATTCTTTGGAATCCACCTGTCAGGAGAGCATGTTGGAATCCAAAGCCTCGTTTTTGGGTGTAAACTCCTAAAGGGCTCAAAGCCTTACGTTCTTCATGTCCAAAGCCTCATTTGGAAAGTGCAAAATCCGATTTCTAGAGCCCTAAAATCCCAATTTTAAGGCCATACCTTTAGTATCCATGTATTTTAATAACCATAGTCCTTTCTGAGGACATAACAGTTTTGTCTTTGGGGCTCAAGAACTCCTGGTTTAAGTCCAAACCCCCCTTGTTTAGGCACAAACCCCAACACTCATCTGAAGGGCTCAGAGCGTCATTTTGAAGGCTGCAAGTCCTATTTGTAAGGTCCTTCATCTGTAGGGTCCAAGGACTCATTTGTGGAGCCCAAAGCCTTTCTTAGAGAGCCCAAAAGATTGGTCATTCTTGGGCCCAAACCCAAAGAATGGCCAACCTCAAAGGATGCTTTGATCCCACAAAGTTCAATACCCCGCAAAGCTCTGGAGGTTTAAAAGAAGGGCTTTGAGCCTGCAAATTTGCAAACTAAGCCCTAAAGAGGAAGTTTTGGTCCCAGAGAGAGAGTCTGTAGAAACTAAAAAGGGAATTTGGGCCCAAGAATGACTCTTTGGACTCTCTAAAGAAGGCTTAGGACTCTATAAATGAGCCTTTACCCTACAAATGAAACTTTGGACCTTACAAATCAGGTACTACAGGTAACAAAGGTAATATAAGACAGGTTGGAAGAAAAGAAATTAGGATTTTGGCCCTAAAATGAAAGCTTTAGGGACAAAATAATTAATAGGTGAGATATTACAAATGACCCTTTAGACCGTGGAAAGGAGGTGAACCTACTGGTCCCTCTCCCGCCCCAAGAAATGAAGCTTTAGGCTGCCCAGGGAAGGTAAATGCCAGCAACAGCTTTCTGTTCCCGTGTGGAAGCAATCCCTGTACACCTTCAATTTTGGACCTCAGCTCCTAATTTCTGAGGTGGTTTCCTGAAAGTGGAGTGGGACCTTTTGGGGGTGGGTTTCTTGCTTTCTGAGGAGAGCAAAGAGAACTGCAAGCCATGCTCCACAGACAAGGGGACCTCCCACTTCCCTGGGTGGATGAGGAGGATACAGGTGTCGTCCCACCTTGTGTGGCAAGAGCTGCTGTTGGATGTAGCCAGCCACTGTGTCCCAGGCAGTCATTTGCTCTGGAAAGCAAAGGAAAACCACATTTCACTCTGCATCTGCTGGCTCTCAACCCTCCAACACCCTTGGACATTGGCAGGCACTGGATGGAGATACCCTCAAGACGGGTGCAGTCCCCACAACACCGCAGTAGTGGGTCCTGGTGACACTCCTGTGGTGGCTGCAGGTGATCTGTACCTCTAGGGGTGATGCTGGGCACCATGAAGGTGGGCTCTACCCCCTCCCAGAAGTCCATCTTGGTCTGCCTCACACTGGGGGGTTAATCCTCGGTGGCAACAGCCACGACAGACGTTCCGCAGCCCTTAAAACCTGAAGTTCCCTGTCTCAATCGGCCCAGCTGGGAGACAAAAGTATGTCAGCTTGCCCAAAAAGCTATTGAAGCTGAGCAGCCTGCAGCCAGGCTGTTTGGGCTGGCTGATTCCCAGCGTGACACCAGGGACACCCACCCCATCACGGAGGAGGAAGGATGAGCACTCTCACCCTCCTCGTGGCAGCTCAGGACCTACTTTACTCATAAGTGCACGAAGAAATGGGCCTTGGCGCTTACAAGAAAGCTTTGAGCTGGCCAAGCTGCAGAAGGAATCCTAAAGATGGGGCTTTGGTCCCTGACAGGGAGGGTTTGGAAGCTCAAAAAAAGAAGGTTTGGGGCCAAAAACGAGCCTTTGGACTGAATAAATAAGGCTTTGGACCTTGGGCCTTCAAAATGATGCCGTGGGCCCTCTAAATGAGTCTTTGAACTTTTAAAGCATAAACGTTGGCTCTTACAAATGAGGTTTTGTAGTCTAAAAACAGGATTTTGGACTTTAAATTGACTGTTTGTTCTCCCAAATGTATGCTTCGGGGATATAAAATGTATGCTGGTCTTCATACTTTTGAGGATTGCATCATATAAATAGGATTTGTGCTTGAAAAACATGGGGTTGAATCTGAAAAATAATCCTTTGGATCTCGAAATTGCGGTTTGGGCTCTACATTTTTTTAATAGTTTTTTTTTGTTTGTCATTGAGATTCAGATTCTGACCCTAAGAATGAGGGTTTTTTAACTAAAACTTCTGGATGTTATTAACCCTGTTCTCAGCACAAATCGAAAACACATCCCCCATACAAGCTACTGCGAAGAAATTTAACTTTATCCCAACCTAAACTGGGACACAGTTTGGTTTCCAATAACCCCTTAGGCCCTTTTAGGAAACTAATAGGAATCACTTATGGATGAAATTTCTTGTTTTCACGGGTCAACAGCAGGCAACCCTTGCCCTTTCCTCTACAGCTAGTATGCAAAATCCCCACAGCAGGGATTTAAGAATACATGCCACATACTCCCCAATCCCACCCCCACCTCTCCCAAATGCAAGAAACGGTCAAACATTGACAATCAGACTCTTCTGAGATGGGAACAAATTATAACTTTATTTATAATAGTATATACTTATTACAATGTGTACTTGTAATTACTATGAACTCCATGAAAGCAAACACATACAATAAGGAATCTCTTCATGCAGAGGAAACAGGATCTGCAACTTGGCTCTCAGTGAAATCAACCCCAAGACCAAACCCAGTAGAATGATCTTAAAAGTCACCATTTTTAGAGTTTGGACCCCACATCCCAGCAGGCCTGAAAATGTAAGTCTGCTTTGGGACAGACAGATTAAAATCTACCCCTCAACAACAAAAATTAGTAACGGCTTTAACAAGATAGAGTCTGAATGCCTCTTTAAACTGATATCCATACAAAAAGTTCACACACTGACACCCCTCAGAAGGAATCCAATGCTTCATACTCATGTAGCTTCTGCTCTGCTGGCAGCTGTAACTGCTCCAGCCACGACTCTCCTATCACTGATGAATTCTTCAGGCTCAGGGTGTTAGCATTGGAGTATTCTGGAAACACCACAAATGCAGAAAAAAAGGCATTAGTTAGTTCATAAGAATGGATATTAATATGTAATTATGTGGCACTCCAGAGGATTGCTTACAGGTCTAAAAGCCAAATTTTATATGTAACTTTGAGCTTTTACCATCCCAACACGCTAACAAACAACCCCTTTTCAAGAAACCTTCAGGACTGATAACCAAACAGAGGCAGTAAAATTATTCTCACTTTTTTAAATAGTTTGTATGCCAAGAGGAAAATGGTCTCAAAAGTCAGTAAAGGAGTCTCCTAATGCAGGAGATTCTCTCCTGATCTGTCTTAAGTTGTTTTTGCTTCTATTAGGCTACAAAACCAGTAGATCTTTGGAGAAAAACAAACCTCTGCAGAGTCTCACTTGCATAAACCAGATTAAAGTCTGACTTGCTCATCCTGCAACAAAAGGGCACTTCGCTACAACATGAAAACTTTGTGCCAGTGCTGGGCCCAATGCGTTGTAACCTCACGTCATAGAGCCATGGAACCATAGAATCATCGTAGAATCACTGAACCACAGAGTCATAGAAAAAAAATCTCCTGAGTTGGAAGGGACCCATCTGGGTCATCGAGACCAACTCCTGGCCCTGCACAGGACATGCCAACAATCCTCACCCTGTCCCTCAGTCCATCCCACTCCTACCAGTTTGATGCCAGGGACAGTAAGAGATGCCCTGGGTCTTGAAGCATCCCGGTCCAGATGGACCTGTGCCCAGATGTAAGAGCTTCTCCAGCATCACAGCCAGTTTATGACTACCTCAACCCCCGCTCAGAAGCCAAGTCCAGTGTAGACACCATTGGGCATGTTTAGGTCCTGCCCATTTCCACTCCAGAAGCCAAGGGAATTATTTACCCCTGCTTCTGCAGGTCCTACGGGGAAAAACAACTTGAGTAGAGAGATGAGTAGGATCCAGTGCAGGTGAAGCCCAAAAAGGCGCAATAAGACAGAGTTTTATAGCCTTTAAACAGCAAAGGTATTTATTGCAACATTGGGGAACCCCCAGCTTGCACTGGACAAAGAGCTCCAAAAATTTTGGCAAAGATCAGGGAATATATACAGTTTCTGTGAAGGGCTACAACACTTTACATGCATATTCATACATTTGCAACATCAGATTATAATATTCATATCAGGTGGAGTCTAGGGTGGAGTCTTTCTTTTGGGGAAACCCTTGGTGGGAGATCCAGTCTTCTTCATCAGGGCAGGGGTCTTTTTCTCTCCTCATCTTCGGTGAACTATTCAACTTTCTCGTTTTCGCTGACTCCTTGGTGAATTTACACCGGGTCCTTGACTCGTGTTCCCTCTTTATCTCCCGTTTCTCTCTCCCTTCCTTATTTATGTTGTTGTTTTAGCTGTCTTCCATCAAAACAGGACAGAGTACTTTATCTTTGTCATAAGTTTTATCCTTGGTGCAAGACACCCACCTTCCCTTAGCTGATCCTATAAATCTTACATTCCTTAAAGCAGGGTGTTAGGATTTTAACTCCTTGGGCTCCTGTTCTGTTTCACAGGCTGTAGCCAGCCACGACCATTTGCTGTTGGGGCAACGCCTGCCGACCCTCTGCGCGCACACAAAGGCTGCAGCTGACTTAGTCACTGAAATAAAGTCGAGGCGTTTACAAGGAGACGGTGGCGTGGCGGTGCGGTCGAAGCGAGGGCTGCGTGGAAGGACAGGGGACGGGTTTAGCTGCTCAGGAAGCCACAGCTCCCTTCTCACAGCTGTGGATGCTGATAGTGGGCTGGGCAGTCCCCCGCCGTCGTCGCGGCCTCAGAGCAGTGCCTGGGCTGTGGGCGGGAGGAGGCAGAGCAGCAGGAGAGCAAGCACTGGAAGGTCCGCAGGTGAGCCACAGTGTCCGCAGGGGTGCGGGCACACGAGGAAGCCGCAGCTGTGCACGGGAATCCCTTCTCGCGTGATTCGTGCTCCTACCTCGCGAACCCAAATCTAGCAGACGGCTCAGCTGGTGTCAGGTAAGAGCATACTCAGGGAGCCTCTTTGACCACGTGGTTTGTCTGGGCTGGGCTGGGTGTGGGTACACTGGGACAAGAACACTGCAGAGCCGTGGCTCTTGAACTGGTGAGGACAGAAATGCTGCCCAAGAGGAGGAGGCACCGCTGCAGTGAGGCCCATGGGTCAGGTTCTCCCCCGCTATGGAGGAGAGCAAGGTGAGCAAAAAGGCAGAAATGACATCTCCTTGCCGAGCCTGCTGTCCTCCGAGGACAAGATGATGGGGTGGCTGCTGTCAGTAGGCGTGGGATTCATCCCTCCCTTCCACCCTCCTAGGGAGGAGCTGCAGAGGTCGGAGGGTCCCAGAGGGTCTGTCAGGGGATGCCAGCTCTGCTGCAAATGGTTCTTGCACAGGAAGAAAGGCAGCGTGCAGGTGCATGCCTGCTTGCACTCATGCCCCTTGGCTCTCCCGCCCCAGGCCATGCACGTCCCTGCCCTGCTCCTGCTCACCCTCGCGGCCCTGATGCTCCCAGCCCAAACCTGCCCCTCAGAGATGAACAAGATCAAGGACCTCCTGGAGGTGAACTGCACAGGGAAGGCTCTCAGCACAGTGCCCCCAGACCTGCCTACAGACACGGGCATCCTGCTGCTCAGTGACAATCACCTGGTGTCCCTCTCCACCACCGCCTTCCTGCCCCTCATCCAGCTGCAGGACCTTGACCTGTCCAACAATGGGCTGGTGACTCTGCACACCGGGGCCCTGCTGCCAACCCTGAAGGAGCTGACCCTCTCCCACAACGCCCTGGGGACCCTGCCCACCTTGCAGGGCCTGCCTGAGCTAACCCGCCTGGCCGTGGCCTACAACAGCCTGGTGACACTGGCCCCAGGGGCTTTCCGCACCGTGCCACAGCTGCAGGACCTAGACCTGAGAGGGAACCAGCTGCGAACGCTGCCCCAGGAGGCCTTTGCAGGGCTGGGGGCACTCAAGGACTTGGACCTCTCAGACAACCTCCTGGAGGAACTCCCCAAGGAGCTGCTGCAGGATCTGCAAAAGCTGGAGACCCTCTGGCTCTCAGGGAACCGCCTGCACACCCTGCCCACAAATTTCTTCCCCGAGGGCCATGTCTTCATGTACGTCTTCCTCACTGAGAACCCCTGGCGCTGCGACTGCGACCTGCGCTACCTGCGGACCTGGATCCAGCAGAACGACGGCAGCGTCTACCACCCAGAGCGGGGCCTGGAGGAGACCAAGGTGGAGCTTGCCCCCAGGAAAGTGCTGTGCCACAGCCCTGCTGAGCACTGGCACAAGCCTGTCCTTGACTTCAAGCCCAGCTGTGGCGACATGGGGGATGCAGATGAGGGTGGAGAGGATGACTATAGTTATGGGGAAGAAACAGTAGAGAAAACTATCATGACCACCTTCCCCCCACATCCATCCATCCCCCAAGAGCACACTACCACGCCCCATGCTGTTACCCGGCCTCCCCTCCCTACCACCAGACCTTCCTTGAGCACTCCTTGTACCTCCACCCTTGCCCCAAGCACTTTGCCTGTGATTCCCACAAGCACCGGAGCTCCCAGCACCACAACTCCTGGACCATCCAGTCCTACCATCACACCCACGGAGACCCCCAGCACTGCCATCCTCGCTGCTGCTCTTACCAGCACCCTGCACAGACCCACCACCCTTGTCTCTGCCACCTCACTGCCTACCACGGTGAGCAGCACCCCACCCAGCAGCAGTGGCCTGCCCCAAACCACCCTTGCTGACAGTACTACCTCTGCCACTCTTGTGGCGTCCACTGGCACGTTTCTCACCACCTCCACAGCCTCTGCCATGCTAGAGGCCTCTTCCATTGTTAGATCTTCATCTCCTCCTTCGATGTCAGCCACCACCACTCTTTCCACTTCTGCCCCAACACCACCAGCTCCCCTGGACACCACACGTTTCACCCAACCTGCCTGTTCCTCCTCACCTGCACCTCCTCCCCTCTGCCTGTGCTCCATCCCAGGACAGGCTGCACCTGTGCTGCACCTGCAGGCAGGTGGGGAGGGTCCGCAGTGGGGGCAGTGGCTGCTGAGCCACTGCTGCCTGTTGCACTGGCTGCTCTACCTGGTTTCCTTGGCTCTGCTGGTCCTGACCATGCTCGCTCTAGCAGCCTGGCTTGCTTGGATGTGTCTGGTGGGACAACCCTCCTGGCACCAATGCCCGCAGACCCAAGATGTGCAGTATCCACTGCTGGGGTGGAGGGAGCCAACAGGAAGCCCGGTGGTGCAGTTCAGCAGCTCCAAAAGCCCCCTCCAGCGCCCCACATTCTGCACCATCAAGGAAGTGGAGCTGTGCCCTGAGGTCACCTACTGCACAATTAAAGACCTGGGGATACAGCGCAGTCCTCCTGCAAGTTCTTCCTTCTGCACCACAAAGGAGCTATGGGTCCACCACAGTCCTGCACACGCTCCGGCCAAGCCTTTCTCCGGGAATCTGATGGTCACAGACTTCAGCTTCCTGAGGACCCTGTCTGCTTATAGCCTGGACAGGGGTGTCAATGCCATGGGGGATGTCAGAGTGAAATATGCTGGCAACACCATGTGAATGCTTCAGTATGCTCAGAGAAAGAGGTGGGAGGGTTGTGGCTCTGCTTCATGCATGGGAAAGATCTGCTTGCCCAGAGGAAGCTATCCAGCTCCTTCCTCTAGTATTCTCCAACAGCCTGAGGTTTCTAGAGCTAAAATAATTGCGTGGGTATCTGGAAGTGGAAGATAATGTCCTAAATTGGTCAGTGATAGTTTGGGGCTGCCAGTGCCTGGTTTCATTGTGAGGGAGGGCAGGCAGAGCTTCTGTTGTGCTCGGTGTCCCAGCTGCTTCTGTTTGAATGATGCACGCAAAGATGTGCTACACTTTCCACTCAGTGCCATGTTCTTAATCACATAATAAATATTTTGCGCTTGAATTTCAAAGGAGTGCTGGTTTTATTTCACCGGACCTGCCACAGTCCTGGCAGGGCACAGTGAATCACAAATTCGTCTTCAGTACTTGGAATAGTGAAGGCCGAGAGGAAAAGTCCATGGAATCATAGAATCATTGAATATCCAGAGTTGGAAGGGATGCCCAAGGATCAAGTCCAACTCTTGGCCCTGCCAGGGACACCCCAACAATCCCACGCTGTGCCTGAGAGCATTGTCCAAACACTCCTTGAGCACTGGCAGTGCCATGTTGCCATGACCACTGTCCTAGGGAGCCTGTTCCAGTGCCCAAACAGCCTCTGAGGGAAGAACCTTTTCCTAATATCCATTCCAATCTCCTCTGATGCTGCTCCAGCCATTCCCTAGAGTCCTGTCACTGGCCACAGAGAGCAGAGCTCAGCACCTGCNATCCAGAGTTGGAAGGGATGCCCAAGGATCAAGTCCAACTCTTGGCCCTGCCAGGGACACCCCAACAATCCCACGCTGTGCCTGAGAGCATTGTCCAAACACTCCTTGAGCACTGGCAGTGCCATGTTGCCATGACCACTGTCCTAGGGAGCCTGTTCCAGTGCCCAAACAGCCTCTGAGGGAAGAACCTTTTCCTAATATCCATTCCAATCTCCTCTGATGCTGCTCCAGCCATTCCCTAGAGTCCTGTCACTGGCCACAGAGAGCAGAGCTCAGCACCTGCCCCTCCACCTCCTCTTATGAGGAAGTTGCAGACTCCAATGAGGTCTCCCCTCAGTGTCTTCCAGTGTCTACCTCTTGCTGAACAAGACAAGTGCCCTCAACTGCTACTGCTACTCATGCCCTTCCCCTCTAGACCCTTCCCCATCTCTGGGGCCTCCTTTGCATGCCCTCTAATAGCTTCAGATTCTTCTTGTATTTTGGCATCCAAAACTACACACTTGTACCCAGATTCCTGACTTTTGCCCCAAACGTGTGATTCTTCCCTGTAGTACTGAATCACATGGGAAAAGCCTCCTACTGGCAGGTAGTAAGTTAAGGAAGGTGTAGGTGTTGGTGCCTCTGCCATGGGAGTAGGACCCAAATGGGAGAGTAGGATGGGAGGCTTTGGAGGGCAACAGATGTGACTTGTAGGGGATCACGTTAGGACAAAGTGTTCGTGGACTGGCATAACTTTGTGACCACCTGTGCAGATGTCACATAAACATTTTGGGAGGTGTGAAAAAGAGACAGCGGTCATCACTGATGAGGGTCAAGTGGCTGGCCCCAGCACTGGTGCACAAATGCAACAGCTGGGGGCCTTTGAATGACTTTTGGAGCCTGAAATGCTGTTGCAGTTTGAACTGCCCCAAACATATCATCCAACTGCTGCGGGTCAGCGTGGCCTTCTGCCAGATTAACTGCTTGGTCCACAAGAACATGTGCCTGTGCTTGACCAGCTGGGATGAGAACTCATCTGTGTGAGTGTATCTGCTGGCCAAGCTCTGGTTGTGCAAGTGAGTCCACGGACACACACATTTTGTGTCTGTACGCGGGCACTTGTCTGTCTGTTGGTGGTGTCCTCCAACCACACTGTCCTCTCTGTTCCTGTTTCCTGGGATGACGCCAAGGTGAGCAGCTCCAGTGCTGCCACGATCTGAAACGTGAACAAGGCCCCCAGCAGTGCCAGTGGGGGACAGACTGGCTGGGGAGCAGAACTGTGGAAAAAGACCTGTGTGTCTTGGTGGACAGAAAGGTGAACAAGGTTCAGGAATCCACCCGGCAGCAAAGGGAGCGAAATGGAACCTGGGCTGGGTTAACAGGTCATCCCCTTCTGCTCAATACTCATTAGACTATGAGTTTCCCCCAGCCTAAAATACTATTTTGGGGAGCCATGAGAACCTCCCCACCTTCCCCTGCATGTCTGAGGCCACCCGGTTCCCTCCCCAAAGGTACCACTGGTACCCCAGTATCTTCCAGAATCCGCGTTACCTCTGCCTCTCCTTGCAAGTCCTCCCTGGAATTCTCTCACTTCTCCACACAGCACTGCAGGTCACTCCAGGAACCCAGGAATCCAAGACCTCTCAAAACCACCTAAGAACCCCAAAGGCCCTAGAACCCTCCACTGTACCCTATCTACTCCACTCTAAGTCCCCCAAACCCTGGCACCTCCAGGACTCTGTTCCCTCAGGATCCTCCACGCCCCACAAGACGCCCTTCAGTCCTGAGACACACATGCCCTCCCCCATGCCGGGGAACACGGACACCCTGTGCCCACCACGCACTTCCTGGTCCCCACCACCCATCCGGGACACTCAGGTCATCGGTCTCCTGCTCTCCTCCTGTTTGTTGCCAAGAAGCACTTGGATGTCTGGGTTCC
Source organism: Oxyruncus cristatus (assembly GCA_013399855.1). Lineage (NCBI taxonomy): Eukaryota > Metazoa > Chordata > Aves > Passeriformes > Cotingidae > Oxyruncus > Oxyruncus cristatus. Next base: position 22,797 of record VXAY01001696.1, read on the forward strand.
CCCCCAGAAACAAGAAGACCCAGACAAGCAGTTCAGGAGCCACTTTTATTCAACTCACAGGGCCTGGGGGGAAACTGGGGAGTTGAGTATTCCTGGAGACACAGGGCTACGGAATGGGGAATCTTTGTGTTCCACGGGATCGCCACAGTCTAGGTCATGTAGCCTGGGGGTGAAGGGCTGATGGAGACCAAAGGAAGAACCCACTCTAGGGGAGAGATCTGGGCACTTTTGTCCCATATTGATGCCACCTGGGGATCCCAGTATGGGGCGCACAGTTTTTAAGCCCTCCTAAGTATTATTTGGAGTTTGGGGTGATCCCAAGGGGTCCTTAAGGCAGCTGGGGCCACGCAAGGCAGTGGGTACAGTGAGGACACAGGCCTGTAGGTCAGTATAGGCATGGGGCAAGGTGCCCCGGGTGATCCAGCGCCGGGCGCCCGGCTGGTAGGCATGGATCAAGTGCGTGTCCTGGTAGGTCTCATGACTGTACCCTCCCAGGACAAGCAGTTCCCCTCCCAGCACAGCTGCACCCCCAACCACGTGGGCACGGGGCAGGGGGCTGAGGACAACCCAGATGTTCTGCTTGGGGTTGTAGACCTCGAAGGTCAGCTGGTCCCTGTAGCCAGTCTGCCCAGCCCTCTGACACAGGCCCCCAGCCACATAGAGCTGCCCACCCGCCTCCTCCATGATGTGGCCAGCTCGCTGGCCGTTCATGGGGGACAGGAATGTGACGGATGCGCCCGGGACATAGCGCAGCAAGGACGCCTGGCACTGGAATGCTTCATCACACCCACCCGACACGTAGAGCGCGCCGTCCAGGGCACACGCCGCGTGCCCACACAGGGCCATCAGCAGGGGCTGGCACCTCCTGGGCAAGGAAAGAGGGAGGGGTGAAGGGCAGGTTAAGAAGGGCCGTTCCACAGTGTCTGATCACCCAGGGGTTCCCCAGTGAGCCACGTCTCCACTGCTCAGCAGACAGTGCTCGCCAACACCCAAGGAGCCCAAGTAGGCAACATCAGCTGACACAGAATAGGTACCCAAGGGGCATCACTATTCAACGCTCTGTAGTCCCCACACCGTCAGTCAACCCCAAGTGAACTCCCTCAGTGAGTGACGTTGGCCAACACCCAACAGAGCACCCCATGAACATTCTGCCAGTGAGACGAGTCAAACTATTTGTCCCACTGGTAGATGGCCAACAGACCTCCAGTAAACACTAATGGCCAAAAACTCAGCTGCCACCCACTAGGCAACACCAGCCAACACCCAATCCCCAAGGGACACAGTTGCTCGGCACCCAGTAGAGCCCTCCCAAAGGCCACCAGAGGCCCGTCCTCCACTGGAGGCTCAATGACCCAAAGCACTCAGTGGGTACCACAGCCAAGGCAAGAGGGTCCGAGGCAGAGGGAAGCAGGCACCTGCTGGAGCGGCCTCACCTCCAGGTGTCATCGGCCAGGTCATAGCACTCCACAGTGTCTGTGCAGTAGAGCTCTCCTGAGCTGCCTCCCAGGGCATAGATGAAATTCCCAAGTGCCACAGCAGCAAAGTAGCTCCGCCCACAGGTCATGCTGGCCAGACGCTCCCAGGAATCATCCATGGGCTGGTACCTGGGTTTGAGAGGCAAAGAGGCAAGAGACTACCTGTTACCTACAGCACCAAACGCTCACGTTGGCACCGCTTCGGGCAACAACCCACCTACAACTTGTCAGTCCCGGAATGCCTTGGGGTCACACGGTAGCCTCGCGTGGGAATATCCCCTCCTGCGCGATACCAAACCCATAATGACCTGAGGCATCTCCAGATAGGAGCCTCCCAGCCCTACCCCCAAAAACCACGTGACACCCAAGAGCAGGAGGGCACCTCTCAGTCCTACCCCCAACCCACCCCAGAATGCCTTGGGCCCACTTGAGCAGCTGCAATGCCTCAACACGCCTTGGGGTCCACGGGGAAACTCTAGCTCCACCAACACCTCCTCTGATCCCGCGATGTCCTGGTGCCACATGGCAGCTCTGAGTCCTCTGCAGGTCTCACCTGTAGACACTGGTCAGGGTGTCATGGACCCCGTAGTAGTGCTTTCCACCCAGGACGTAGAGATCGTTGCCCACCACAGTTACAGCATGGCGGAAGCGCGGGCCATCAGGAAAGTGTCCCAGTGCCCGCCACTCAACCTGCTTCACCAGCCCCACAGCACTGAGGTAGCGGTCTGCAAACCAGAGGTGTCTGCTGGGCTTCCGGGCAGCCAGGTTGCCCGTCACTTTGTCTCCACCACAGACCACCAGCACCTCTTGCAAGGAACGTACCCGGCAGGGCAGCTGAGCCATGGGGGCGAAACTCGATACCACGAGCTCGCGGAGGACCTTCGGGTCAGCCACCCCCGCAGTCACAGACGGGACCTTCTTCAGCTCCAGGCCAGACATGAGGGCAAAGCGAACAGATGACAAAACCTCCTTGGCTAGATCCTCCTGGCCATCTCCATTGGCCATAAGCCACCGGGAGGCTGCTTCCAAGGCTTCCAGTTCATGGAGGACGTTGAGACCATCGGAGCGGAGGAGGTGGATGAGAAGGTGTGCAGGAAGATCTAGGAAGGCTGGTGTAGCCACCACACTGGGGAAGGTGGCCAAGATGTAGTTCTCTGCTATGTGGCCCACCTCGTCCAGCCCATAAGCCACAGCAAAGGCCAGTACGTCCGGGACAGTTTCTGGAGTCAGGCCATGGGTGAAAACATCCAGGCAGAGAGTGAGGAGCCCCCAGGCCTGGTAGCGCAGGGAGGTCTCAGCTGCCTCCAGGACCATGGGCCATGGCCCTGCTACAGCCCCAGTGTAGGCAAAGGAGAGGAGGAGGCGCAGCTCAGCTGGGGACAGCCCTGTGACCAGTGGGGCGGCAGGGTCATGGGTGGCCTCTCGCATTGGGCAGGTGAAGAGGGCTCGGAAGAAGTCACAAGAGCAGGTCAGGGCCAGGCGCTGAACTATGGGAAAGGAGGAAGAATGGTGGGGGGCAGAAAGGGACCCTCTGCACTGTGCAGCCCCTGAAACTCAGGTGTCCTGTCCCTGTGCCCACCAAACTCCCAACTCTGCCAAGGGGAGTAGCCCTGCAGGCACCTCTAGAGCCTCATCCCCACCAGGGAACTTGGCTATCCCAGAGTGCCCTGTCCCCCTCCTCAGCCCTTCACGAGGACCTCCACCCCCAGCTCACCTGGAATGACCTCGTCCCCTGCCTGGAGCTGGAGGTCACAGCCCAGGCCGTTGGCGTGGAGCTGCTCCATGGCTCTCAGTGTCTCCCACTGCTCCTCCAGGGGCTCAGGTCCTTCCTCCTTGGGGTCAATCTCCAGTCGCAGGGTACAAGCGGCCACCAGCCTGGGGGCCCCCAGGGCCTGGGCAGCCTCCTCCACCTCCTTCTCGTGGCCATGAGGCACAGTTCCCTGATAGGCAAAGGCGAGCACGGCCCGCCAGCCCTGCAGTGTGACCCCAGGTGGCAGAGGGACATGGGGCAGGGGGTCCTGGCGAAGCTCTCTGGTCCTGCCCTCCAGGAAGCGGAGGAAGAAGGAGCTGATGGAGGCCAGGACCACGGCATGAGCCTTGTCACCCTCTGGTCCCACAGCCACATCCACCAGCTGTCCCGTGGTGCGGAGGTTGTCAGCCACAGCCAGGAAGTGTCCAGCATGGGCCCCATCTCTCAGGCTCCACTGGGTTGGGGCTGACCCCTCTGCAACCCACATCTTGCCTGTGGAAACACATGGAGCAGGAGGTCAGGGCTCTGTACCCATAGCTGGAGCCTCTTGCCCACGGCAGGAGTCCTGGCTGGAGACATGGGGTCCTGCTACTGGCACTGCCCCATAGCAAAAGCCACGGGATCTACCACCAAAGCCTCTACCCCACAGCCAGGGCCACCAGGCTCTGCTACTGCCCCATCACTGAATTCGATGCTTCTTGGCAAAACTGCAGCCCCATAGTTGAGACCAACGGTCCATTTCAATGCTCCACAGCTGAGCCCGATCCCCTCATCTGCCTCATCACTGAACCCTCAAGCGTGAAGCTACTGACCCACAGCCAGTGCTGCTGCCCCACAGCCCCAGTCCCCAGTCAGACCTCCAGCCCTACAGCAGACGTGACCGAGCCCTTCCTCTGCCACTGCCCCACGGTTGAAACCGCCGATGCTCCACGACCAACGAAGCCGCCGGCCCCTGGCGCAGCTCCCACCGCAGGGCCCCGTCACCCCTGCAGGGTGCCCTGCCCGCGGCGCCTCGCGCGTCGCCGCCTGCACCGCTGCACGTCCCGCTCCCCGCACCACGGCCTGTCGAGGCGCGCTGGCTCTGGGGGCACGCGGCGTGCTGCGGCCCTCGTCCCCACGTGTCGCCGGCTGCCTGCGCGGTGTCGCCTGTCCTCGCCCAGCCCCTGCGCTCCGCGGCCCAGCCCGGCGCTCGCCGTGCGCCGTGTCCTGCGCGGCTGCGTGGCGTGGCGTGCCGTGCCATGCACTCGTCCCCCCCTTACCGCCCGCTGCCGCTCCAGGAAACTCCTGTGACTCCCCAGGAATGCGCCCAGTTAATTATAGCCCGGACGGGACACGTGGCCCCAGCCAGGAGCCGGGAGAGGCTCGGGCAGAGGGAGGTCCAAAGCATCAGAGGACAGCAGGGCCAGCTGGAGCTGCCAGGAGCTTCTGTAAACCCCTGGTTATCCTGGGCAGGTCCTGCTGGAAGTTCCTGGCCCATCAGATCCCTCTATAAATCTTGTTCACCTCCAGACCCCAGGGTGAAGCTGGGCCCCCTCAGAAGTCCTCGGGGTGGGAGACAGACAATTCCCCTGCGCCCCCACCCCCAGGGTGGGGGGGTGAAACCTCCACCAGCAGCCGCTGCACTTGTGAGCTGCAGCCCAGCCCCACTGACCCCCACACAAAGAGCTGGGGGTACCAGCCCCAAGGGCACGTGGGGATACCAGACCTTTGGCCCAGCCAAGTGCCCCCAGGACCACCGTGCACCCTGCCCAGGACCCCACCTGCCCACAGAGAGCACAGACCAGAGCAACACGACCTGCTATGGCTGTGACTGCGTGTCCCCTTATCACTGCCCCTTCCCCTTTGCTCTCTGGTGCCCCCATCTCCTTGTCTCCCGTTTCCTCCCCTCAAACCCCCACATTTCTGTCCCACACCTGTGTCCCCCACAAACACATTCTCTGCCTCCGTAACTCACACACCCATCCCCCAGTGTCCCATCTCTGTACGCCAGTATTCCTACGTGTCCAGTTGTGTCCCCAAAGATGTTTTCACAGCCTCTCCAAGTCCATTTTTCAGCATTTACCTACCTTGCCTGCCAGGTTTTTTTCCTCCTATCTAGTTAAGAGTTTCCTTATCTGCAACTTGTGCTTGTTACTTCCCACACTTTGCTTCACACCTGAGCCTGCCCTTTCTGTAGCCATTAGATCAGCCCTTAACCTTCTTTTCTCCAGGTGGAACGATCCTGTTCTCACCTCTCCTTGTGCATCCTGTGCCTTCATGCTCTCCACCTTCTTGGTGGGTTTGCTGGACACAGTTCAGTTTGTTCACAGAAAACTGAACCAGACACAGCTATAAGCAACCTGCTCCCGTTCTCAGATGGCATCCAAGGGTCCCTTTCAGCTTCAGATATTCCTCAGTTCCAACCCTGAAGCTGTTGGCTCTGCGCTTCCTGAAATGCTTTTTGGACAGAGCCCCCAGCCTCGCCTTGTTGTGGGCAACCCACACCTCCTTCCTCAGCCCACCTTCCCCATCCTCGGCCCAGAGCCAAGCACCACCGCAGAAGCTTTCGCCCCAGACCCCCACAGGTGGGCTCAGTGTGGTGCAAAGTCCCGCAGGACCCACTTGGAGCACCCTGAGGCCACAGCACAGCCCTCACGCTGCGCACACAACGCCGAGACACGGGCCCAAAGCAACTCACGCTCAGAAATCGCAGCGGGAGCAGCAGAGGAGCAGCAGGTGCCGCTTCCCCTCCGGCGGCTCCAGCTTTCTGTACCTCAGCCCCAAAACACCAGGAACAGCCACACGACAACGTTGTGACAACTGCTGATTTGATCAGATCTTTATTACACAATGTCCTAAGTACACAGAGCATTAGGAATCCAGCTCACGGGGTGGGAAAGGAGACATTTACAGCTTGGGAGGTCCTGTCAGCCTCCAGCCCTCCTTGTTACCGATCTTCATGAGGGCCGCAGTGAATCCGAGCCCCAGACAAGCCGTGGTGCCGGTGAAGTAACTGTGAGCTGGAGAAAACACATCAAACCAGAAAAGACCTGTTAGGGCACAAGTCCCGTGCAATAGATCTCAACAGACTCTGCCATTTTTCATAGTTCCCCTGACCATCATCCCCTGACTGTCTCCCCAGAGAAATTGGAAAAGTAACCTTTTTATAAAATTGAGTTTTCTCATGCTTTTAGATTGCAATTTGAAATACCAATTTTGATAATCCACTGCCCCATCCCCTTACATGGGCAATCTTAAAATAGCTAACTTGAGTGACAAAAGTAACAATCGCTGCTTTGAAATCTCATCAGGCTCATCAACTAGGACAATTAAAGATAAATTCTATTTCACCACAATTACAACTTCAATAAATCCCTCATTTCTTCAGGTTCAAGTCTGAATGCCTACAGAAAACAGAGTTGTGTGAGCATCTGCAGGAGCTGCTCAAGCCTGACAAAGGGCCACAGGAGCAACAGCAGCAGGACACAGCTTGTCCCTCAGACCATGTGAAGAATTCACAAGGCAGATATTAGACTGCACTCCCTGTGTAAAATAAATCACACTTGTTGCCAAGAAAACACATATTTCCACAACTACATTTTTCATATCCTGCAATTTTCAGGTATAACTGGTAGTTCTAACTGGCAGTACTAGGTCAGCCCTGCTTTCACTCTGTGTATCATTTTACGTTCCCTTACGTGTCCTCCGTCCTGTAGCCCTGTTTATTTTAGCAGACCTGTACAACGGAGTGCCAAAAAAACTGGCATGAATCAGAGGCTGAGATGAATCTTTACCAAAGAAGCCTGACATCAACATTATTTAACATTTCTCCCCCCGACACAAAAGCTTCTAAAACCGGCAAGGGCTCATTTCATTGCAGGCGTTGTCCACAGTTACCTCTTGCTCCCAAGACAGCTCCTGCTGCACAGCCACCAATGAAGTAGTTCAAAGGACTCTCTGGTTCCTCCCGGACTTGAGCACTGAGGCACGTGCTTAAGCCAAACACAGCTCCCAGTGTAGCTGCAAAAAAACCCAAACAAAACCCTCAGTGACCCAAGAATTCACACTGAGCATGATTTTGATACTCGGAGTAGCTACAAGGGACAATGAAGCAAGATCTGCTTCCCATTTCCCGGGGACATCCTATCCCAGCCGCTACGATGAGACTCGGCATCATCGTCTCATCCAGCTCCCCGGGATTCCTCCCCCTGCATCACGTGGGGGTCCCACTCGACCGTGCTCTGGACCCCCAGAGCCCCCCACGCCTGCAGATGAGGCCCCACATCCTGCCGGGTTATCGGTGCAGGTGTAACAGCCCTTCCCGACGAGACAACGGGGCAGCCCCGAGAGCAGGGTGCCCCAGAGGGGAGCAGCAGTCTCTCTGCAGCCACCTCCCCGGACCTGCCTGGGCTCTGCACTCAAACTCAGCCCCCAAGTCCCTGTGAGCTTCCTGATGGAGCACTGCGCAGAGCAACCCCGATGTCTCCGCTCTCCCTGCAGACTGTTAGTCCTCTGCCTGCCTGGGGCTCACAATGGCTTCTAGGTAGTAGAAAATGGGACTGAGTTGGTAAATTATTCCTTTTTTGTAAATTGATTTTGAAATGGAATTAAGGATTTTGAATCGCATTAAGAAACTGCAAAGCAGCAATCCTGTCCCCTGAATTATGCACCTCGTCCCTACGCTGATACAGCTGCAAACTTTGGCAAAGAGATGCGTCAAAAAAACCTGGGGGAGTTTCAACCATGCAGATCTGCATCTGGAGCAGTCCCCCGGGCTCCCTGCTCCTCTCTTCACCGTTCACTTTCTCTTCCAAAGACAATAACACGGTTTCTCCTTAGCTATAGAGCACGATGGGAAAAAAAACACTATTTACCTTCCTTTGGTCACCAAAGGCATTGCAGTACTTTTCAGCAAGTGCAGTGTACTAAACCTAATGCCTACAAGGACTCCCGTAAACAATATCTCAGCATTGGCCACATTGATCACCATCATTGGTCTACTCTGGCCTCCAACTGGGAGACATGGAGAGGCACCATCTATAACGCTGCTGCCTCTTTTGAGATCACACGCAGAGTCATTTCTGAGGAGAAAAGACAACGTAGAAAGAACCGAGTCTTGCCAGTACCCCCAAAGGAGACTTTACGCTGTGCCTTTTGCAACCGGACTTGTCTATCTCGCATTGGCCTTTTTAGCCACCAACGTGCTTGTAGCAAGAGTGGGTAGAGCCCTTCTCTAATCTTCTTTTGCGAAGCCTAGCCATGATGAAACCTAATGCCTAAACATATTAAGCAAAAAATAAGTTCTATTCCACTGTATTATCGCCCATAAACTGGCTNCTGTGTGAAAAACACAGGAAAAAAAAAAAAAAAAAGTCTTCCCGTTTCAGTGCTTCCGACCAAGCCCCGACCCCCGGGGCCGGCAGAGGAGAGAACCACCGACACCGCGAGGGCGCGGCCGCACCGGGCGGAGGCGAGCCGGGGGTCCCGGCCCGCACCCGCGGTGACACCGCCCGGGGTCCCGGCCCTTACCCATGGTGACGCTGTCCGCCGCCGCCGTCTGCAGCGCGGCGAGCGCCGAGCCGGGCCGCAGCAGGATGATGCGATACGCCGCCCCGACC
>VXAY01001696.1:31922-78725 GCA_013399855.1 Oxyruncus cristatus
GGGCGGGGACGGCGCGGGCACGAGCCCCGCCCCCCGGGCCGGGCCGGGCCGGACGATCCGTGTCCCGCCCCGGGCGCTGCTGCCCGAGCGCACCCGCACGTTCCTTTTCGTGAAGGTTTGCCCGGTGTGTCCACCCGCAGCTCTGAGGCTCTCCGCCTGAACCGGGGGCTCTGATTCTGCCGTTTGTCAGCGCTTGGAGAGGGCTCGCAGGGGAAAGGGCGAGGGGGGATGTTGTGGCTTTATTTTCTTGTCGTGTGTTTTTTGGTTTGGGTCGCGGTTGCTTCTTGGGTTTTGGGGTTTTTTTTATGTGTGTAGGGTCTACAACTTTAAATAGTGCTTGGATCATTTTTTAATGAATTTTCAAGGATTCGGGTTTAATTCTCTTGCTGTCTCTGTACTGCTGTATGGCCCTTTTTTCCTTCTGTAATAGTAAAGACGCTTTGACACACTTAGGCTATGCCGATACTTTTATGCATTTATTTTTCCAGCTGTTCACAGTTTGCTAATAAAAACACAACTCTTTGCCTTTTCAGTGACATGCCTTCAAGCAAAGCTCTTCCCTTTGTTTTCCCGACCCTGGAAATTGCTCCAGTTTCAACAGCTGAGTGAAGAAGTCCTCAACTGTATCGATGTTAGCTCAAGCTTTCTCTCACCTGCCTATTTGCACATGCTGCAAATGCTCTTTCCCCAATAAAAATACATGGAATCCACCAAATCTCGCACAGAGTTGAACTCTTCACCATCAAGCAACAAACAGCATCCTGGGCTCCAAGCAGCTGTAAAAGCTCGTCAGAGTCTCTATCCCCAGGCAGATTTGTATTGCTTCTTTCCTAGACAAGGGAGGTGGGACTGACAATTCACATCCCTCCTCCTTCACAGCAGGTACAATGCCTGTAGCACAAGACTCAGCACCCAGTTTTGTGCAGCTCTTCACTTGCCTCGTGGACGGACTGCACCTAACCCTGGGGACTGGCACACTGCAACCAGGGGCCATCCAGCAGATACCCATCCTCCGGCTGCAAGACCCTCCCAAGGCAGTGACTGCTAATCAGAGAACTGTCACAGCATGAGAGAACAGCTACCTTACTCTAAACAGGCAAGTTCCAGGGAAAGCAACGTATAATTATTGTAACATTACTCTTAAAACACCTAGCCTGACTCCAAATATTCAAACAACAGACAAACCAGTTTGCTGCTACAGAGTATTCGTTCCCTTAAACAGGGGAGTGGCTTGCCATGCTACTGGAAGCTACAAATAACCCGGGTTCCTTCTACCTCCCGAAACCTTTTTAGAAATAGCAGAACCATCCAGCAGCAAATCACATTCAAAACATTTCCCCATTCTCCCCCTTGGGAAGCTTTTTATAGGGCCTTGTCCAACAGATTTTCTACCTGCAGATGAAGTGGTCTGAACTCTCCAGAATCGGAATTTATCTTGTCTGCTAAATGAGCGACACACAGCGAGCTGCTTTTTCCGAGGTCGAGAGAAAAAGCTTTTCCCATGTGCACAGTCAGTACACAGATGCTCAGGTATGTGTTACCAGCAGCAGGGGCTCAATGACACCTCCTGGTCTCTGGAACACATCACACCACTCAGCTTTTCCAAGGCTTCACTGGAAGGTGAAGTAAGGCTACCAAAATTCCATCAGGAGTGGCTCATTTCAAATATATCCCACAGATATCCTTAGAAAAGGCATTCACTGCCCACCCCCTGTAACAGAATTACCAGTGTTCTCAGTGACAAAGTCAGCTTTTGTATCTTTACAAAATGGAGTGTCCTGGAAAGGAGGTAGTCAAAAGGGAGCTCTGAATTCTACATTTGAATGAGACTTTTATTTACAGAAATTATCTGTGAGCATTTCTTTACAAGATACCTGTACCATCACCTAGCAGAGAAAAATCAAGACTGATTTAATTTAAGTCTAGTTTAGCAATTCTCTCTTGCACCTGTGTTGCTCTGTGCTGACTTCACAGGAGAGAAAAAATACCTGTAAAATTAAAATATCTTTATAAATTCCTGTCTGAATTTCTCTGCTACCCACACAATGGACTGGAGTTCAGTTTAAGCAAGTCAGTGCACAGAAAGACCAAATAACAAGGGGAGAAAAAGCACACAGTGTAAAGTCACTTTAATGAAATCTTGTATGACAAATTATGGCAATTATCATAACTGGAATTCCTAAAACTAGAGAAGTTTACGGGGAAACATGGTAAAATTTTCAATTATGTAACGTGTTTCTAGAAAGGAAATAAACCATTTTCTACACTCACTGGGAGAGCAAGAGGCCAGTTGAACTGCAGAATGGGACATGTTAGGAACAGTCATTTTAATAGCAGGAATACCCAAGCAATGGAATCAATTGATATCTCAGTGACTGGGAACCAGGAGAATCCATTAAAAAGTTGGAGGGTTTTAATTCCTGCAGGCTTCTAACAGTCTGGTCACCTCCCAGCTTGGTTCCAGTGGAGGATGGCTGAGGACTCATTTGTTTAGATCATTCCCTGCCCTGTCTTCTCTGAAGCAGTGCATGATGCACTAGGAACTGGAAAACAGAAGGATGTTGTGATTACACATTTTCTTACCTTAACGTTTATATTTCCTGAGGGTGTAATCTTTTATTTCATTTTATGGATAAGAGGTTTACTTCTGGCTTCAGTGACACCACCACTCTAGCAACATTTTCACAGACTCACAGAATACGCTGAGTTGAAAGGGACCCATCAGGATGATCAAGTCCAACACCTGGTGCTGTGCAGGACACCCTAACAATCCCACCACGTGACTGAGAGAATTGTCCAAATGCTTCTTGAACTCCGACAGCCTTGGGGCTGTGATCACTTCCCTGGGAAGCCTGTTCAGTGCTCAACCTCTCTCTGGGTGAAGAACCTTTTCCAGAAATCCACCCTAAACCTCCTCTGACTCAGCTCCAGCTATTCCCTTGGGCCCTGTCACTGGTCACGAGAGTGAAGAGATCAGTACTCGCCTCTCCCCTTCCCCTCATGAGGATGTTGAAGACCCCAATGAGGTCTCCCCTCAGTCTCCTCCAGACTGAACAAACCAAGTGACCTAAGCAACTCCTCATAAGGCTTCCCCTCCAGTCCCTTCACCACCCTCACTGCCCTCCTTTGGACAGTCTCTAAGAGCTTAATGTCTTCTTTATGTTGTGGTGCCCAGAACTGCACAGAGTACTCAAGGTGAGGCTGCCTCAGTGCAGAGCAGAGCAGGACAATCCCTCCCTTGCTGGGTGGCAATGCTGCCTGTGCCCGATGCCCCCCAGGGAATGGCTGGGCCCTCCTGGCTGCCAGGTCACACTGTTGACTCATCATCAAATGGGCTCAACTTTGTTACACTTTCCAGTATCTTTTTTCCCCCCTGAAAAACGTGAAAGGCTGTGCCACGTGGGTCAGCAGCCAGAACAGGCTACACAAGAATTGCCAACACCATCCACAAGTTAAAAACAGACCTAAGGGGGAAAGATGGAGCAGGAGGGTGGTCAAGGGGAAGATTGCTGTAAGGCAGCAGAGCTGGTCAGCACCCTCCCTTGCACAGGCACTGCCCAGCACAGGCACACAACACAGGGAGTTTTGTTTGCTTGCTTGCTTGCTGGCACAGGTAGTTTTAATGTAGTTCCCACATACATTTGGATGACAGTCTTATATAGACCTTTTGAGACACATGGGCATTATCTGTTTTCGCCTGTCACTGGTTTACTAAGGCTTAAAGCAGAGGGCTAAGTCAGGGTTTTGCTCTGGCCTAACTACATCTTGCTGGGCAGGGCCTGAACTCAACCCACAGGCAATTCTGTCAGGGGTGCACAGTAATATTTCCCTCTTCACTATAAACATCTATGTAAAGCTTCTAGCTAAAATGAAATCTGCATCTTTAAATAGTTGCTGATGTTTGTAGAATGCTCTAGGTGATTGTGTACCACCAAAGCCCATCAAAGCAAGCATGCTTATTTCATTTTTTTTTTTTTAAATCTTCATGCACCATCAATTGCATTTTAGGTAAAACACCTCAGAGTGAGACTCAGCATAGACCTCATGAAGTCTGGGACCAGGAAACAATGCCTGTTTTCCCCACAGGTAGACCTGTTCACCGAGACACCTTATTAATTTTCTTTATGAACAACCTGCTGGCAAGAAGGTTCAAGGGTGTTTGAAAAGAGTAGTTGAAATCCGAGTACCTTAATAACGTAAAAAGATCCCAGATCCAAAATGCAGATCACTCACTTGAAAGTACAGAAGTCCCCCAGACCTTGTGATGCAGGAACAGTTGTGTGGTGGGTACTGAAGAATGTGCTGTGCTCCTGTAAGAGCACGGCACGAGCACGGGGTGCAGCAACAGGTCTGGGCATTGTTAAAAACCCCCATAACTCTAAGGAGGAAAAAAAACCCCTAAAATGCGAGAAGGTATGAGCAGACAAATCCAAAGAAATCACAGATGCAGTGGCACAGCTTATCATTAGCCCTTTTCACTTCCCAGAGAAGTAATCCAAGATGTTCCTTTTAACAGGCTAACAGGAAAAGCAAAGCACTCCCTGCCCCAACAGCATCAGTCTCCAACAGTGCTTAACAACAAATAAAAGGGAAAAACTTGTTTTTGACTGCCAGTTAAGAGTATGTTTCATTAAAACAGAGGCAATAAGGACTGTTTTGCTATTTGAATATTCAATTTCAAAGTTGATTTTGTGCTATAACCCAAGTTTCCATTTTCGATTCGTTCTACATTAAAAGAAAATGAAAGGAGAAGAAGCATTTAAGTGGTGCATTTTAGATCTCCTTAACTTACAGAAGAAAAAGCATGCAAGTGAGAAGTTATCTACCAGTAAAGTATTTATAAAAGAAATAGAACAATTTGGGGAATTTATAGTGGAAGTGACCTGGCAACTGTCGCTGGCGACTACCAAATTCCAACTTTGCTGGACAAGAACATAGTGTATGTTTTAGTAACAAAATAAAACTCAACTTTCACACAAAAGGATCAAAAGATAAAATAACAAAACAAAAAAGAGTTATGGGTACAGTAGGAGTACTTCAGAATTACACACAGGAAAACACATTCTTGCTTTTATTTTGGTGGAACAGAATACAATAACCTTCAGCCCAAACTACTCGAGGCTGGCAATATTACCTTTTTTCTTCATGCTGCAAGACTGAACAGGGAAAAAGGAAACAGAACAAGGACAGGAAGGGTTAGAAGTTATATTTTCTATTTAAGGCCATTAATTCAGCAAGATATTTAAAAATGTCCTCAACTTTAAGCATGAAGAGTTGCATTGACTTCAGTAAGATTATTCACATGTAGTTAAGTCAGGCAAGTGCTTAAATGGCTTGCTGAATCAAGCCATTAAATGAGAGCTGCTTTATTATACAATTTATTTTAATGGCTGGCGGAGCTCATTACATGAGCCTATTTCATTCTTCCAAGGGCTAACAGCTATTTCCTCATCAACTTTTCTGAAGGTGTAACCTGTATGCCTCCTACATTTCACTGTAGCCACAGAAACATAATTTTCTAAGAAAAATTGTATGCAACATCTATTATTTATAGTGGCTTAGCTCTCCCTTAAATAGTAACAGAACAGTACAAAACAATAGTTTCACTTTTTCAACACACAAGAGCATCTTATTGAAAAACTAAAATAAAAAAAAAGTATCACCACAATATAAATCCCCAAATAATAATAATTAAATGGGAAGAAAGAAAGGAGTTAGCAAAACATCCTGTGGGCTTTAAAGTCTCTTATTACTGCATTAAAATGCTTTTCTGGTGAACCACAATGTTTTGTCTCTCTCTGTTTACAAACCCACTAGACGGGGAACAATGGTGTCCACAACCTAGGTGGGGATGAAAAGGTAAAAACATAACCTGCCCCATCTGCAGTCCAAAAAGAGAAGAAACCCAAAAGGGCAGCCAGTGAGCATAGGAATTGGTGAGGACACGGTTTCCCTGCGTAAGGGCGAGTAGAGGTTACAAAAGCAGAATTCAAGTTGGAACCGCACCGAAAAGTTCTATCTCGGAGGCCTGCAAGACACGAACTACTGAAGAAACAGTCAAAAGGTCCCAATGAAAAGCTGTGACAAGCTGTAATGTGCCATTTCAATTACAAGGAAGAGGGAAAATGTTTGGGGTTGGTTGGGGGATTTTTTTTTGTTTTGTTCTGAGGTTGGGTTTATTTGTGGGTTTGTTTTTTTGTTTTGTTTTGTTTGTTTTTTTTTTTTTTGCTCATCAATATGATGAGCTTTCAACGTCCCAAACCACATTCAGGTAGTTTCCAAGTCTGCTTTTTTTTTTGTGTGGAATCTACTGATCCAGACCAAAAAAATCAAACAAACAGAACAGGGATGCACAGTTTTTAAGTCCTGGAGCCTTCGACACTGCCTGAAATAATCGCTGGCCTGGGGTACCCAGAGATGCCTGCAAGATGGTGTTCACAGCAGCCTCGCAAGCAGGTTGGCTCACATCTGCTATGTACTGCCAACGTTCTGCCCGTCACCTTCATCATTAGGACCTGAAACAATCAAAGAAGTTCTTGGTCATAAAAAGTATCTTTTGTTTCTCGCCTTACAAAAAGAGACCCATCCCAAGCAGCCTACGCAAGTCTCAGATTCAGGTGCTCGATAACAGATGAGACCTGTAGAAATTCCCCTGCCTTACACTTCCTTCTCCAGACCAAGGTCTGTCCACTGTGGAATTTTATGTTCTTCACTAATCCGGTCTGGGGATCCCAGTAGCATCCCAGAGTCTAAAAAAGCTCAGCTTCCTCTTCAATCCACCCATTGTTTTTGTTCATATTCATTCTTTTGTTTTTTTTTTTACCTGCAGTGAATCAGGACAGAGCTGGTCTCTGTCAAAGGCTGGATGTTCTAAGGCACAGGAAGGCAAAANAGACCTGTAGAAATTCCCCTGCCTTACACTTCCTTCTCCAGACCAAGGTCTGTCCACTGTGGAATTTTATGTTCTTCACTAATCCGGTCTGGGGATCCCAGTAGCATCCCAGAGTCTAAAAAAGCTCAGCTTCCTCTTCAATCCACCCATTGTTTTTGTTCATATTCATTCTTTTGTTTTTTTTTTTTTTACCTGCAGTGAATCAGGACAGAGCTGGTCTCTGTCAAAGCCTGGATGTTCTAAGGCACAGGAAGGCAAAGCACAGATGACTTCCAAGTAAAGAGTACAAAAGGAAGCCTTTCTCAAACTAAAGACCAGTGCTTTTCTTTAAGCATGGTCTCCTCATGTACAATAAAAATCATTACACTCTTTCCATGCCCCTTTGTAAACCTTTTGCTTTCCAAACAGCTTTCTACTCAAAGGTCAGTCTGGATCCTGCCTCCTGATCCCAAGTCATCTCAGGTTTTATGAGCAACCCTTGGCCACGGTGAAGGCAAAAATGAAACTCACAACCACCCCTTAGAAATCCTATAAATGAAACAAAGCACGGAAAACTTCAGCTAAACTGTGGCATATAACTCAGAGACACCCCAGCACAAGTGTCTTTTACCAGTTTAGAGAGGAAGCAAGAAGCAGCTGCATTCAAAAAGCCAACTCATGCAATAGCCCTACTCCACAGACACCTGTGAGAAGTAAGAGGCCAGAAGTACATCTATCACATACAGAGAGCACAGGAAACACTTGTCTTTCTTTCTTACCACTTCCAACTGATCCTGAAGGTGCAATGACATCATCATCACTGTCCTCCTCATTTGACTGCGTCACCTCTGGCTCAGGTGCTACATTCTTAACTTCTTGCTCTTGTTCCACTCTACTCCGCAAGGCCAAGATGCGATGGTGCAAAGCAGCAAACAACTGCCCTGTGTCTTTAGAGCTCGCCTACATTTTTGAACGTTCAGAAACAAGAAGGTGCAAGGCGTTATAAGAGAATAAAACACCGCTGATAATACATATCAGTCATGCCAAATTTCACAGTGTAGTTTTCAGTTTTCTCACACAGGGTTTTCCGAACCAGTCCCAATGGGCTGTGGGACACACAACAGGACACCAGACGTACTGAACTCTGGTGGTGAGAGCATATTCTTCTGCTCAGCTCCAACTTCCCCAGGCTAACATATCCCATACTAGCTGATTTCACATAACCTTCACCCAGAAACCACACAGCTTTTCTAACACCTCCCTAAAGCTTATATTAAAAAGATCTTCAATGAAACTCCTGCAGGTTTTCCCAGGTCTGTCAAGCATTCAACTTCATACAGTAGTTAATCATTATCAAGTCAGTTAGTTGTTCCATGATGAAAAAATTTCAACATAAGATATAATGAGAAAACTGAATGAAGAGTCAGGCAGGCTGAATTTTTTTTTATACACTGTGTTTCAAAGGGAAGCATTTATGGCAACCTGTCCAAGAATATGTTTTTCTTACTCTCAGAGGTTAATGGGCACTTTATGCCTTCAATACAATCAATTATTATTCCTGTTAAACTAAATATTTAATGGACATTATTTAAGAGGGAACTACCTTCAAATACTACAAAACTCATCTTCACCATGTCAGTAAAGTCCTCATATTAACTACTATTACCATTACTCCCAGTTAACTGTAAGGTAACAATCCCACTTCTCAGATTCTTTCACAAAAAATCGTTTCTATCCTCCCCATCTGTCACCTCTGTATCTGTGAAATTCCCTTGCAATGAGCTGTAATGAATAAATAATTCCAAGCAAAATACTTTTTATCAGTACTAAAAATCAAGAGTAAATAACCTGATGGCAGATTAACTCAAGCTTTCAAATCTAGAAGAATACTGAGAAAAAACTTATCCAGTAATTCCACTGCTTCTTCATCAACGGATATTTGGTATCATTTAAGTTCTACTCTGGGACTCCAGATCCCAGTCCTACAAACCTCATGTCTCAGGGGAAGCTGACCGTTTGTTGCTGTTCTCTTAATTTCTGATCCCTAGCAATACTAATTCTTTTGCAACTCCTTGTGTATAATCACTGTAAATCAAAAGAACATATTCGGACCTCTCCAATCTGTTAAGTGCTCTTAGCAGATTTTAAGCAATAACCTCTTCCTTGCTTACTGTATGATGAGCTCTCAAGTGTTCCAGTAATTGTGAATGGCATTGCTGTTCCCCATTTAGCAAGCACAGCAACCCCTTTCACTACCCTGTTACTGCTTTGAATACTCTGTATCAAAAAAAAAATCAAAGTTAAAACGTGTTACCCTTAACTACTAACAAAATGTTCTTGACAGAGCTTTAGTGTTTCCCTTTCAGTAAGCACTTAGCCATCTTCCCACACTGTGACAGCACTTCTGTACTGCAAATTCCAGCAGACCTAATTTCGGTTAACTGTTGCATAGAAATCTATGAAATAAAGCCCATTTTCTTTAAGAGCAAAAAACAATCTGCACTGAACACTACAGTCACAGTCTCAGTAGGTATAGAACAGATCCCATGACTCCGTGGGCAATGCTTTGGACAACCTGGTTTCCTAAAGCAGCCATGGATGTGGCACTTCTTCACAACTAGCAAGGCTTTCTGGACAAGCAAATCTGCCAAGCCCCTTGTCTATGGGGTAGGGGTGATATTAAGACAGTGTAGAGTGCAAAGAAAAATGGCAACGTTACCTCAACTACAGTTTAAGCAAGCACCTACTTTTGTAGGAAGGTTAAGATGTAAACAAAACCCAGTACTCACTGATATAAGAAAAACTTTAACTCCTTGGTCCTCTGTATCCATGGCAGTGATCCGGATGCTCTTCTCACTGGCTTTATCAATCTGCATCTGAGCCCAGAGCTTGGTATTTAAGATTAACCTGAGACTCCCCTGAGTCCTCATCACTAAAGCAAAGTTACAAGATCAGTTAGGTGGAAAAAGACACATCAGGAAGGTCAAAACAGCCAAGACACCTTTTTATGGTGTAAAGGTTTCAATCTCTTTACAAAGAATATCAAGGGAAAGCCCTTCTGGGGCTTTTGTTACACCTGTTAATAAAAATGTAGGTTTATGCTGGTTTTTTCTTCCCAGTGGCTGGTATGGGTCTGTGTTTGGGATTTGTGCTCAACACAGGGTTGATGTTTTTGTTATTGCTGAGCAATGTTTGCACAGAGCCAAGGCCTTTTCTGCTTTTCCTGCTGCCATGCTGGGGAGGGAGCTGAGGGATGCATGGAAGTTTGGGAGGAGACACAGCCTCGACAGGTGACTGAGACTGACCAAAGGGATATTCCAGACCATATGACATCATGCTCAGTATATAAAATGGGAGGAAGAAGAGAAAGCAGGGGGATGTTTGGAGTGATGGCGTTTGTCTTCCCAAGTTACCACTGTGCAGGACGGGGCCCTGCTCTCCTGAAGATGGCTGAACACCTGTCTGCCCATGGGAAGCAGTGAATTAATTTCTTGTTTTGCTTTGCTCGCATGCACAGCTTTTGCTTTCTCTATTAAACTGTCTTTATCTCAATCCACAAGTTTTCTAACTTTTGTCCTTCCGATTCTCTCCTTGATCCTGTTGGTGGGGGAGTGAGCGAGCAGCTCCTGGGGCTTGGGGGCTGCCTGGGTTTAAACCACAATAAGGCTATTAAAGATTATCAGTCATGTCTAAAGATATTTAGTCCAAAGTCTTATATGTTAATACATCCAAGTTCAGTAGTTGCATCTGAGCTGATAATCTCAGGCTAATGCACATTCCCATCAGCCTGGACAATTGTGCACTATTCAGAGACTTCTCCCATCACAGGCAACCCACCCCAAAGGGCCCAGATCTGAACGATGTAACCACCAACTCCTACTCAAATATTCTAGTTACCAAATACATCTTGCTTTTATGAGGAAAAAAGTAACCGGAACATTTGCCACAATAGAAGGACACGGAAAGATACTCTCTTTGGAGGCAATGTTCATTAACTGAAGCAAAAGAAAAGGTCCAAACTCCTTCTGAGTTGCTGTAGCTAAGACATGACCTCAAGTGGATGTTGCTGTGTGTCATGGAAGCACGCTCTGAAAATAGCATGACTGTCATCCAGTATCTCATTTCCCCTGGTTCCTCTTACCCAGTCGAGACTGTAACGTTCCATCATCTGTTGAGGCCATATCATTGAGTCTCAGGAGCCCTCGACCTCTTTCCACCCAAGACTGAGAGCTTTTATCAAATACAAACAGCTTGCACTGAATCTGTAACAGAAAATATCTCTGTAGCATAGTGGTTGATTGAAGTAATAATATATTTCTTAGTCATCTGCAATTTCATATTGGAATTGTTAATTGTTCACAGCTGTGGAAACCAATGCAGTCATCCCCTCTTGCAATAAATTCCTCAAAATATACTGTCTGCTTTCATAAGATTTTATTAACAGAAGCTATATATTCTTAAAGAATGCCTGGGTTCAAGATCAAAACAACAAGAACAATTTTCACAGAGGAAACTTAATGTGATAAGAGACTGCCTTAAACCAGTCAATTCTTTTAAAAGCCTCAGGTACACCTTTGCACCACTGAAAGCGGTATTTGTTGCTGGAGAGACCCAGCACAATGAAAGCAAAGCAAAATTTCTCCTGTATTCAGGAAAAAAGAGGATTAAGAAACAGGTTAGCTCATGATCAATTCATAAAGCCTGACCCACACAAAGTCATGAATAATTGAGGTATTTCTACTACCTCCCTGCAGGGTTCATTAGTTAGAAAATTCAAAAGGTGTATCTTTTCAAATGGTAGGATTGCTCCTTCTTCCATACAAGCCCCATTTTTCTTCCCTGCAGAACATGTCTACTCTGTATCCCCACCTCTAACCCATCTTCACTGTCACTGCTAAGACTTCATACCTCAAACTGTCACCCCTCAAGTTCCCCGAAGATGTGCACATACTAGGTGGAGAGGATACTCCCATTTTCATTCCCTCCATTTCTTATTTTCTCCACCCCAGAACATCTAGCTCTGCATACTCTGTTTCTGCAACATTAACACAGTTCTGCATGTACAAGCCCCATTTGGAATTCTAGTGCACTGCATTTCACAGGAAAAAAAGAACAAAAGTTTGGCAAGAGGTCTGTTAAGTTACAACATTCATGCAACTCAGTCCTCTTTTAAGTAGACAGCTGCTAAAAGCTGTGGTTTTCCTAAGTGAAACAGGAGTCTCATCTCTTCAGTGTCTTGTTCAATTATGTGAAGCATCCAGACACTTCCAAATTACACAGAAACAGAAGTACCAGAAGAACTATTTAAAGAGCATTCATGTCTGGTAAAAAAAAGGTCAAAGAAGACTAACATTATAGATCATAATTTGTTTGCAAGGCCCAAACTATAATTCTGATACGCATTAGTTACTGACACAGTGCAACTGTTTGGTGTCAGAATAGGCAGCGTGTCTAAGAACAAAGATCTGTCCTTAAAAAAGAACACAGTTCAAATGCTGAGAAACTTAAAACATCTCAAGAAAAAAACCCAAACTATAATTGAAGGATAAAGAGAGAAAAAAATTCATATACCACTTTGACATGAAAACCCTGTATGTTCTTCTTAATGATATACTAGAGTTAATATTTAAGTTAATAACTACAATGCTAAATAAATCATGATTAAAAACAGGAGTGTAAGTCATGACCAAATATCCTTCCAAAACATCACTAATTCAATTAAGTACCTCAAGACAAGTTCCAAATGCTGTGATGTGGTTTCTGCTTTGCAAGAAACCAGACTGCTGCCATAAATAGTAGATTCCAAGTTTTAAAAAAATCTTCAGTAGTATAACAATTAAAAAGAACTTGGAAATATTTAGTTCACTTAAATTTTCTTCAAATAGTTGTGTTGTGCAAGATAGAAGCTTCTATGTGATTGATTCAGGAAAATCACCAGGAAAAGCCACCTGGATGGCTTATACACTAAAATTTTGTTCAAAAAGAGGAAATTAAGAAACAAGAGATCACAAGGGAATAAGTAAGGATTTGATAATAAATATCTAAAGTTCACATTTTAACACAAGAAAGTACATTAAAGATATAGAGGAAGGCTGAGCTGTAGGGAAACAGCTGGTGTGGATTCACTGGACATCCATCTGAATCCCCACAAACTCCAAGCTCCTCTACACTCTGTTTTCTTACCTGTAACACGTTACTTTCAGCTTCCTCCCCAGTAATCACTTCTACCTTCGCTAATAAACACTTCCTTGCTGTTGCTTTAGTATAGGCTGCTGCAGACTCTGCCAGTGATTCTGAAATATTATTAGCTGAACAACATTTTGAGAGTCTGAGAATGATCAGCACATAATTTTATAAGACTTACAAAGGTCTCACACAAGCACACCAGAACTCTGAGAAATTTTGAAAAGTACAGCAGACAGACCTTACTAGAACACATGAAAAAGGATTGAAATTTTAAGCAGAAATTAAAGTTTGTCTTTTAATACTTGTTTAACAAGCACAGGACACAAGGGACTGAAGAGCTAAGTTGTCAAAAATTCTGCTCCTACACACAGTGTTTCAAAACCTCCACATGGACAACTGCATGTGCTCCAGCAGCATCATTCTGCTGCCAGCCACGTGCCTACACGTGGACAGCACACCTCATTTTCCACTTTTATTTGGGCTTGCAAGCAGTCTGCTGAAGAAAACCCATAGCTCCCATAATTTCCATAAAATCTTGCCAATTTGAAGCCATGTTAAGTCTAGAATCTGGCAAAGAGTTTTGAGTTCAAGCCATGTATGGTGCATCCGTTCAATGCAACACGCATTTGACTCAGACACTCAGTCACTGGAAATACAACAGAATTGTTAAAAAAAAAAAAGTTTACCACATTTCTTCTACACTCTGCTCCCAATACCAGTTCTGTTAATTCCCTCTACTTACTTTCTGCTTAAAGATACTCCCAATGCTACCAAATGACCATGAAAAAAGACAACACATCCTTAATACAAGAGAATCTATAGCATCTAGCACCTCCCACACCCAGCCTGTATCTTCGGTTACAAGAGACAGTAAAGGCAACGTAAAAACGTTACATTTTTGAAAAGTAACAGGATATTGAAAAATACAATAACTTAAACGCGGATTAACTACCATTCCTAAAGTTATACTTTGTTTTTCACCTTTCTCTGGCGTGGCCTCCTGAGAAGATGATTCAGACCCAGACTCTGTAGCAGCATTCTCCTTATTACTCTCTGTACTACTTTCATTTGATTTCGGTGGACTCTATCACAAAAAGGAGGTAAATAAAAGAGGGAAAACATACACTTATTTTGCCAAACAGGACTAGTGATCAATTGCTGAAGGAAGCCCGTTTATAAACAATATGCAAAAGAAGAATCTCACAGACAAATGCTTTCACAGTAAAAGCCATCCTACCACCCCAACCAAGGAATTGAATGGAGCGTGACCTGAAAACCAGTTCAAATTATCCTCCCTTGAACTGAGACCAAATTTTAACACTGATTTTGAAGCTACGTTCAACAAAGCCAATTTCAGCTACAGTTCAGCTCACGGCACAGCTGACTGAACTCCCTGCTACATAGTTAGACAGGTATGAATGCTCAGTATTAAATGCTTCCATTTTGTTCCAGTACAGGAATAAAAACAACAACAGGAAACAGTGAGGCGCTAGAAATTATTCCTTAGGCTGGTACATAATAAACAGAACTTTCTGAATCATATCTCAGTCCTGAGGCAGCTGCCTTACTGCTTAATTTTAAAGCCCATCCTGAGGGGAGTCAAGGAACTGATCTGCTCTCAATTTTGAGGACAAACATAAAACACCCCCAAATACTTAGACAGTCATTTAAAGCAACAAGCTGTGCCATAAAGTGCTTGGGCACAAGAGCCATGTGCATGACAGAGAGTGCACTGAATCTCCTCACACAGAGAGCTTGGCAGGGAAGTCCTTGGCAGACAATAGTCCATAATGAACTCCCCATACTGCACTCAAAGTTACCTACAAGGGAAACCACTGAAGAAAACCCATACTCAAATGACAAGTACAATTAAAGGCTCTCAAAATTCCTAGGTGAGAATCCACAACAAACTACTTGCAAAAACTACAACATATCATACACAGTGCATACTTACTAGGACTCGCTCACTCATGTTCTGTCCAAAAACAAACTTGCTGCTAGATGCATCTGCACTGTTTGTAGAGTTCTCTACACTGAAAAAAAAATGCAACAAACAAAACAGGTTTTATAAGGCAGAAAATTATCTCTTATCTTCTACTAATAAAATTCCTCACAAAGTGAGTCATTGTCACTAGTTTTAAAAAAAATTAAGCACTGGTTGATATAAACATAGGTAAAAATTAATTCAACTTAGTGACATGAGAGCACATACTAGTTTTACAGAAAAAGAATTCTCTCAGAATGATGGCAAATGATTTTGTCACTGTTAAGATCTTTCCCTTTAGATAACTAACTACATACGAAGCAATGGTCAATGCTAAGTGAGTGCTTACTGTTTAATAATATAACCCACTCTTTCAAAACCAGTATTCTACATGCATAACCTTGAACTACTACACTTTTTTTACATTAATTTTTTTCAGAAAGGGGAAGAACTGAAAAAAAAAAATGCACTTCCAATACAGTAACTGAAACTAAGGTAGAAGGGATAAGTAATCCCTTTTGTCAGACTAGTTGCAATACCACAGCCTCTCCAAGAAGTTTCACAATCAAATCTCAGCCTTTACTCCTTCCTTCTAGAGTAAGCATCCTCCTCCCATTGGTATTTTTATTATGAGATTTTAAATCCCATTTAGGAAGGGCAACAGTTTTACTCTTTTACAGACTCAAAAGACTTCACAAGTCCTTGTTCATCTGCCTTCCCCTCAGGTGTACCTTTCTAAGACACCAACATGCTCACGAAATGAATAAACAGACCACTCAAATCGAGCCTAACGTGCATTTCACAAAGTTTGGAAAATGGGGGCACATATGTCACTACATGATTTAAGTGAAACCAAACAAACCTTTAAATTGTACATGCAGAGTTCCTACTTCTGAATAAGGAGATTCATAGAACAAAGGAGATCCTCAGGGGAAGACAGCTTTACCTATTAAGGGAATTAAATGCCACAGTTCTGAGCTCCAAACGTTAACAGGGAACTCAATACTGGGACCTACTGGTATCTGACACGTGACCGAGTACATTTACAATTTTTAAAGGACTGACACTGTTACACAATGGGAGGAATCTCCTTTTACCAGTCGATTACCATAATGCTTTGCCATCCCAGCTGAAAACTAAGGCCAACTCCCCTTACAGACATTTTATTTTATTTTTTTTTTTTTTTAAGACAAGTCCAAAACTAGGTTTCTGGCAATTGACCCACAGTGAATAAATCCTCCCAAAGTGAAGACTCAAACGAATTATGACAGTAGATGCCATATGAGTTGAAAAATACGAAAAAATATTCTATTATTTGAAGCCCACATATTAGCAGTTTTTGTCTGCCAAATCTGATTAAACAAATCCGTGTCTCTTGGAAAGGCATTGACCTGGCATTCAGAGGTAAAGGTGGTCCCTACCTCTTGTGTGCATCATCTGAAAAGTTTAGCACCAAAAGTTCATTGACTGCAAAACTGATAACTGCCTACTTCATAGTGAACAACAGGTCTTGAAAATGCAGAATATAAGGACAAAGTAAACATGCACTGGTGCTTTTCCTGCAATTTTTTCGTGGCCATGGACAATGTGAATTTCAGCTTGCTCCAGGAACAGAGATGTTGTTCTACTCCATCAGTCTCTGCAGGATTTCCCCTCATGCTTTTCCAGTTGTTACCTGAATTCATAGCTCTGTGTAGTAAGATATTATCTTTGTTTTCTACCATTTCTGTGTATTACCTGATATTTTTGACCAAGCTAGCACTTTCACAGAGCTGTATTGCTACCTTAGTCTTAAGTGAAGGCTGTCAGCTCAGAGCTCATCACTGCAGACAGAACTAGTTTTCTCCTTAGCTGCCTCACTTTACCTATGCCTACATCGTATTTCTTCTGATGTTACTGCCTGATCAGAAACTCTCTCAAAGACTTCCCACAGTTAGGTTCCTGCTTATTCATACAGGCCCTCTACACTGCTCTGAAAAGCTTACTACCACGAAAGTGATTTTTTTTAAACTATTCTTCCCTTTATCACGTACGAAACATACCGAGCAACACAAATACAGGACACACCTCTACAGGATTCTACTAGTAGCTCCAATTATTCAATCACTGTTCCTTTCTAATCATGAGAAGGCTTCTCTCATCTTATGCTTGCTACTTTTCTGAAGACTATCACTGCATTCTTCGGAAGCCTGCGTTCCCACCGACCCAGTCTAAACCTTGCAGCCAGTAAAGAGCAGAACCACAAAGAATTTTCAATCAAGAGTGAGAAGAACTGTAGTCTCACCTGGAACTGATGTACTGTAGAAAATAGTTGGTTGCAGAAGGTGTATCTGATGGAGGAAGGCCAGCATTCTGCACATCAGCAGTTTCATCGCTTTCATCTCCTAGCTAGAAAAAGCACGAGTAGATGTTGACGGCTTTAATTGCTGACCACAAATTCCTCGACTCATTCTTTCTAAGGACAAAGTTCCATCCAAAAATGCTTTCTACAACAAAACAATATAAGCCTATGCCCCAATATTACACTTCCTTTTATTATGCTACGAAGGCTGCGCAAATCTGTCTCCAACAGGAGGTACTAACAATCCAACTCAGTTACTCCATGCACAGGTTTGAGCCCAGGCAGCCCTGTTTTTCTCTTCTTACATTTTCTGTGAAGTCTTGGTTGCACGGGAGCATTTTAGGATTGCATTTCAATTTCATTCTGACTCAAAAGGTAAGAGAAAACACTACATTGCACTGAGTTTTAGATGTTACTTATGATTGCAGTAGATGCATTTATTTTTGAAAAAGTTTCTTATGCTACTTAACAGAATTAATTCATTTATTAAATGTCTAAGACTAGTTTTATTAAACAGCCAACCTAACTACGTTCACAACTTTTAATTGTATGTATATACATGGAGGTTTTAACCCTGTCATTCAGTAGTTTCAAATCACTTCACAAACTTAGGCAAGAGAACAAACATGTTTACCTTAACTCTGTCTCTTAAGTTTTGCCCAAATACAAATGCTTGCTGTGCATTTAGTTCAGCCTTCTCACAGCTGTTATCTGAAGTATTGTTGGACTCCTTTTTCTGACATTCTCCTGCCTAAAGAAATGGAAAAATGCAGCCTAGGTAATTGAGTTCCTTTAAATAAAAACACGTTATGACATGGTGAGTCACACACTCATTTCCAATAAGGCAGTAACATCTCAAGAGCTACAAGGCAAGTTTTGCATTTAAAATAATGTAGCTGTTGTTTAAAGTGTTTTTCTTAACAAATCACAGAATAGTTAAGATTCAAAGGAATTTCTAACAGTCATTTGGTCCAAACAGTGTTCAAATCAGCATCAACTGCAAACGTATGCTAGGCTACCCAAGATCTCACACAGTCGAGTCTCAAAAAAATCCACAGATGGTACTTTTACATTTTGGCAGCCTAGTTCAATGTACAACAGCACTAAATAGGATAGTTTTATACTGATACCCATCTGGAATCCCCCTTCACCACACCTGCAGCTTCTCATTTGTTTGGTAAAAACGAAATTTGTAAGTGTAATCTTGCCACATCCCACCACTTGACAGCTGAGGAGAACAGTCCAATTCCCCTGCCCTAGTCCAAGCAGAACATACTCAGCTTTTTCACTCATTACACATCCTGTGCTTCAGCCACTAGTCCCCTTGCTGACTTTTAAGTGTCTTTCATGTACTGGTAAGCCCCAAACTACACATGATACTCATGATGCCACACCACCAGTGGCAAGAAAAGGGCATGATCACTTTTCTGAACTTAATGGCTGCAGTCTTGGTAAAGCAGCCCCGTAGGTTCTTTTAATAAAAGGGTGCACATTGCTTATTTGTGTTCAACCTACTGTTTGTGACTGCTGCACAGCACCTGAAGGTTTCTGAACCTTTTGTTCTGCTAAGGACCTTATTTCTATTCTGCACCTCTGCTGCCTGCTTTCTGCAAGCAGCTCCATGACCTCTCCCTGCAGTTGCCAGGGCAGCACTTTCCCTGATTATTCCCACACTAAAGTTCCCATTTCATTACACTCAGGGCCTTGCACCTGGCAAACCCTTAGAGTGGTGTTGGAAAGCAACTACAATCAGCATGGGAATCACCCCCTTTCCTCTTCTCTCCTGGTTTCCTACCCCATATCTTTGGATACCCATGGGAATACCCACCATAATGCAGGCACAAAGCCTCACAAGTGACCTGCACACAGTAGCTGCCCCTCAGCAAAGCATGTGTCCACCAGCACCAAGAGCATCATAAGCAGAAAATAACCCAAAAGAGTAGAAAGTCTGAGCATGTTCTGATGAAAACTATGTGGTTACTATGGGAAGAGTATTAGGGGGCACCACCTGCTCCACACAAGAGGACACCCAGGGCAAGATGCTACCCTGTTACTAGTCTTCATTGCTGGCCAATGCAAAGTCTTCCCTTTTCTTTCCCTTTTTGCTTTCCCTTCCCCCAAAATCAAATAACTGTCCCCCTTAAAAGTAATATTATGCGCTGGAGACCTGCCAATAAATTCCATAAAGAGAATTTGTCTCAACGTTCTTCTATCAGAAAGCTTTCTCCCAGGTCAGTTGATTAAAAACGTTAGGAGGATTTTCAGATGTTAAGAGCACAAAGAGGCTCTCCCTAATGACATATGCAGCAGTAACAAGCATGTCCCACAAAGTTTTCATACTGGTCCATGCGTGGAATTTACCTACCATTACTCAGTTATGGCAGTAGTCTTTCACTAAACCTTAAAAAAACCGGTCACACTGCAAGTGTTTCTCCTTGGATATTCAGGATTGAGACTTGAATTTCAAGTAAACTGTTCCATACTCCTGCACTAAACAATACTACTTCTATGACCAACGTGGCATCAAGAAACCCACACTCAAAACCCCCACACATCCTCCCCATGCTATCAGTCAGGATCATCAGATGCCAATGGTTGGCTCAAAACCTGCAGGGAAGGAAAGGACTGAATACACTGCACAGAACCGGAAGGAAATATTTCATTACTTTTCCTTCAAGACTGTAAATAAAAAAAACTTTTGACCCACTTAAGTGTCTTCTGCCCTAGGTGAGGCTTTTCAGCCTCTCATTACCTGCACTCTCCATTTCTTGTAGGGAATTTGCTTACTGATGCCGGGTTTTTACTCTGTTCAGAGAATATTAAGTCTGTTACTTTGAGTCTCCTTCTCCAACTCACCTTCTCTTCAGAGTCAGAACTTTTCAGTGTTTCATCACTTGGTAATTCTGATGTGGCTGCGGAATCGGGCGGGATATTTACACCATTAGTGCCACTGCTGAGAACTGCAACAAGGAAAGAGAAAATCACGTAAGTTCTTTAGATATTTAGACTGTCCTAAAACTTTTCTAATGCAAATTGCATGCAGTTTTCTCTTTTAAGTCTATGAAACACTGCAATGAAAACTAGAGAGCTCCCACAGTATTCTGCTAAAGACATAAAGACCACAATTCAGCAGTTCTTAGCAGAATCAAAATTTCAAACACAGAGAAACAAGTCAGCAAAAAACCTCATTTAATCAATCAAATGCTGCAAGAGCTTCAATACGTACAACTTCAAGCAATCACCCTGCTCTAATCTAATACTGTTCCAAAGAAGGCTCCTCTTCAGGCTGATTTACCTGCTCACATACTGAACTCACACTGAAAATCTGTACTCCAATATTAAGTTTTCTGTAGAGTCCAATCTGTGCCAGCAGACACGCCAAGAAATCAAGCTAGAAATAGTTTGCTTCTGTGTCAGATTCACAATTAACTGAAGTTACTAAATTTTTCTGTTCAACCAAAATTCCACATAACAAAGGACATTGGGCTGGGGAAACATGGAATTTAGGAGACATGGACACTTCAAACCAGTTTTTCTGCTTTAAATTCCAGTCTTTAATCATGCCTGTTTCTATCAGCTACATCAAATTCCATAACAATATAACATTCCATGAATGATCAAACTTAAGAATTAAAATTCTGTCTCAGAGTCACAACTCCAAAATGGTCCACAAGCCCAGAGCCACCCCCCTCAGCAATTTAGGCACTTTACTGCTGATCAATTATCAGTGATAGCTTATCACACCATGGGCAGTGCTGTCTGTCATTTGAGATTGCTGGTCCACACACACAAGTCTTTTTATCCCAAAACTCAAGCATGGACTACATCAAAGTTAGAGGCCTGGCAATGTCAGACAGTCGAGTTATGCAAGACCTGAATGTTCCACTGTGTTACCCCTATGCAAAACCAGACATTTAACACTTAAGATGTTTCTCTTCTGAAAGGAGAAAAAACAGGCGGATGCTGAGTAAAACCAAACCACTACGTTAAACAGACTGAGTGTGTTTGTTCTCTCTCCACTGTATTCTAGAAAGCAAAAGCATTATTTACCCATTTGTGAAAAAGCTTTTGGTTGTGGTGCCTGTAATACTGCTGGACGGAGCACACTTCGCTGCTGTTCCTTCGGTTTCTGGCTGGGGAGACCTGCAAGTGCAGAGTTTTTTCAAGAGTTATAAAGCTTTAAAGGTGAAAAGTTCAGCTTCATCTAATCTGTAACTGCTTCCAACAGAACATACAATGAGAAAACAGACATCAGAAAAGCATCCACTCCCTTCTTTTCCAGCCCTCGCTCAGCCTCAAAACAGAATTAATCCGAAATAGAGAAGACTAATTCATAGCCTTAGAAGACACTTTAAAATATATTCTCTACCCAGGAAAGCACAGAAGGAGAGTTTACTACTGACTCAGAAATAAAAGCCAAAATGTAGGAGAAATGAGCAGTACACCAGTAATCCTATTTATGCACTGACATTTTATTTAACTACACATTTCAACTCTTTTCTCATACCACTGATGTAATTTCCATATACTGGTAAAAGAATTTTTTTTTTCTTCATACAATTGAATGTATTGGTAGTGTAATAGTTGAGCTGTGTTGTTTAACAACTTTTTGGCTTTTTGAATTAACCTGGCCTCTTTGGTTTGCTATAGCAAGATACACAGCACTACTGCTCTAATTCTGCCATGATTCAAAAAGCCAACTGACCTTAAGCAACCTAATAAAAAAAATCCCAAACATCATAACATCAGCTCTAGAAGGTTATGGCAATCTCAGAAGGTTCAGTTTTCTTCACTGAACAAAGTCAAGGTGAACTCTTGATCCAATATAATACTGCAAGAGGACTCACTCATAGCAGCTAGCTCCATTTCAGTGAACTCACCTGCACTAGGTGCCTGACCATGGATAAGTATTGGTGGCTTCAGCCGGAATCCACTGCTCTTTTCCTCTGGAAGCAACACAAAAAATTACAAGGACAAAGCTGTGACATACTACAAACATCTACGCGGTCATAAAAGTCCTCCTCATGTTTTCCCTGTTGTAACAACCCACGGGTTCCATACGTATCCAAAGTCAGTGGGAGATTTCTAAAGGAAAAACTCTCGTCTTCCAAAAGAAATCTGGATTTTCAGTGCTCATCACATCAAATACGCGTTACAGACAAACAAGTTGTTGCAATCAAAAAATTCAGGTTTTTTTCCAGGAGAACAGGAAAAAGACTGTGTTCACAAGAGAAATGAAGCTCCTCCTATGAAGGACTTAATAGAGGTTTTAGGTGAGAATCAAACTAAAGAAAGGACAATCAAAAGTATGACTGAACATGACAGGTGCTAACAAGCACCCAACTGCTTGTTATCATAAGTTAAACTTCATTGCTTAACATTAGTTTCTTGTAATTCCATTAGCTTTTACTGAGTGCTTTTACAGTATGAAGGTAAAAGAAATTCCTTCGTTTGCACTCATTACAGTTGGAGCTTTTAGATAAAACACCCAAGTCTCAAAATATTCATAAATCCACAGCTATTAAAAATCAAATTCTTCGGAACTTACAAAGGATAATTACACATTTTTCCTTTTAGGGGCATAATGGCTGTGCTCAGAATAAGACAAGCCAGCATCTTACAATCCCACTGTACTTGGTTATTCTCATGCCAGTTAACCATATTGCAGTCTTCTATTATCACTCACAAAGCATGCAACAATTTTCCTATTTATTATTTTAATTACCTCCAGCAAGGATGAAGTCAAACAATGAAGTGAGCACAGTAACAGCTCCAAGATCAGAACCATCACCACTTCCAATCTCACAGATAGGGTCTTACTTCTGAAGTATCAGAGTGCTTTGGGTCATGACAAATTGACAACAGTTTGAGAAAAAAAGAAGAAAAATTAGGAAGCTCACCTGGTTCTGAGTCAGAATTGCCTGTAGAGGGTTCACAGAAGCTTGATGGCATAAAGACATTGTTCTTTGTTACTGCAGTCAAGGAAAAGGAAAAAATTAATTATCTCCTTTATTTCAACTAAGATAGTGGAAATAAAGTAGCAAAGTCTCCAAATCTGCCTCAAACACTGACATATCTTAACTAAAACAATCCTCAACCAAAACTAAAACCTTCACATTATCTGCGGAGAAGACACAAATCTTAAAGAGATTGTTCCTGCGGGTGAACAAAGATGAAACACGACCATTCCTGTGCACATGAACTGCACAAATTGACCCCAGTGATTTCACTGCCCTGACTGTGCACACACATGGGCTGTGGTCACTCTCTCTTGGGTTTGCCAGGTGTTCCAGGGATGCACTAAATCCTCTCCATTTTAGAAAGAACAGGAGAAAAAAGGACTAGAACAAGCACAAGCTAAGACTTGGAAGATTTCCTGGCAGCAGACTAACTAAGAAATTCAAATTTGTTAAGAAACAACCTGATCACAACAAGTCAGAAAGGTTTCTGGTTAATTCTTCATTAACAGCACAAGATTAAAAGCTGAAAATACAAATATATATAAACTTACAGATAAAAAAATATTTTTTAAAGCTTTTTCTCAATTTCTTTGGGCTTCACCAAATTTGCTGAAGTGGACTATAGAAAAACAGAGTACATGGTTGCTGTGGTTTTAAGACAAAGCACAGCGGACAGTAATAAGACTCCTAACATGACCAGAAAAAAGAAAAGGGCTAAGAAGGAAACCCACCCCTTGTATATAATCTCATAGCAACATTTACCTGACTGAGGAGGGAACTGAGTTAAGGACGAAGTTCTCTCACGTTTTACAGGTGGGCAGTAGCTTCCATCCTCTCGATCAGATTCTGCAGAAAAAAGCAGTTAGAAAAAAATGCACAGTATTCCAACAAGACACACGCTCGTGGCTTTTAACCTTACAGTAAAATCTCTTACCATCTCCATCTTCTGGACTTGATCCATCTGCTGATCTCTGAAATCAGATTACAGTGATCAAACAAAAATCACACACTGAACATTTTAGTCTCTTCAGATTGATCCAAATGATTTAATGATCAGTTTGGAGATTTTTTTCTTTACTGTCAATGACATACACTCAAGGCAAAGCATTATTTCTATGATTTAGATATAGGCATATTGAGTTTCACTCAGATACTATTAAATACGATTAATTCAAAATACTTCATTTACAAATAAGATTCCTGAAGATTCATATCCAAGCACTAATATCCTTAGGGACTATGTAACAATTATTACAGTTACATTTTCTATACAGTGAAAATCTGAAAATTACAGTTTTCAAATTTGGTTTGATTTTAAAAATATCATAGAAGTTTCAAGTTCAGCTTAAACACACCTATTATTTGCAAGTTCATTCCAAAACACTTTCTGTAGTTACTCTAAGTGACATTAGTTCCTTCAAAAAAGTGACAGCACTGGAGGAATGTCTTTGAAAGCACACTCTGTAAAGCAGTACAACAGTATTTTCATTGGAATTAGCAATGGATAGACTCCTAATATCTTCCACAGTACCAGGAACAAAGAAGACACCACAGGCTGCCAACTATCAAAACATTCAAAAATGTGATGTTTGAACAAAGGTTTTACTTATTTTCTGAGGATTTCTAGGTCTCTTTCCTCCTACTTCCTCTGCCAGTTCCTCAGCTTATACAGTCTCCTTTACTCCTGCAAAATGTAATCCCATGATGCATTCCTTTCACTGTGGAAGGTGACCAGGGCAGCACTAGCACTTTTATCTCATTACAAAACACTTTAGAATCATAGGAATGTTTAGGTCAGCAAACACCTTTAAGATCACCAAGTCCAATAGTTTCCTCAGCACTGCCATGCCTTCAACTGAACCACGTCCTCAAGTGCCACATTCACACGCCTTGCAAATCCCTGCAGGGATGATGACTCCACTACTGCCATGGGCAGCCTGTTCCAGGGCTGCACAACCCTTTTGGGGAACAGGCATTTCCTAATATCCAATCTAAACCTTCAACTTGAGGTCATCGCTTCTGGTTCTGTCACTTGTCACCTGGAAGAACAGACCAACACCCACCTGGCTACACCCTCCTTTCAGATAGCTCTTGACATACTGGACGTTCTCCCTAATCCAAAACTACCCTTTCACCCCAATCCTGCCCCAGGACATGCAGACAGACACCTCCTCTTCACACAGTCTCACTTCAGAGCTTGGTTGATGTGGGGAGGAACAGCAGCTTGCAGTCAGAACCCACAGAGGCCCCAAAGGTCCTTCCACACCATGACTCGGCCCCTTGGACACAGAGCTGGTAGACACACAACAGCACTGGGTAAGTCTGCACAGAACTGACATCTGAGGAATACCTTGTATATAAGAATACCAGAAAACATGAAGCTTCCTATTTAGCACTGCATATATTGAGAACCCAGATAGTACTGTCCTGTCAGTATTTCACTAAATGTTAATAAAAATCCCGTACTTTGCCTATGCAATTAAGAGTTTTTCTATTTTGTTTTACATTAAGAGTATAGCTACCTCACTAGCATCCTAGCTGATAATTTTGAAACCTTTAGCATAGAGAATGAGAAGCTACTGACAGTTCTGGAATGCAATCCCTTCCATTCACACACACCTATAAAAGTGTTAATACTGCATTTGGATCATCCGTGGCTCTTCCTACGTAATCAGTCAAGTAGTCCATAGTACTAGAAGACTGTCTTACTAGTCATTGCCCTTGCCAACATACATTTGTTCTCCAAAAGATAAGGCTTATGTGGAAAATCATGTTATATACATTTCAGCAACCAGCATCCGAACTCAGGAAAAAAAAAGATCAATTTTGCACAGAAAGTGTTGTCACATATACCAGCAACTCATTTCAACTGCTATCAAAAATCCTGAAAGCAAAAAGAAAATGTTTGGTAAAAAAATGTGCCTGAATAGAACTGCAGATCTCAATTTGCAAAAATCCTTAAAAATAAACAAGTGGTTTCCCCTTGAATGTCAAAAACTTCTTGAGTTGTTACTAATAGGAGTCATCCTCTCAATGTTCAGACAAAAGCCAAACCTGTATAGCACAAACCTCAGATCATCACATCATTGTAATTTCACTGACACAAGCACAACTAAAGTACCATCACCATGTTTAGTGGGCAGGGGGCATGAAAATCCCAAACCAACTCCGTGCCCTACTGAGGACAAAGCACAGCAGAGTATCTGCTCCAAGTTATTTCCATGCTTCCTGGTCCAAGAGTTTTGGGAGATTAAAGTTGTGCACCTTTGGACAAACAGGTAGATACTGTGGGAGTGTGGGTACACAGATGGGCTGTATAAGCTCCACTTCTGTATGAAGCCACACAACAAAGTAAGTTACCATTGCAGCCAGAATTGCTTACCAGTGCTGCTTCAGAGGAGGCTGGGGAGACTAGACAAAAATCAGGGGAATATATGCATGACAAACCTGACAGACTGAAAAACCAGCAAATTACAGTTAATGACAGTGAACAGCAGTCCAGCCTCTTCATTTTAGGTCTCTCTTCCCAGCCTACTTAGTCTATTTTACAGCAATACATGCTTTATGCAGGTATGCTACACAACAGAAACAAAAGGCAGGACCATCTCATCTTGCAAGGAACCACCAAGGTAACTCAACTTCTCTCCATTCAGTGCTTTGGAATTAGATGCTGAAGAGACACTTAAACCAGTAACATCAAAATCCAACCTACAATTTTCTCATTGAAGAGCAGAAGCCACCTTTCACTCACTCTTTCCTCCCCCTGCTTTTAGAAATCCACCTACAGGAAAGTTACAATTATTTCTAAATAGAGCTTTCTACAATTCTGACACACTTCTAATTAAGGAAATTACCTTTATAAGTGCTGCCAACTGCCTCTTAAAAGTGCCAGTGGCAGTAATTAAATTACTTCCTCACATAGTTGCTACATCAAGCTAAAGAAGAACTTAAACTTCAAGAAATTTGTCAGTGTTTGCTTATTCACAATAAATGAACAGAAACAGGGACAAGAAGGGAGAATTTGAGTAAAGTAAAAAAAAGGCCAATGTAATTCAGGGAACAGGTGTAAGAGTACACATGAAGTATTTATCTTTGAAAACACATTTAGAATCATAGAATCAGACAGGCTGGAAAGGACCTCTGAGATCATCAAGTCCAACCCTTGATCCCACACCACCGCGGTTCCCAGACTATGGCACTCAGTGCCACGTCCAGCCTCATCTTAAACACCTCCAGGGATGGAGAATCCACCACTTCCCTGGGCAGCCCATTCCAGTGCCTGATTACCCTCTCTGGAAAGAATTTCTTTCTAATATCCAACCTAAACCTCCCCTGGCACAGCTTAAGGCCGAGCCCTCTTGTCTTCCTGCTGGTTCCTGGGAGAAGAGACCAACCCCCACCTGGCTACAACCTCCTGTCAGGGAGTTGTAGAGAGCGATGAGATCTCCCCTGAGCCTTCTCTTCTCCAGGCTAAATTCTATCATAGAATTCTATGATTCTATTTATCTTTGAAAACACATTTAAGATGCAAGAAGTCATATATGAAGGACTTCAGAGCACAGTAAGGCATATCTGCAGTCAAGACACCCTGCACACGCACAGGTGTTATTCAATGGGCACAACTTGCTTAAGAGCTGTGCTCCTCTTAACCAGCAGAGTCCTGCTGGCACAGCCATGTGCTGCAGGAGGCTGGCATGGGTTAGTCAAGGGTCAGGATATGACCATCAGGTCTGTGAGAGACTGTTTATCTCTGGCCACACTGTGTTCAAGTCTTAGCAAAAATATCTGTCTGAGTGTACAAACAATACCAAGTGAACAGGAAATATGTAGCGTCTCTTCTTCAGTCTTAATTCATTCATCTTCCCAAGGCCCCCAGGAAGATTGGACGGAAACTTCTGCTCCAGCAAATCAGTACAAGCACACTGAAGATACATCAGCCTTCTCTATATTTCAAGATAAGAGATGGTTTTACGCTAAGAGATTGGGATAATTGGAAGAGTGCTTGCCAGTGCATGTGAAGGTCAGTCACATGCCCCTCCTGAGCACTGTACAATTCCGTAAATTTAATTGAATGGAGTCAAATTCAAGGATTCTGAGATAGCTGTTCTGTACTGCCACAAATTCCTGCATATGATTCCCAACAGCAGATTTGGTTTTTAAATTTCTTTCAGAACTGGGTTAACTGGAGTAAGATTTTCTGTTCTCTAAGAACAAGAGTAAGATAACCACTTGCTGCAGTTTTCCTCAAAGTCTGGTTAATGCAGTTCTCTTGGACTCTAGTACTAAACACTGCAATTTCAAATGGCAGAAAACTGAGATAAAAGTCAGTGACTATGTTGACAGATATATTTTAGAGTATTAGTCCTTGAAAAATTTCATCTTCAAAAAAGAATATAAAATGGAAAGATTTCTGCAGCAGGTCGTCAAGCAACAATCTGAACATGCAGATGTGCTTAACCTGCAGCTATTGTCATGACAATCCATTCAGCACTGGGTTTACTTGAAATGGCCCATTCTTGGATTAAAAAAAAACACCCAAACCAACTAGCCAAGAAAAGGGTGCAGGTATTGGGTGGAGCAGCCGTAACAGGCAAAGATCTAGCAAAGAGCACACGCCTAGGGTGTGGTGCCACAGTGAACAGTACTCACCTGCACCGAGAAAATACAGCCCACCAACCAGAAAAGTTAGGAACACTTAAAATTGCTCTGCAAAACTGTATAGCAGCATTTAGTCATCTAATCTTTCAGATAATATTTTGCTGCACCACCAGTAGAAAAATTCTAAATTATGAGCACTGACAGCTTTTCCAACCACAAGGTACTGACTTCCTCCCCCGTCAAATACTTAAGTTCAAAATTCTGCTTCAGTATGATTCTTGGTGCTTTTAATCTATTAAGTACCTTACAGGTTGTCATGGCAAGCTCCTTTTATATCCAGTGGAAACACAGTATTAACTGTTCGCTTTGTCAAGCTGTAGTATTATGGTTCAAATGGAACAGAGAGCTCTCCTCTAACTGCTTAAAGCAAATCCCACAAATATGGATGCACTTTCTCACTCATTTAGTAAGTGCTCTCATCCTTAGCAAACACACAGTTTACACCCTGAATTTTAAAATACTTCAGGCACCTTCTAGAGCTACACTACTAGTGAGACTCAAACAAATCTAATTTCTGCTAAGTGGAACAAGGACTTAGAGAGGACTAACACTTGAGATCAAAGAACCAGACAGACAGTGAGCTGCACTGCCTACAAAGAACAGTAATGGATTCCACTGGAAGGGACTTTTTCCTCTAATCCCCTCAGCAGCAGAAGTACTTGGTAGGTTGACACTTACCCCTGCCAGTTCTTGTTGAATAGGAGCAAGCTGGGCTTCAGAAGCGGGACTCAGGGTAGCACTGACTGAGGCCACAGTGGGAGCAGGGTGCTCAGAGTCGCGCTCACCAGCTGGTTCTGTATGACCCAGACCATGGTGGAGGGGCTCAACCTCTCCCTGGGGGTCCTCGCCTGAATCCGACAAAGCTTTTTGCTCTGCAGGGGACTGTGAGCAGAAAAGACAACGTCCCTTCAATGCAAGGCTGCAACATGAGAGAGCAGTTGTCCTAGTGAGAGCATCTGCTAATCCATTTTTAAATTCCACTGTTTTCACAGCATGGCAGAAGGAGCTGCTTGCTGCTGAGACACCAGTTAAAATATATAGGAACTGTGCAACAACCTGCTGAATGAATTAGCTTCCCCTCCCCGCAAAAAGCATCACGTGGAGTAAATGCACTTTTTGAAAGTTAACCAAAATCATCTGTGTCCCCGGCAAAGAACATTTTGCCAGCCACAGGGCTGTTGGGGTTCAACTCCTTCTCTTGAACACTTAAAGACAGCTGATGGCTTTTATCCCCAGATTCAGACACAAAAATTAAATAGACAATTACTGTAAATAACTGTCCTTCACTGCTTCTTCAGCTCACATTTCAGGGAGGTGAGGTTGGCTACAAAACTCCCCACAGAAATTATTTTAACATTCACACAAGACAGGTGATCCTTTCAGATTCACGTGATGGTGAATTATCCAAAAAGAAACATCGATGCTTTCTTTCATAAATTAAAAAGTTTGCACATCTATTTCAAGGAGGGAGGTGACAGGATAACTAGTGAACCCTAACGCAATTTGGTATTTGCTGAACTTCTGCCACAGACTTGTCACTTCTTCACATCGTTTAATGCTGCACATTCCCGCTTGTAGAACAAAAAAAAAAAATCAAGCATTACCATATTCTGCACACATCCTACACAGTTGTATAGGCTTTGAGCCCAAACAACTGTATTCTGATTAAGGACTAAATTATAGTCCATGGATAACACGCAAGCCAAGGATGTGCTCCCAGCTGCCATCTGTGGGCCAAGCTTCCCAGTGTCTTATGGTAAAGTATCTAAAAAGAATCAAGCAGTAAAGCAATGATGAACACAACCTTGGCTTGTTCACAGAAAACACTTGGTAGAATGAAGAGAGATTGAAAATGCCAGGTCCATGCAAAAGAGTGAACAGAAGCCTCAAAAATAAACAGCAGCGTTTACATCCTAAGGGCCCCAAGTTCTCCAAGTAAGATTTGGCCTGTTCTCATAACAGAAACAAAGCCTGCAATACATAAAATATGATCTTGCAAGAAATAACTACAAATAAGCCTAAAAATAGTTGAAATATTTTTACTGGGGTAATACTATGTCAGGTAAAAGCTGGGGATGCTGGGCTTTTGTACAGTCAAAATTTTCTGGGTTTAATATTTAGTTGTTACTAACAGATCCAAACATTAACTTAAAACCCCACAGAATGAGAAGAGTTAAAGAAACATTTTGTCACTAAATATGTAATCAAGTCTAGCACTCTAGCAACCTTTCTTACCTCTTTTGCTGGGGAGAACAGCAGGAAAAAGCTATCTAGAGCTGGCTCCAGCACTTATATCATGTTAGTCACAGAGAAAGACAATATGTAAACACCTCAGTTCTCCACTTGATGCTTAATACCCATTACTACAAATCTCTTTTTATGCTAAACCTCACTGTTGAGGCCAAGGGCATTTCACAGGCCACTCAAACTGTCTTCTTCCCCTTCGAGGGGAAACAGCCATAAAAAAAGTACAAGGATTAAGTCGAAAGTTACCTGCATCACACCACAACAGCAATTATAAAGCAGCGGCACTGAAGATCTGATATTTCTCATGGCTTACAACGCATGTGTCCTTTGGTTCTCTCTCTGCTACCCCAAATCATCCCCATGTACCTCACGGCACAGCCCTTTCCCCCACAGCCTCCTCTGGTCACCTGCAGGCCCGAGGCCGTTCACCTTGCCCAGGCAGAGCCAGCCTCTGCCAGGGAGCTCACGCTCCTCTCGCTCAGTCGGGCAGGTTTCTGGTTTTCCAGGAACACGCACAATGGTTTTAACATTTAATTCCTATCACCTTGTTACAAGTTACCAGACTCTGCAAGCAGTCAGCTTGGGGATCCATCGAGCCACAGCAGAGCCACGTGAACTCTGCTCCTGAGCCTGCCCAGCTCCTGCACTGACAGACCCCACACCCTGCCCAGCTGGCACAGCCATTGGGACAACCCTTAACTCACCCAGCCTGTGAAGAACCTGAGCAGGGTGGGGACACCCTAAAAGCCACAGTGCTGAAAAGCTGTAACAAGAAGGGTACTAGGAAATGGGGATGGCGGTGAATCTGAGGGATTCGACAGGATGGGAATGAATTCTGCTCCTTGTCAGGAGCCAGAATGATGCTCAGGACGAGCCAACCATCACCAGGGGTCTGGAGGCAGCAGGAAATGATTAGGAAACTGTAGACAGCCAGACTGAGGCTGGAGATTACCAAAAAGATTTAGCGCTCATAAGAGGCAAAATAATGCCTAGAGAGAGGGTGAGGAAGTGTTTTCACATAAAAATACCTAAGTACTTCATTATTCTTCAGCAGTAATACACAGAATCTGGAGTAAAAAGGAGCATGCATATAACTGTGAAATCATAAGTGGCATGTAAGATGGCAATGCAGTGACTGCCACAGAGCAAGAGCTGGAAGGATTTTGTTAAACTTGGCTATTACAGGTTCGAAAGAAATCCTGTACAAAAGTAAAGAAGCCCATCCTGCTAAACTTCCTATCAGAAATTGCCATGGATCCCAGTAGCTCACCACACACCTTCAGCAAGCAACTGGAGAAATTAGAAGGGGGGGGGAAGAAAAAGTAGTTTTCTAGTAAAGAAACTTACACTGACTTCTAGCTACAGATCAGAAAATTGCTAATAACCCAAGAATAATCAAGAACATTCAATACGCACTTGTGCTAGACACTTAAAAGTGGAAATACAAATTATTTTGCAAGTAATTTATATCCGTTTAGAACACCTAACTTATCTTCCTTCAGAGTCGTCCTTCAAAGCTCAGCACTACCAATTCACCTACAGAGAGCAGTACAGTGACCAAAACTAGTCGTATAACAAGCTGTTCTTTTTCATATAAAGTGTTTTTTTCTATATTCTTCCATTATCCCAACCCAGGCTGGCAAAGGGAAGAGGACAAGGCACAAGCTACACCATAGACAATGGTTTGTTTCCAAGCACAAAAATTTTTTAAATCACAGTTGCATATCTACCTTTTGTTGTACTTGAGACTAGGGAGGTCATGATGATCCTAACATGATGAGAATCAGTAATGATCAGAAGATCACCACAGCTCACACTTGCAGAACAAAGGACATTACTACAAAAGCATTTTTGGACAGCATGTTTCTTTACAACACTACTGTGTTATATTTGTTTGAGCTATTACACCTGCTTAAAAATGTGTAAATCCAAAAAACCAGGATGCTTTCACCTCAGAAATGCATGTTAAATGTTAACTTCAGAAAACAACTTCAAGTAACCTATGGCCAGAAACTTGTCATGAAATGGTTTTACGGCAAAGCTAAAATTCATTTCAGCGCAGAAACAGAAGTCAAACAAGCGTCTAACGTTAGTCACAGAATAAGTTGTACCCATCAGCTGAAATATTTAATTCAAAAAGTGCTATGAAAAGCACAGCATAGCTCATGAATAAGTTATTGGGATAGATAACAGAGCAACAGAAATATTCTATGCCTAACATAGCAAGGTTGGGACTTCACGTTGTTTTCCGATCTTAACAGTTTGAGTCCTCTTAAGCTGATCCAATTTTCCAACTGGCGTCAGCCTTAGAAACTCTGCCTGTCACAAACATGAACAGCAGTGCTAACACAGATATCTGCGAGACCATCTCTATTTCACACATTGTAAAAATACTTCTCAATGTGTTAAGGAGATATGAAAAATCACAAAAATGGAGACTCACTCAAATGTAGAAACAGCCAACTTGACATCCACCATTAATTGATATCTATAATGAAAACGAAAACAGATAGACTAATCCTGTCTTTAACTGCAAAAGAAAACAACTCAAATCTCTGTACTGAACAAAAAATTTAGAGACAGCATTATGAAAACCATGCATTTTTTGTCCCCTCTAAATCAACATGACAAACTGCAAGTTCTAATGTTCTATTAAAGTGTATAAAACCTTAGCTGGAAGACAAGTTATAAAATTAGTTTCCAGACTAGTATAAACTTTGTCCTACAACATGCTGAGTATTTTCCAACTTCGAATGGAGAAACAGATCATAGAACTATAGAATTATTCCAGCTGGAAAACACCTCTAAGATTATCAAGTCCAAACATCAACCCAACACTGCCAAGGCCACCACTAACCATGTCCCCAACTGTCACATCCACATGGCTTTTAAATCCCTCCAGGAATGGGGACTCCACCACTGCCCTGGGCAGTCTGTGCCAGGGCTGTACAACCTTTTGGTGAAGAAATGTTTCCTAATATCCAACCTAAACCACCCTGACACAACTTGAGATCATTTCCGCCGGTCCTGTCCCTTGTTCCCTGAGAGTAGAGCCTGACCCCCACCTGGCTCCACCCTCCTGCGAGGGAGTTGAGAAAGCAGAAAGATTCCTCCTGAGCCTCCTTTTCTCCAGGCTGAGCCCCGCAGCCACTCCTGGTGCTCCAGACCCTTCCCCAGCATTGTTCCCTTCTCTGGACACGCTCCAGCCCCTCAATGTCTTGTCATGAGAGGCTAAAAACTGAAACCAGGTTCTGAGGTGTGGCCTCAGCAGTGTGTGGCCTCAAGTACTGCCCCGGTCCTGCTGGTCACACAGTTGTTGGTACAAGCCAGGTGTCAGTGGCCTTCTTGGCCACCTGGGCACACCTGGGCTCATGTGCAGCCACTGTTGCCCAGCGCCCCCAGGTCCTTCTCTGTTGCACAATTTTCCAGCCACTCTGCCCCAAACCTGGAGGGTTGCATCAGGTTGGTTGTGACCCAAATATCTGATACCTGACAAGCACAAACGTAAGTAGAGATTTCTAGAAAAATAATGTTGTTTACTTTAATAGTAGACACTATTAGTTTAAGAAAAGGCAATAAGACCCCTGAATTATATCAACCCTGTAATACTGTAATCAAGCTGTAATACTGAGAGAGTCTGCTCAGGATGTCCTGGTTCATGTGGAAGAGCACCAGGCAAACATCTTAGCAACCATCAAACTCCACCCGCCCGCCTACAACTGAATACACACTGCAAGGCTTTTCCTCACCCCCCGTTTACTGTCAGACTGCTGTGTCAGCACTGAAAAGCCTCCACGAACACTTCTGCTGACAGAAAAAAAGTGACTTGACAGACTAAATTAAAGTTGTGATTTACATAGAGAAATTACTTATATTCAAGAAGTGTGTTGTTTGACAATTATTTTCAAGTTACTTTGGCATTTTCTTCCAAACATCGCTCTAGGAAAAAGTCCTTTGTTCACAGAATTTCCTTGTTAACTTTACTAAGGATAGTCTTTTGTGGCAGGCAATGCACTTAACCAGGCACCTTTTACAGAAATACTAATGGAGTTAACTGTTAATAGTAACATTTAGCTATTATGTTTTTCTGAAAATACAGTGAAAGGTCTCAACCAGTATGTAACCTGAGGCACCTTTCTTTAAGTTGATCAAAGCTGGCCTGAAATCTAGGTTCTCATATATACAGTATAGATTAAGTGGTTGTTACTTTTGGCTCACAGAACCGTGTTCTAACTATATTACTATTGTATCTATACACCAAAAACCAGCTACTGCCCCCAGTTTTGTTTAATCAACTCCAAGAAGCACAACACTGATGCTTCTACCACTCCTTCTCTCCAGTGTCAAATACACACACTAGAAGCTACAAAAATTATTAATCACTCTCTCTTCCCCTTTAAGAAAATCCTACATCTCCATACAATACACACTTTAAACATAAGCATTTATGCCTGTTACTACTTTGAAAATTGGCAACTAACTGACAGATGCCAGACTCTTCCTGATCTGCTTCAAGGAACAAGCCTTATTCCCCAATCCATCTAGAC
Organism: Oxyruncus cristatus; assembly: GCA_013399855.1. NCBI lineage: Eukaryota > Metazoa > Chordata > Aves > Passeriformes > Cotingidae > Oxyruncus > Oxyruncus cristatus. Next base: position 67,717 of record VXAY01001696.1, read on the forward strand.
CTTACTCCATGTCCAGAGTGACCACGGCTAGCCTTCTCAATAGCACCACCACCACTTGGCATTTAGATGAATTTCTAACTCATGTCTAACCCCTGTACCTTCAAGGTGCTTGGGAACCCACAGGGCTGGACACACACAGACCCTTCACCCCACAGCATTGGCTGTGCCCGGGCAGAGGTTGTCCTGAACACAGCTACCGGCTCAGCACCACCACAGTCCTCAGAATTCTCAGCAGTTGGGAAGACAAGCATAGATCTCTCTCTCCCTGGATCCTCTCTGCCAGCCCAAAAATACATTTAACCTTTGATTAATATATTTTTTTACAAATATTTTCTTGAGATCTGTCAGAGTACAACAGATCTGTCCCACAGCTTGATGCAGAAGCTTGCACAGCCCAACACTGAAGGCATGGACTGTGCAGGCCACTGGAGGTGTGCACTCTGTGCAGAAGCAAAGGTACAACGTGAAGGAACTTGAGAGCACAAGAACTGTCATCCTGGTATGTAAGGACCAGGCCAACAAAAAAGGACACAAGACCACATCACTCTGCCTGGGTTGCACACTGCTATGATCACTGCTTCCAGACTAACCATGGAAGCACTGCCAGGTTAAAGGACACCTGGGGAGAACACTCACCAATGATGCATTTCAGAAGGGACTTCAGCAACAGTCTAAGCAACAGTGGGTAACTGGAGCTGTTTCCTAAAAGCAAATGTGATCCAAATGGATACTGCAAACACTAGCACTCCCTTCACTCCAAAGTACATGCAAACAATCACTGTAAAAACTCTAACTGAAAGAATGTCTCAAAAGTACTTACTCTCAGGTAGATTTAGTTTGATTAGCTACTATTAGGAGAGCAAATTTAAATCCTTTCCAAGCTTAGAAAAGATTTCAAGCTCTGATGATGAACATGACTACTGAACTTGTGAGAAAGCTCGAGTTTGGTACTTGTTCCAAACCAAAGAAAAGCTATCAACTGAAAAATGGTTCAGTATCTCAATTCGAACATTTTCTGATTGCACGGGTAACATAACAATCCAGTGATCCAACCAAAAGTGCATTGTGTGTACACAATTACACTTCTCTGGGTTCCCACCATCTCAAGTGAAACAACGGTAACCTTGATTTTTCCTCCCCCCCCAAATCTTAACAGCTTTTACTAATAACCACACAGAATTAAATACTGTAGTATACTGAGATGAGGGAACAGGATTGCCATTTCCCAAGGTAACTAACACTTTACAGCTCGCTAATCAAAGACAGGAGAGACATTTAAATGTACTGAGGTGAAAAACAGTAATCTAGACCCGTTTTCTTTGCTCTGTCTTAACATGATCATCAGAAAAAGAAACTTTATAGATTTCTCACGTAACTCAACTGTCAGCGTTCCTTTGCCACACGTTCAAGATACACCTTCACAGATACTTTTTCTCCTGGGATGGTCCGTTTTATGTCTGAGGAGCTACCTCTATTGTGCTACCATCATACATCTTCCCACTTTCAGCCTTTCAGTACCTTCTTGCCCCATGCCCATTAATAAGGTTAATGCTCTATTGTCCATCTTCAGTTTCACAACAATACAGACAAAGGGCTGATCGCCACGGAAAGGAGTCAAGGCTAAGAACAAAACAAATAAAAAAACCGTATCGACATCTCCTTACCTTCTGTGCTTTATCCTTCTGAAATACAAAGACAGGTGGAGCAATGGCAGGTTTTTCTGTAAAAAGAGAAATCATTGGGGTCTTTTCCAACCACATTTATTAGTAACTAACACGAAAATGTTATGTTCTGTGATGCCTCTACCGACAATGAAACCTTAAACCAGCTAAATCTCAGTCACACATATTGTTTCCACCAGCTCCCCGGTAACATATAAGGAAAAAGGAGTGTTTTAAGGAGAACAACACAATCAATATCTGAAAACTATCTGTCTTTCCCCTCCAGATGTCTTTCCAACTAGTACTTGTACTGTACTTCAGTATGCCAGGAGGAAAAGACCCTTTGCTGCAGTAGTTCACTAGCTGAACACAGGCTTTTCCTTCCCCATCATCACACATTAATGCAGAGTCTGCTGTACACCTCCAGATATCCCTTCCTTAAAAGTCACCTAACTGACACTTGATGACACCTGTACTTCATTATCATTGAAAGCTTTAGAGAGGTCTAAAACCAGATATTCCATGCATATTATTACAGAGGGATCAGTCTTTTCTGCATAATTTAAGAGCACATCTGCTTTCTACTTAAAGCTCTGAGTCAAATATTAGCAGGACACTCTTTTCTAAATAAGCACATCAGCATTTAGCCTGCAAGAACAGAATTAATTTCTAGAATGAGGGTATGTTTCCACTGTCCTTCATGATCTCACAGCTACCTCAATGTCCCTAATAACAAAAAAATACACACACACAGGGGAGCTTTCCCAGCAGTTTAACAAACTGATGCACCTTGTGCATGAGCTGTATTTGCACACACACTATGCAGTCAGCAACCCTCCTGTTTTTAGGGCTAAAAGATGAGTACAGTACTACTGTCTGTCTTCAGAGCGACACCGCAGTGAAACAGTGGGATTCAGGTAGAGATGGATTTTGGCTAATTTCTCTGCAAAAGTTCTACTTTTGCAGTTATCCAGTCTTACAAACGAACCTAGACATTTAAGAAAGTTAAAATTTTTAGAGCTTTCAGAACTTGAAAGGCTACCATAAAAAAGAAATATAAAGCCACGAGGAAGAATTACCTTGCACCTAAAAATAGGACAGTATCGCAAAATCCTCCATAAATCAGTTGCAGCATCAGTAAAGCACTTGGATCAGCATATAAGGAAAAGGGGATGAGATTGTCCATTTGGGAACTGATAGCTGTTAGATCAGTTTGGCTGAAAAAGTGAAATTTTAGCTGATATACACAAAGAATTACGAAAATTATTACAAGAACTGTGCATTTACTTGTGAGGGTGGAAGAGCATCTTTCTACTTTTCTGTGGATCTAAGTCAGAGGGGTACCCAGCAAAAACACTGCAAGACTGATCTTGCAAGACTGGTACAACTTGTTCTACAAAAGGTAAAACTGATCTAGAAATTAGGCTCCTTACTAGAGAGTTTTGCTCTTTTTTCCCTTTATTTTCTAAGTTCTTCTATCCATCAAGTAGTGGTGAATCTTAAAAATGCTTATTAATAGAAGCAATGCAGAAAATCCATTTCAAAAGTGAAAAACAATCTACAAACTAACGAAGGTCATCGACAGACCCTTAACTTCGATACCTGTCCCAAAAACTGGACTGTGTTGAAACAAACCAGGAATCACTTTTGATCCCCTTGACCTCAGTAGAACCTGCTTGTGTGAGGCTCCACCCAGGCCAGGGGCCAGGCTTTTAACCCTTGACTTCAAAATGATACTCATTTCTTTATGCCCCATGCTATAGTTTAGCTCTCATTAGTGCCAAAGCTACAGCCTGCCCTCTGCCAAACCAGGCAACATGGAGATCTACCACAATCTGACTTGACTGTGCCATGCACAGCTTACAAGAGACTCCTGTACCAAATTCCATCGATACCAAGGAGAACTGAACAAAAAGACCTACTTGTTTGTCTAGTCTTTAATAATGGATTGAAGTACTGAGAGAGAAGAAAGCAAACAATAAGAAAACCAGATCCAACAACAGTGCAAAGAGCAGAAGAAACGTGGGACAGGCTGGCAAAAGACTGGAAGTTGATGCAAAGAACACAAAAAAATACGAGATGGGAGTCTGGTGATTGAAAAGTGAGCACTCAAAAAATAAGAGGGATGTCAGGAACAGCAGAAAGCTCACAGAAAAAAAAAAAATCAGATGCAAAGACAAAGAATAAAACAGAGTGAAAAAACCCTAAGTATTTGAGATTGTGTCCAGCTCCAACAAATGAGACTGGAAAAAATATCTAGGAACGCAAACTATGGCCAGGCACGTTAGTCAAGCTGGAAAAGGGAACACTTGTGCAACATTCGAGAGCCTCTGTCCACTGAAGGAACACAGTCCTCCAGTACCTGTGCTCCAGGAATCTCACTGTCACTCCTGCTGACGGTGAGACCAGCAGACAGCTATCAACTACACCACTGCTTACTCAGGCACTTATTTCACAGGAGAATACTTGTTCACCGTGTCACTGAAGTCTACAAGATCACAATGGTGGAAACATTGCCCTGATTCTAGCTCAAGGCAAGATTGTCCAATCTGACCACCTTCATTACATAGCATATTTTTCTGAGCCTTATTTAAGTTTTGGGGAAACATTTTCATTAAAGGCATTTAAAGCAAAGTATTACTACCCTCAATCATCCATTACTCACTTGGTAAAAAATGCTAGTGCCAAATTTTCCGTTAAAATGTCCTGCTTCAGCTTTTGGTTCTGATTCCTAGTTACATTTATTTAAATGCATTTACGTAGAGCTCTCTAGCACTTAATGTTTTTTCCTACAAAAGGACCTACGCACACCATGTTCCCCTATCAGCTGAAGATAGGTTTTATTTCTGTAGATCAGAACTGCAGATGTTCAGTAGTTCTTCAGTTTTTCCCCTTAAGTGCCGCTCCAAAATACAAAAAGCATTGTTGTTCATACTAGCCAACCTCAGGGGCAGGTGGTCCCATTCTCATTCAGTTTGCTTCCATTCCATCAAGTTGTCTGAAGGATAAGCTACAGTAAAAACAGATCTGCCAGGTCTACAAAACCCTCATCAACTTAAAAAAGAAAATAAAGCATGATAAAGGAAGGAAAAAAACCCCAACCTTCAGACTTCAGGTACAATACACGTAAGAGAACACGAGATCTTCTCCTTCACCCAAGAGATGAACGGTAAGAACATACAGTTCTTAAAAACTGAGGAACAGATTTTGTTTTTCTCCAGACAAGCACACAGAAATACAGCAAAACAAAGATCTGGAGAAAAAATGTCAATTTTCTAACCAAGTTACTTCCAGTAAAGGTGCTCTGAGAAAGCCCAAGCATGTAAGAAGGAAAGTAAACCTTCAATAATTACTGTCAAAGGCAGTACATCTCCAATCTGGAGATCAAGAACTCGTACAAACCTGAATAGTGGTAGGCTGTCAAATCAGTCTGAAAAGCAACTGAATCCACAGAACTCCTTCCTGCTGTTTATTCCCAAGTTACAGATATTTTCAACCGTCAAGAATAACTACAAAAACCTCAAGAGCTGGTTTTCACAGGTTAAATTTCTTTAACATGTTTTACCGTCATTAACTATCAATAAATGCCCTATGTGCTGTCAGAAAAACATGTGTACTATTAAACCTTCTCAGCTTCCTTCACAAGCCTTTGAAACCAAACACAGAAATGGAAAATACTACCTCAATGGCTCAGGCAGAGGTATCAGTTTCAACTCAGACACACTATTTAACGTGAGATTTTTAACTTAAGATACATGAGCATTAGTAGCTGTAGCAAATTCTCCCATATCAACCCTATTTCCCACAGCTAGACAAACACCCATTCATAGCAACACAACCACAGCAGCTATGAGATGTTAAGAGCTTCACTGCACCAGGGCATGACCCATTACTGAAAAAAAAAAAATCTAAGGGATCAAGGGCAACAAGAAAAGCTTCTGTAGGTACACTGGTCATAAGAGAAAGGCTAGGGAAAATGTGGGCCCTCTTTGGCAGGAAATAGGAGACCTGATTACTGGGAATATGCAGAAAGCTGAGGTACTCAATGACATTTTTGACTCACTCTTCACCAACAAGTGCTCCAGACACACTGCCTGAGTTACAGAAGGCAAAGGCCTTCAGGACTAGCAGAATGAAGGACCGCCTGCCACAGGAGAACAGGTTTGAGACCATCTAAGGAACCTGAAGGTGTCCAAGACCATGGAACCTGATGACATGCATCCCGAGGGAACCAGAAGAAGTGGCTAAGCCAATCTTCATTCCCCGAGACATCATGGCCATCTGGTAAAGTTCCCACTGACTATGAAAGAGGAAACATAACCTGCACTTTTGAAAAGGGGAAGAAAGGAAGACCTGGGGAACTACAGGCCAGCCAGTCTCACCTCTGTGCCTGGCAAGATCATGGTGAAGATCATCATCAAGAACTGGTGACAGTCAGCATGGCTTCACTTACAGCAAACCACGCCTGACAAATCTGGTGGCCTTCCATGACTGGGTGACAGTGTCGGTGGATGAGGGAAGAGCGACTGACATCATCTACCTGGACTTGTGCACAACATCTGACAGGAGATCCTTGTCTCTAAATTGGAGAGACATGAGTTTGACAGAGGGAACACTCCCTGGACAAGGAATTGGCTGGCTGGCACACTCAGAGTGGGGGTCAACAGCTCAATGTCCAAGCGGAGACCAAGTTTGGGCCCAGCACTGTTTAACATCTTCGTCAGTGACATGGACAGTGGGATTGAGGGAAGCCACGTCACAAATTTTCCTACATCACATTTAAAGCACAAATCTAAAGTGTTTGCAGAGCATGTGTTATTTCGTTTCCCAAGCCCTGTGGCATTAATAGAAATAAGTTACCCTCTGCAAAATTAGGTAATTTTACAATTTTAGAGCAGAAACTTCATATAAAGCAAATGTCACAAGTCTGAAATGGAAAAAAGGAGCTTATTTTCACATGAGAGAAAGAAGAAAACCCTGAGGGAGCCCAAATACTTTGTGATGTAGATACAGTACTTATAAAGAACACCAAAAAAGCATTAACGAAAATTATTAAAGCATTTAGACAGCTATATCTTGTAAATGAAATAGTTCTTTATGGTGTTTGGGTGTGAATTGTTAGGACATGTCAGTCAGCCTAACTTTCCACCCACTAACCTATCTGAAGTCACCATGGGGAAAAAAAAGGTCTTTTCTAGACAGGTCTTCTCTGTTTCTAGAGAGAGTAGCGAAAGCTGCCTTTTCCCTCAAAGTAACAACACACCTTCCTTTCTCCAAGAGCATCATATAAGTCTGGCAAAGGAGTGATACTGCTTGAAAGGAACTGCTTCAGTTCACTCATCTTCTGTACCCTTCAGACAATCAAAGAATACGCTGAGTTGGAAGGAACCCATCAGGATCATCGAGTCCAACTCCTGGCGCTGTGCAGGACACCCCAACAATCCCACCACGGGACTGAGAGAATTGTCCAAATGCTTCTTGAACTCAAACAGGCTTGGTGCTATGACCACTGCTCTGGGGAGCCTGTTCAGTGCTCAACCCCCCTCTGGGAGAAAACCTTCTCCTGATATCCAACCTAAACCTCCTCTAACTCAGCTCCAGCCACTTCCTCAAGTCCTGTCACTGGTCATGAGAATGAAGAGATTCATACTTGGCCCTCTGCTGCCCCTCGGCAGGGGCAGATGTTGAAGACCACAATGAGATGTCCCTCCAGCCTCGTCTTCTCCAGGCTGAACAAACCAAGTGACCTCAGCGACTCCTGATAAGGCTTCCCCCGCCAGACCCTTCACCCTTGTGGCTCTCCTTTGGATGCTAATAATTTAATGTCTTCTTTATATTGTGGTACCCAAAACTGACCTCAGGACTCGAAATATACTCTGCCACACCAGTGCAGAGCAGAGCAGCACAATCCCCTCCCTCACCCGGCCAGCGATGCTGGGCCTGATGCCCCCCAGAATATGGTTGGCCCTCCTGGCTGCCAGGGCACTGCTGACTCACGGCCAACTGGCCAACGACCAGGACCTCCAGGCCCCTTTCCACAGCGCTACTCTCCAGCCTCTACATTAATTTAAGGCAGTTATATACAGTAAACCTGTGTGATCATGAACTGCGTGTTTAATGATCTCATAAAGTGAAATAAGTTGCAGGCACCTCCTGAAAGAGAAATGTGAAAACATCCATCAAATTTTAGCCCGGAGAAAAATTTGTACCACCTTTCAGCTATTGAAAAGATAAAGCAATTCTTTCCCCATACAAGGAGATTCTGTTGGCTAGAGTGCAGCTTCAGCAGCAAATTACAGACAAGCAAACTACTAGTTGTGTATTAGTGGCAAGTTAATGGGTTCAGTTAAATTTATAGGGCTGACATGAAGCTGCTGGTTCTCTTTGACACTCCACTGCCAGATGTGTGAAGTGTCAGTTTTAAGACGCGATCCAGCCAGAACACAAAAGAACAAGGACTTCAGAGAAAGTTTCTAAGAGCATTCAGGTAACCACTTTATACAGCAGTAACAGTAACAGTTGTGCCTACCATTCCAAAATCCTGGTTTTCAATAATTAACCTCACAGTGACAGTCCCCAAAACCTTTATCACAATGTCACTAAATCTTTGCAACGAAGTCGATCAAACTTCACACAGCTGGGGAGAAGTTACTCTCTCCTCCTCTTCATTAGCTCCACACTTATCAGCTGATCTCCTCTCATCATGAGGGGCAATACCAAGACCAGGATCTGTTCCTGTGAAACTTCACAGTACAAACTTCCTTGGAAAGTGGCACTAGGATCCTTCACCCCCCTTCTCTGCAGTAGAGGACCCCCTTAATCCAACAACCTTCTTCTGTCAAGATACAGCTGGCCATCACTCCACTACAAAGAGGTAGGGGAACAGTTTCACCAACTCACTAGAGAAAAAGGAAAGACAAGTGAATGGAAAAAATTCAAGGAACAATTAGAATGAAAAAAATAAAGTAGTTATGAGCATATTAGAGGAGATGCTTGTAGCTTTGAAGAAAGTTATCACAGAAAGACCATCCATTAAAATAGTCTGAAGTCGTAAAGGACATTAGTAGAATGATTACTTGGAGGCAGTACTGACAGCTCAGCAGTGATTTAAGACATTCAGTAGTCTAACAGAGATATCAACTTAGAAGGTAAAGGTAACATATTGTTGAAAACAGAAAAAACAATTAAGGAATTGAAACAAAGGGGTGTCACGGTAAAAGAAACAGGTTAAAAAAGCTTTGCATTAGTGAAATGAGAGGACACAGACAGCACAAACCCCAGAACTTTTCAAGGGCAGAAGGTTTGCTGCAGTAATGAAATGGGTAAGACTAAGTTTCACCTGCATGAACAGACAAGAAGAGCTATTGTTCAAATACACTACACAGTCTGAAAAACTGGCTGAAACCTCCTTCTAGGTACTCGTGTCTACTGTGTGTCAAAGAATAATTGGCTTCACATCTCACAATGAAGTATGATAGAGACAGCTCTGTTGTACAGATCAATCAAGGCTAAGGAACATTGAGAGCTTTGCTGTAACCACACTTGGTTTGTGAATATGAACATTTAGCTATCAAATACTTCAGACACGAGAAGACCAATAGGAAGCAGAAGGTCAAAGAATATTTTAGCCAAATATTTTGCTATCAGCAGCAAAATTGTTACTTTATATACTCAAATGAAAATACCTGGGCACAAGCAAGTAAAGCATTCAACTACAACAATGGAAAAATAAAACGAATTGAAATGTTTAGGAAGGACAAGAAAACAGTCACCTGAGAAGACCCTTCCCATGACAGACACACCAAGACAGACAGACCAGACTGCAAACAAGGCGAGTAGAAAGACTACAGAATTCACCAAGTGTCAGCAGAAAGATGCCAGTTCCAGAAAATGTATTTCCACTGTTACACTAAGAACATATGCCTTAAAGATGGAACTGGAGGAAAGAAAACTAGCAACAGCCAATGATACTGGAAGAGCAGGAGACAACAGTTCCAAAGCGAGCTCACCTTGCTTAATGTTACAAGATTGTATCACATTCTTTTGCAAGACTAAACAGAACAAAAAGGATGAAGATGGTAACTCGGGAAGGAGATGCAAATACAAACTAGAAGGATCAGAAGGTGAGGGAAGTCACTGGAGGCAGAAAAGGGTCTGAAGAGAAAATGAGCAGATGAAAAAGTAAGGATGGGATCACATTGCCCCCCGCCATCCCAGACCCTGCAGAAATAGAGATGGGGGTAGAAATATGTAAGTTGGCATCAAAAGATCCAATAAGTATTGGTAACCTGGAATTCACTAGTGAGCCTAATGTTCCCCAGTAGAATGGGGAGGTAAAGTGAGGGCCTTGTATGACATAAGATAGTTATTCCCAAGCTTCTAGTTCTAAAAGAACATAATAAGCCACCAAAATTTATTATAACGTCATTATAATGACAGTATGTAAATACTGCCATTAAGTTTCTTACAGACAGTCCTTACAGATTTGACTACTACCATTCTTGGGACCACTTACCATGCCTCCTCGGGCACTGACAGCTCATCTTAAGTCTGGAAGCCAACAGCCCAACACATGCTGCATCACAGGATTTGTCAACTAACTTAAGTGCAGTTGTATTGTCAGCTGCTTGTAGGCCTCGACTTCAAAGGCTGCACCTACAACTGATATTTTCTTCCTGTTTTCTAATATTAATATCAGAACCGTAACTGCCACTGATGTTCAAATGTAAGAAACAGTCTTGAAAAAGAGGCCTTGCACCTCTTCATTCACCTCCCTTGAGGCATTTCTTCCCTTCTTCCACTACCTGAGAAGAACGAGAAACAGAGACAGCCAGGGCAAACTGGCTTTTGCAGAAACACTGAGGGACATTTGTCATTCCCAAAGGCAAACTACAGATGCCCACTGATGCTTAAAACACCACTGTACGCACCTTGGGGCAGAATACCCAAATCCTGCAGCAGGGCAGCCCAGGTTTTCCTAATCCTCTTCAGAAAAAAAAAGTCAAACCACTTTACTAACAGATTTTTGAGGCTTTCAGCTCAAAAAATAATACATCTATTACCATACCTCACCTTGTTTTATATAACCGCTTCTACTATTCTCTTCGCTAGAGAAAAAATTAACAGGAGTGTAACCGAAGGAAAGATTTACAGCAGAGTGAAAGTTGTGGACAATGACTCCTAAAAGCACCTGGACAAGGCGGAGCCCAAATCGGCTCCGATCCCCCACCCCCGGGGCCCGTGCCCGGCACCGGGCTCGCCGTCCGCGCCCAGGGAGCACCGCCCCGCCCCGCCGTGGGGCCACCGCCCAGCGGGAGGCACCTGCGGGCGCAGCCCCGGCCCGGCCCC
>VXAY01001696.1:79058-116699 GCA_013399855.1 Oxyruncus cristatus
CCGCGCGTGCGCGGGGGCGGGAGGCGGGTCTGTCCCCGCCGCATCCGCCCGCCGCCCTCGCCGGCCCTCTTGGGCGCCGCGGCCTCCCTCGGGCCGTCCGGTCGCCGTCCCCGTGTGTCGGCCCATTACGGAGCCCCCGTGGGCCCGATCGCTGCCCTCGGGCCTTCGGCCCTCTGCTCCCCTCCGCCGTGGCCGCAGGTCCCAGGCGAGCGGGCCGTGAGTTAAACGGTTCCCGGTGCCACGTCTGCGGTCGTGGTGCCGCTGCCCGGCCGGGCTCACGGGACAGCCATCCCCGTGCAGCGGCTGCTCCGGGGCGCTGCCGGCCTGAGCATTGACTCATGGAATATCCTGAGCTGGAAGGGACCCACAAGGATTATCAGTCCAACTCCTGGCCCTGCACAGGACCTCTTACTCTTTGGCTGCGAAGGCAGAAGAAAAATACCATTAAGAACGTTGCTTTTCACCCAAGATGGGTCCTGTCATCCTTCCCTGGCTTAAATAAACTTGCTACTAATCAGTAGTCCTGAGCAAGTCATCCCTGTTTTCCCTCAGGGTAAAGCTCTGCCTGTGGTATCCACAGATACCTGGGGGACACATAGCAAGGCTTCAGAAATGTGTGGGTTACATCTCAGCAGAAAACTCTCCTTTCTGGAGCTAAGTGTGGGAAAGAGATTTGGAAAATTACTGTTTATCTGGAAAAAAATCTAGTCATTAGATCATCTAAATTCTGGAGAGGATCCAAGACTTAAAATAAAGGGGACATAGCAGAGAAAATTATTCAAGGAAATTAATAATTAATTAATTTTCTGTGTTTGGTGCAGAGTGAGTACAAAGTATTTGAATGCAAAGCCAGATACACAGTCTCTTTAAGGAGGCTAAAAAGGGAGGTTGAGCTGTCAACTTTTCGGTGAGCACCATCACATTTGCTCCCTGAAGAGGAAAAACTTTGAGAGGGCTGGGCTATCATTACTGTCCATTGAACATCCTGTTCACGAGGCAGCTGTGAAAAGCCCAACAACCTCGATGCCCCTTGCATAAAATTTTGAGCAGTAGTCTTGTATGCAGGAACAGGATTTTCGTCATGATGGGTAAAGCCACAGCTGCAGCTGGAGGCTAAATACAACTATGTAGAGACTGAATGCAACTTCTGACCACTAACAGCCAAGAAAATATCCAGGAAGCACCTGATGGGATCCTATGAAGACCTATGGGGTCTGACACCATAGATCACCCACCCAGCAGTGCAGACCCTGGAATCTGAGTGGGCAGGACAGAAAGTGAGGAGAAAGTAGCTGGCAGGCAGGCCTTTGGGTCAGGGCTTGGAACACCTAATGTCACAGCACACAATAGAGAACACCACCACTGCTAAATCAGAATCAGCCCCAGGCAATGCTACTCAAACTCTGGTCATTAGGCCGCAACACTTTTTATCGGAGCCCAGCTGCCTTAAAGCTGATTTTAGCACGTCCTCTGATCATGACCTGAAACTTTGAACAGCTTTGTAAGATTTTTTCAGTGCATGCCCACTGGCAACTTCCAGGGGTGAGCACTAGTGCTGGCAGCTGCATGATGTCCACATGGCAGCTTGAGTCTGTGCATGCGCCTAGACCTTGTCTGTACCTCCTCCCTGGAGAACATTTGGTGCAGAGAATTTAGCCAAAAGCATTAGCATGTCTCTATCCATACAAGAACTGTAATTTTCAGGGACAGACAATATGGCTGATTTAGCTCCAGTCTTTATGGAATTGAGTTCCTGTCCCAAAGCAGACGCATCCCACAAACTTGAGCCAAACACTAATATTGAAAAGGTGTGAGAGTAATTACCCACTATGCGAGTATCTAAAAAACAATAATTACATTTTTAATTTAGGTCCTTATTCTGATACAAATATCCATTACAGAAAACTTCACTCCCGAGTATTAATGCCCGTTAAACCTATAAGAAAGTAAGAACATGTTTTTATCATGAAAACGTTGGGCAACTTTAATTATAGGAATTACTGTCCCGTGCTTCTCTAATGAATGCATGGTACCAGCACAGCGAGTGATGTGACCTATTTAAGGGAAGTGATTTGGAAAGAATGTACCTCAGAAAGTTACACTCATTAGACCTTAAGAACCAGCAGGTCACAGTGTGTTCTCTATTCATGTTCTAATTAGAGCCCATACTTCTCAGAATCATTAGCATAAGAGAGGAAAATTAACAGTTTTATCCCAACAGTGTTGGGAAGCCAGATTCTGATTTAATTTACCTTCAAGTAAGCCTATAATAACACCAGGGTAAATGTGATTCCAGCACTTTAGTATTTCAATAAAAAAGTAAACTCCACCCACACCAACTTTACAGTTCCTGTGACTTTTAGAAATTAATTACAAGAGTTATCTGTACCCTGTGAGCTTGTCAACTTGCTGATATAACTAGAATCTATTTTGGGTGCATGCCATTAAGATACTATAAATGCCATACTTTCTGATTAGTACTATTGTTAGGTCAGCATTTCTAAAGGGACATGGCCTAAAAGTCACTATGACTTTGACAAATTAAATATTTTTCCATGGCTGAGCTCTCAAAAAAAACCCGAAACCCACCAAAAAACTACAAAATACACCAACCCACCAAAAACAAACAAAAAAACCCCCTCAACCAAAACCAATCCACCCACCCTGTTAGAGGCTTTCTGAGACTTTGTCATCTGGATGAGCTCAGACCCCGAAGGATTCACAGAGTGTTGTTTCAGAGCATGACAGTGGCATTTTGATCTATAGCATTCATCAGCAAGGAAAGAAACAGAGACTCTGGAGTGAAGACAGCACCACAGGCAACCACTAACTCATTTCCAGCTCTATCGCTCCACCAGTGACCTGGACCTCTCCACCCCGTGTAGGTCAGTCGATATACCATCTTCTCTGCTTCTGGTGGCAGACCTGGATCAAGCAGAAAGTTGTACCAGAGGCCTCCAGAGGTCCCTTTTGCCCACATCTCTGATTTTCAGTGGTACAGTAACCATTATTAATTGGGAAGCATATCCAGGACTCTGTGTAAAGTCAGGTTCTGCTGGGATTGGTCCAGCTGAAACTGATTTTTCTAACTTGTCTCTGCACTGATGGGGTTATTTCTCAGAGAATTCATTCCTTATGGCATGGGAGAGCTGGCAAGGACAAGCAAGTTTAGAAGGAATAAGGCTTCCTTTCTTAAACAGCAGCATGGACTTATATCAGACTCAACTGACAAATGTCACAGGCTTTTCCAGATGCCAGACCATTTCTGTGGGTCTTACAGATGCTCATCAGAATGTTTTGTTAGAGTCCTGATCCCTCTTGTAGCAGATGACACCTCCTGTGACACCACGGCCCCCAGCCAGAAGCTGCTGTATTGGTGACACCGGGTTACTGAGCAGTGGCCAAGCCATGTATTTTCAAACACTTGCTGGAAATTGCAACAATAAAGAAAATACATCTGTTGACTAGAATTCGGTCAACATGCAATGTGAAGGCAGTGGTTCATCACTGGAAACTAATAGCTGCACGTAAGCTGTTGCGAGGGGTCTTCAACAACATGACAGTGATGTTGGTTACCACCATTAATGTTTTCAGAGGTTCTAACTCAGCAAGGGGTTTCTTATGAAACATTTGTTTCCCCCTTTGGGACGACTGAATTATATACTTTTCCCTAACGAAGGAAAGCCATCAATCCTTCTCCAGCTGCAAGGAAAGAGGTCATCTGCTGGCAGTTTTGAGGAACCAACCAACCATACAGCCTACACCTTGTCTTTTCACTGGTGTAGTTTCAGAAGGTTTTCAGGCTGTTATTAAATTCAGTTCTTTCTAGCAGACTCATCTGCAAGGATTTGCAATTATTTCAGTGGGAAAATCTACAGGGTTAAATACTTGCTAAGGTGGAATGATCCTGATAGTGGATTGATTCACGAGTGAAGTTACTCACATGCTCAACACATTGCAGAACTGAATCTGGCTTATAAAAATAAAGGAATATTTGGGGGCTTACTCAGCATTTCCAGGAACTGTATGCAGTTTCAACTGCAGACCCTATAACAGGATGAGGCTAGGCACCACTGACATGAAGGGGAAGGTTTTTCTGTTAATGGCTTTGCATGTAGCAAACAGCCCAGCCAAGTGAAACTCCGCAATTCCAATGACATCCTGCTGGCACACAGCTCTGTTCATCCAGGCATCACTTAAGGGCCACTCAGAAGAGCAGCCTGGTCTCCCAGGGCCATGGTGTAGCCCTCTCCCTGTGCTGCGGGGGGATCTCCAGCACCCACTAGGTGGTGGTCTAGGATAACAAGAAGGAGGCTTACAAGGCCCTGACAGCAGAGGAACAGAGGTGTTGCTTGCCATGAGGAGTTGAGGGGATTTGTCAAACATATCCCTTGTGAAAAAACAGGACTTGGGACATGGTGCTAAAAACACCATGTCAGGGTCATTGAGCCACCATCACCTTCCTGATGTTTTCTCTCAGAGGAAGCAAGCTGTGTCGTTCCAAGTTGTGTCTCATTTCCAGCAAAGTGCATGTGTGCAAGGACAACTAAGAGCACTTGCAAACACAAAGAAATGCCTCAGAAGCATTCACAGCCTGACGTTCACACCTCTGATTCACTTGCAATGTTAGTGCTGCTCCTGAGCTCTGACCCTCCCAGGCACACCGAGAGCAGTGTGCCGGTGTCCTCATGGCTTTTCGTAGGCTCTGCATGATATTAGAGCCTGAAAGCCTGAGCAAAGCTGTCAGTAATTAGAACTACTCAGAGGCTGAGATAAGAGGCTTAGAAATCTCACTCACCGCCCTGCATTGCTGGGAGACCCTCGCAGTTTGAGCCTGTGTTTGGCACAACCTGAGAGCTGAAATGCAAGCAGCATCTTCCCCTGCAGCCATTACAGTGTGCAAACAAAAAGGGAAGCTGCATACCCATTCTCTGACAGGACTTGGGAGCATTTTTTTTCTAGGACTTTGTTTTCCTGAAGCGCTTTCCCAAGCTGGTAGAGCAGTACTGGCATACAGACCACTGACACTGGGTTACTAAGCAGTGATCCATCCTTATTTTCCAACCTTAGAGAGTTTCAAATTTAGCTGGATCAAATTTGACTGAATAACCTGATCTAACTTTGAATTCAGCTTTGTTCCAAGCAGTGACGTAAAGTACAAAATCTCCTATGGTGGGGTCTCTGTGATATATTTTATCTCTTTCATTCTGAAAAGACTGTCTGAAAGGAGCTGTGCAGGTAAAAGGGGATGAGAACACGGATAGTTATAATTATATGCAAGTCCTTGTCCATCTGAAATAAGATCAATGTGTAAAAACACACAAGACCACATTTGTGGTGTTTGATCTTATAGTTCACTGGAACACTGCATGCATATAGCCCCAGCCTCCAGAGACCAGCAGATAATATTTAATGGAGTATTCTTCCTTCTGAACACAACCACTAGATGGGGAAGCAAGCACTTGGTTTTTCACAATTTCTCACTGAAAAACTGTATTTTCGTGGTTTTGGATATGTTTATACAATTCAGTGTGTTCTTGCTTCTCTGTTCAGCATCCCTGAATGGGTACCTGCTTTAGTACCCTGTGCTGTAGCACCCAACCTCAGGATTTCAGCCTATCTACGTTTAAAGAAGGACCCGCACTAGAACACAAAGAAAGGCCATAAATCTGGAGGTGTATAATCATAGAATCACAGACAGGTTTAAAATGAAAGGCACCTTAAAGAGCATCTCATTCCACCCCCTGCCATGGTCAGGGACACCTACCACTAGACCAGGTTCCAAACCCCATTCTGAACCTGGCCTCGGACACTTCCAGCGATGAGGCAGCCACGGCTTCTCTGGGCATCCTGTGCCAGGGCCTCACCATCCTCACAGTCAAGAATTTCCTCCTAACACCTAATCTGAATCTCTCCCCTTTTGGTTTAAAAAGGTTTTTCCCCTTGTCCTGTTACTATCTGCCTGTGTAAAAAAGTCACTCTACCTCTTTTTATAAGCTCCCTTTAAGTACTGAAAGGCTGCAATGAGGTCACCCCAGAGCCTTCTTGTCTCCAGGCTGAACATCCCCAGCTCTCCCAGCTTCTCTGCAGAGCAGAGGGGCTCCAGCCCTTGGAGCATCTCCATGGCCTTCTTTGGATCTGCTCCAACAGCTCCACATCCTTCTGATGTTGGGCCCCAGAGCTGAAGGCAGCACTGCTGGCAGGGTCTCATCTGAGTGGAGCAGAGGGTCAGAATTCCCCCTCACATGCTGCCACACAGTGCTGGGGATAAACCCAGGACATGGGGAGTTTCTGGGTACCCATGTTGAGCTTCTCATCCACCAATATTCCCAATCCTTCTCCTCAGGGCTGCTCTGAATCCATTCTCCCCTCAGTCTGTGTTTGTGCTTGGGATTGCCCTGACCCACAGGCAGTACCTTACATTTGGCCTTGTTGAACTTTATTATGTTCTCACGGGCCCTCTTCTCAAGCTCGTCCATCCCTTCCTTCTCTTCTGGCATCTGCAGCCTTGCTGAGGGTGCACT
The DNA here is from genome assembly GCA_013399855.1 of Oxyruncus cristatus. Taxonomy (NCBI): domain Eukaryota; kingdom Metazoa; phylum Chordata; class Aves; order Passeriformes; family Cotingidae; genus Oxyruncus; species Oxyruncus cristatus. Next base: position 85,583 of record VXAY01001696.1, read on the forward strand.
CTACCTCTCTGTCTCTGTCACAGATGAAGATTAAAGAGCCCTGATCTCAAGATAGAGCCCTAAGGGACACCACTCACAGTGCCGGGACAGACCTCCCGGCCCCCACTCCCTGTGCAGTGCCGAGACAGAGCCCCCGCTCCCTGCATAGCGCTGGGAGAGACCCCCCGGCCCCCACTCCCTGTACAGCTCTGGGACAGACCCCCCACTCCCTTCACAGTGCTGGGACAGATTCCCCGACCCCCGCTCCCTTCATAGCGCCAGGAGAGACCCCCCGGCCCCCACTCCCTGCACAGCGCTGGGACAGACCCCCCGCTCCCTGCATTAGAAGGAGTAAGGAGCGAGCCGTGGATATGATGCTTGTGGCTAACCCCTCCTCTCCAAAGGATTTCTTTCCGTCTTCAAAAGCTTGGTGCCTGGCATTACCGTGCAGTTGGAAGCGGGCAGAGCCTGTCATTTGACCTGAGCAGGCAGAGCTTGGCTTCTGAGCCAGCCTGAGCTTCCCCCTGCCCTCCTGTGCCCTCCGCAGGCTTTGCTCAAGGTCTACGGTGTGAAGGTATGGTGAGCACCCTATAAAGGTAATACTGCTGCTCGATTTTGCATGACGACTTCGTTAGTCATACAGGAGATCCCAAATGTGGGCAGGACTCCTGATCCTGGGAAGCATTAAAGGGACTTGAAAAGGCCAGGAAATACACTTTCTTATTCCTGGTTTTCAGAGACTTTGTGCCATTTCCCACTGTCATCGGAATAGGGGGTGAGGGGATGGGGTACCACTAATGTAATTTGACCTTACAGATTTTATGTGAATCCAGGTTTTGTAAACAGACGTTCACACACTTCTGACCTTCGAGAAGCAGCTTTGTTCTTGGGCTGCATGTAAATGAAGACAGGATACTGGCTATGTCACTGCACTCCGTCCATCTTTTACATTTTCTACAACAGCTATGCAATATACTCATCTTAACCAGAACTCAGGTTTTTTGTGCTGGATGCCTGGTTAGTTACTGAGCAAGCACCACCTCTTTCAATTTCAGTCTCTCTTCTGACACCACATTTTAAATTATCTGAACTGGGAAGTGCTAACAGACCTCCCCCATCGATTGGGGTTTTTTTGAAACAATATTTTAAACCTGTGGCTGAAACATATATGCATATAAAAACTTGTCCAAGGGAGCATATCATGGAATTGAAGCCTTACTAAATAACCTTGTTACTGAGCACGTAAGCAAAATCCTTCAGAGAACACTTCTCTCCTGTGGCTCGCTCGCCTTATTGTCAGTGCCAAAGCACGTTGCTGCTACAAGGTGGACATTCAGCCCTGGGATCATTGTGGAGCCACTTGCTTTGCATTTCCTTGTCCTTGCCATGATCAGAGGCAGCGGGTGCCTTGTGGCCATTAGCAAGTGAGACACTCCACGGTGTAGAAGCGTTAGAGGGGAGAGTCTGAATAATGCTTTATTTCTTTGTTTGCTGTTTCTGTATCATTTCATTGCGTAGTAGTGCAAGGGAATCAGCAATGGTACACTCAAAGCGTGAAGCATAGTTTCCAGGATTTATAGCTGTGTAATTCCCATGGGATTTAGTCTCACTGGTTAGCACTGGCTGTATGCTGGTGACCTGGGTGACATTGTAGCACAAGGCTTTCTGCTCAGACACTCGCATGCTTTTCTCGTCTCCACACAGGGAGATGAGACCTGCCACGAGCACAGCTGAAGATTTGGGAGGTAAGAGCATGTGTGTGCACGGGAAAGCACCAGGAAGAAGGGAAAATATGTACAAATCAGAGAGAGCAATGAGTGCTGGGAGCACACAAGAGCTTTCAGACCCTCAGCCAGGACTCTTGCGCTGTTGAAAGGCTGGCATTCGTCAGTGTTACTTTATCATTCATGTATTTAAGTAAGAAGAGACTGTAAGTTGTTTGCCCAGTTTTACACAAAGTAACAGATTTTGAGTTAACCTGGGGTGAGGAGAGGTTGTCCAGAGCTGATCACTCCAGAGGTGCAAGGAATGCAAGCAGCAGGGGAACCAGTTTAGTGTGCTCAGTATGGCCAGAGCTGAAGGAAAGGTCAGTTCTGCTGGTCACCATGCTGGACCTTCACCCTTCACGTTGCTCTGGATAGAGTGTCAGCAGTGCTAAAAAAAAATATTACAAAGCAGAGCCAAGTAGGCAGGATGTTGTTCCAGAGGTACTTCTTATCACAGTGCTAAAAGAGGGCTGAGCAGATAGTGTAGGTATCCTGGCAAATGTACACAATTCATGGGAGCAAAGAAAAGCAGCAGCCTGGCAAGCAGATAAACATGCTGCTGGTTTGCTTCCCAAGTGCTTCAGTATGGTCTGCCATGATGAGGAAGAGCGGAATTTTCCATCTGGTTAGTCAGACAGTGTGTGCCATGCTCCTGGCTCCTCACTCTGGCTGCTTGCAGATGCCCGTTTAGCTGCAGGCTATGAACGGTGAGATTTCTCAGGGGCTTCTGCTAGGTCAGGAACAATCACTGGAAAAGTAGATCACAGAGCTCACAGAGGAGGTGGCCTGATAAGCTGGAAACGTGCCTTCCCTTTGGCTCAGTTTCTGTAACGAGCTGTGAGACAGCTTGTGTTGCCTCTGTTGACAGAGTGCAGCCAGCACAGCACCACTCCAAGCTTCTCTGAGCAAGGACGTGGTCCCTGCATCCCTGCCTGAGCTCTGCCTGACACCCACAGGCAACTGGGGCTACCACATCTCCCACCTGCTTTATGACCCGTGATAGGGGATGGGGAGGAAGCTCCCCATCTTGAAACTCAGCAAGGGTGCTGTTTGGAGGCAGGAGGGATCCTAAATAGTACGACTACCCACACATGGCTGCACTGTGTGCTGGCACAGGACAGCCAGTTTGGAGCACCCTTCCCGTGTATAGAGACCTTCCAAATCACAGCCCAGCACTGTCTGTGTATGCTGCCTGCGTGGGCCAGGGAGATTCAGGCACCAGGTCTGTGCTCCAGTGGGTGAAGTGTGGACAGCAAACCCTTCTGTAGCACCAAAAGGGAACAAAACTATCCCTGAGAGACTAGCTCTGGAGAGCTGTTTGAAGGGAAGGCCAGGCTTCCCACTGTAATACTTCAAAGATGTAGTAGAAAGGGAAAAGCTTAAGAAGCTCAACCTGTTCTACTGTTAGTTTGAAATCTGCATTAATATGTTCAGGTCTACAATAGAGTGATCTGGCAGAAATCCTGCTGACTGGACAAGATCCAAAGCTAGGCAGATAGCTACATACACCTTTGGTATAACATACCATTCTCTGATGACAGAGACAGTTTGGCAAGGAGATGCACTTAGTGTCACCGGCCATCGGAAAGAGGTGATTCTGAATCTCTGTGATACAGCTTCCAGGAGATGCCCCACAGTAGGAAAGATGTGGAGATTCCTGCTGGATCTGGGAACCTTTGAGTTCTCCAACTGCGGGTCTTACAGCAAGGCTCTACCCCAAGGGGAACAGATGTTTTGTCAAAATTAGGAGCCTAAGAAATATGACAGAAGAGTGTCATTAAAAGAGTGAAGTCTCTCGACAAGACAGGTAGAGTGTGCTTTCCTTAGAGAGAACTTGAGAGAATTAAAGACAAAGTCCATCAGGAGTGGTTGAAAGCAGATGGTTTTAGGGAATTCTGAAATTCAGTGAAGGAAAGCCAAGGGTGGAGATTTCCTCTAGCGTTTTCTGAAGTATTGCGGTTTTTAATTCTCCTTTCAGAAAGCCACTGAATAATGGGGTAGACTCCTAATGGAAAGCAAATTGCAAAACCAGACCCAGAAGTCAACGCAATCCTTCAGTCTGTAGTCTAAGACCTCACTTGGGAGGAGAGGAGGAACCACGTGAATCTGTGCTGAGGGAGGTGATGATTTAAGGGGGCATCTGGAAAAAACTTGGAAGTGCTGCAGTCCCCGTGACAGCAGCAGGATCATCCACCTTTACTGAGATTTTCATACCCCAGAACTCATTTTCATTCTGGCCTCTAAGACTGTGTTTGCAGGTGCTGTATGCAGGAGTGTTGGCTTATCCATGGTGATTAAGCTACAGTCTCTTGGTGTGCCAATATCAGCATTGCCATTAACATGATTAAGTTCAGGTCAGGTCCTCTCCAGCAGCAGCTGACTGCTTCTTCCTACTGATCATGTATCATTTCCAGGGTCAGGCAGACACAGGCTTATATAATTTGCCTGAAATTCTGGTGAATTCATGACCACCAAAAAGAGAGTAATGCAGGTTCCAAAATTTTTCTAAATAGTATATTCCACTTAAAAGAAAATTAATTAACACAGGGCTATTCCTGTCCTGAAAAAGGAGGTCAGACTAGATGATCACACTTGGTCCCTTTTGTCCTTGTAATACATATACACATATACAGCACTGGGAGTTGTTGGGGAAGAGCACAATGCCAATGGTAATACCATGCAGAGAATGCCAAAGAAAATGGACCAAGTTAAATTTGGACAAATATATCATCAAAGCAGCAGAAGTAAAGCATTTCCATCCTGTTTTCCCAGCTTGGAGAAGGCAGACTTAGCCCACAGTAGCATCAGACTAAGCTACTTGAAACAACAGAAGGGCTTTGTGGCATCCTCCAGTTCTTACAACTCACTAATAGAGGATGCCCAAATAAAAGTTGTGTGCTGTTGTTGCAAAATCATGCAAGCTATTCCCCTGAAGTAATTAATTGCCAGTTAAGACATTTCAGATTATTGGCATAGAATAGGGTGTGCATGAAGGTGCTGTATTGCAGAGTCTCATGCACAGAAAAAAACACTCTTAGAACAAATAATGTTTGTGTCCACTGGTATTCAGAAGACTGCTGCTGCTTCCAAGGACTGTTTGGTTTTTTTTGTATTGCTTGGCTACATAAAAAATACACTCAAACAATTTGGTTTATCCTAAGTGCAGCTCCTCTCAACACAGTTGCTCTTCCAGTTTTGGCCTTCCTGATACTATAGTTGTCCTATGGGATAACATCATCCTGCAGATGAAAATTCAGTTTCTCCCTTCATGGCTTCCCAGGGACCTTCTAACATCACTCAGGCCAGAGACTGTTCCAGAGTGATTGCTTCCAGCCCAGTAACCTGTGTTTCCCAAGAACCAAACTCTTATTCTTGTGTGGGATTCCCTTCTCCCTAAATCATTCTTGGTTGCCCCATCATCACCCAGCTGTGGTGGCATGGAGGCTGGGGAGTTAGGGAAGAGCAGCAGGAAAGTGATGCTGGGGAGGAAACGGAGCAGAGAAAGGGCAAAGTGAGGAAAAACTGCCAAGGTTTGTTCAACAGGAATAAGCCTGGGGACAAAGCACCGATGTTTGAGGACGGTTTGCTGGCTCTGTGAAGGCAGGGAATGGAGATCAACATGGCAAAGGTTATTGATGTGTTAGAAACCACGAAATCATCTGAGAACGGTCATTTTGGAATTAGGGCTCCTCCCTCCAAAAAGGTGGTGGGATCAATATACCAACTGAAGTGCACCTGAGAGAAGCAGAGAGCATGAGCTGGGATTCAAAATAGCTGAAACACTTCAGTCACATCCACTCTCAGCAGAACCAAGGAGAAAATGAGGGCACTTTTGAATGACAGAAGCTTCAGGAACTCACAAAACTTTGTCTCACTCATCAGTTGAGACTGCCCAGCCAAACTTTGGGGCCATAATTTTTGTCACTGGATGTGCAGTTTTTTAACTTCACCTTCTTTGTTTTGTTGTCCCATCAGAAATTCTAACCAAAACGTCCTGGCAGGTGCTGTCAGTGAGAACAGCATTGTGTGCTCTTTCTCTTTTAGCCCTCTGGGCCCTCTTCTACTCGGCCTTTGCTTTCCCTCCAGGCAGCATCCAGGACAATGCACCATGGCAGCTTGGCTCCACGGGGATGCTGCAGAGCACCATGAGAGCTACAGTCTATAATACAAGGTAAAAAATTATGAGAGGCACTCACATGAAGAAATATTACAGCTCAGGTAGGAGTAGATTTACATCAGTCTGATCCAAAACAATTTTTTTACGTTTCTGAATTTTCCTGAACTTCATGTGTTGTAAGAGTTGAAATTTTGACTTTTTGTTAAAAAATAGGGCAAAATAGATGTTGAAATATTGGCATTTCCCATAGGAAGGAAATTCCATTATTTGAGCAGCTCTGTGAAACACAAAGGATGTTCATTTGCAGAAACTCTACTAACTTGTAATGAAGGTCGCAGCTGCATAATTGGACTCTGCTCCCAGGGCCAGTGAGCAGTGTAGGAGACAGAATTAATCCCAACCCCCAAATTAAGGTTACTGTAACAAGGAGAACAAGACTACAGGATTGCAAAATCCAGGGAAGGAAGGGCTGAAGGATTGCTTAACGCACAAAGAAATCACATTTTTCCCGGCAACAATTAGCAGCTGGGAATATCCCAGTGGCTTTTTACACTAGAGCAGAAGACATCCATGTCCTAGGACAGGTCTAGGTGTGGACAGCCCATATCCATCCTCCCAGTCACCCACACGTTCAGGTGACAGGGCTGCCACCCTTAGCTGCCATTCACGACTACTACCTGCCTCCGCTTCACTTCAGGATGGTCTTTAAGGGTTTTCTTTTCAGCAGTTCAGAGAAATCAAGCACTTTCAAAAGGCTGATGTGCTAAGAGCTTGCTGGAAGCCCGCAAAGCCATGGGGTGGCGGGTACAGCTTCTACTTGGGTTTTGTATCCCAGCCCTGCAGCCTCAATGTCTCCTCCGGGTTGTGTGTCCAAACTGGGTTTGCTGTGACTGAATTCTAACAGAGACACACATGTGAGTTTTTCTTTACCGTTACGAGTCAAACCTCAGCCCATTTTTAGGTGTCTTGCATTTTAAAGATCCACTAGATAATTAGTCCTTCTTAAAAAGCAGAGATGATAAAGAAGGAGTTGTTTAATTGGAACTGCAAACCTTTCCTTTAGACATACAAAACCTCTGTAAAAATCTGTCTGATGAGTCCTTTGCCCAGAACTTCACCTTTTTAGCACTGGGGTCTTTCCAAGCTGGGCAGAGATACAGACTGAGTATGTGTTTAAAGATAGAATGGGTGCAAAACAAACTGCCCTGTCCCTACGTAACACTTTTAGGATTAGAATAAATCATTTTGAAAGGTGCTTTGAAAGGAAATCTCCAGGGAGCTGATTTGGGAAAGCTATTCCAGGCTGTTTCCCATCAAGCCATTCCTTTATCTTCAAGTGGTTGTGCAAGGATAGTGTCAGAACACCCTCTGAAAGGTGACTCCGTGACGTGAGGTGCAGTTCTCATGTCTTTTCTCATTGCCTCTCTCAAGGTGACATTGTGAGTTTCCTTTTTACCTGTTGTTGAAAACTCAGAGCATCACGTGGCCTCTGTGGGATGTGGATGATCAAGCATGCCTGGCACTCGTAGAACGAGGAGAGACTTGTGGGAGTTAGCTGATCATGGGATTTGTTCCCCAAGGGTTGTTCTACCCTGAAAAGACTCTGCCTGGGCATCAGGCAGCTCCATTCGGAGGGAGCAGAGCTCGTCAACCCCTCCCTAGCTTCAGGCTGCTGCTCTGTGTCCTATTTAACAATTCAAAGTTGTCTGGAAATTGCTACAGGTGCAAGTTGAAATGAAACATGGGGGGAAAAATGCCAAAGGAGAAGGTTTAAGGCATTTGTCGCTGTGAGTTTATGGCTTAAAAAGGCCTAGAGGTGCTAACTGGGGGATTAAAAATCAGTAGAAATTAGTACAGATTCTAGGAGGCCCGCTGAACTTCATGCGTAGGAGGTGGAGAGGACAACCATTCACTGTTAGCCAAACACTGCTGCCTGAGGTGGAATCAGGGAGACACACAGCAGCTGAGGGCTGGCCAAGTGCGTGGCAGCTCTGCCACTCTCTGGGGAGCATCAGAAATGTACTTGACCAGCCCGGGAGTGCTCAGAGCTGCAGGTCAGCAGCCTCCAGCAGCAGCGAACAGTGCAGCTAGGGGCTCTTCTGCAAGAGCAGCTGCCAGCCAAGCCATGTGAGAAGCAGGGGCATGAAGAATAAGAGATGTCCTTCCTCTGGGACTGCCCCAGCAACAGCCACTATTGTGGACCCGGCAGAAGAAGCAAAGGAGACCAGCCATACGCCAGACTGGGCTACCAAGATCCATCTCCCTTTACCTCTGTGGCTGGACTGGCTCTCAACCACGTTTCTGCAGAAGGGGTTTGGTGTGCAGTGCAGGAAGAGAGCTGGAACCTGTTCCCCATAACCAGAGACATTAATTTTGGAATAAAATTATTTTTTTGCCAAGGGAAGTGGTGGATTCTCCATCCCTGGAGGTTTTCAAGATGAGGCTGGATGTGGCACTTAGTTCCATGGTCTAGTAACTGCGGTGGTGTTGGATCAAGGGTTGGACTTGATGATCTCAGAGGTCCTTTCCAACCTGTCTGATTCTATGATTCTATGATTCTTGTGTAGCCCATTCATATACCTGCTTGGCTGGAAAGATGACTGAAATTTTGCAGGGCACAGGGTTTGGGCTTCCGATCTCCAGTTGACACTTGCGTGACCTGAGATGCGATTGAACCTTCAGTAGGAAGATTAAGGCTGTTAGTGCTACATGAGCCACAAATCTTGTGAAGACCAAGCAATTTACTGAGTGCAGAGAGTGTGTCCTTGTCTCCTGATGCAGCAATGGCTTGTGTCCGTGCCGATGGAGCAAGTTTAAACAAGGGAGAATGACAGAGATAGTCAAGATCCCAAACACCAGCCAAGTCTCATCTAATCACCATCTTGATTTATGGTTGTGCTCAATGATTTTAAAGGTCATTTCACACCTAGACAATTCTGTGAGCAGTGTTTGAAAAAGCCAGTTGGTGCTGGGAGCTGCTCTCTGTAACGTGGGCTGAAGAGGTCCAGCTCTTTTTTCCTACAGAGCTGATGGGGGCCATAGGGTTTGGGGGGATTTTGGTACCCGGGCCCTCTGTCAGATGAGTATGATGCTTTGGCTTTGACCTGTTCCTGGCTGGATGAGTTCAAACTCTGTGACAAGCTCCAGCTGCAGACACAGCACATCAACACTGGTGTGCCAAAGCCAGAGCACACAGCAAAGCCCCCACACTGAGGTCACCTGAATTAAGGAGAAGGCTACTTTCAGTACACAACTGTTATGTCCATTGTGAGTCATGTATCTGGTAGGAATAGAAAACAGAGGTGCTGTTGTAACTGTGGTGCTGTGCCTTGTTTTTTGGACATAATTTTTCACTCTGCCGCATTCAGAGGCCAGCACAGACCGCGCGGTGCTCACACCTGCAACCTGACTCGTGGTTTTGGCAGAGTGCATTGATAGAAATTTTGAAATGTGGGAATTCTATCCAAGAAGTTCCCTGCAGCCAGAATCAATATTTAAGAAATTAGTGAGTAAAGACTCTTCCTTGAAGGCAGAGTCTGCCTCCCTAAAGACTGTACTGCTAGTGTCTTTCCGATGCACTCTCAGTGAACTGATTCCTCCTTATGACTCGCTTAATACACCAAAGGGGAACTGCAGCAATTTGGCAGAGACACAGACACCTGCCCACCCCTCAGGCTGATCTGGACAAACCACAGGGGTGCGTGCATCTGGACCTCCGAGGTCCTGTGCACACAGTGAAGGACCTGCCCACCCAGTATCCAGCTGTTGCTGCTGGATGTATTTCTGCATGCAGCCTCCCTCGTGGAAGGAACCCTCATGAGGGGCAGGACTGGGATGGGGGGGAGATCTGATCTCATTTAACAGCCGCCTTGCTCTCTGTTACTGCTAACTCTCCTTGCAGCTTGTGTGAGGAGGCAGAAGAAAGTGCAAACCCACTGGTACTGTGAAACCCAGTATGGGCTCCATGCAACCTCCTGGTGACAGGTGCTTTCTGTGCTTTTGTCTCCTGCAATCATCGAAGATTTTTTCAGTCTCCTCCTACATGCCACTCCCCCACCCCTTACTGCCATGTATCCTGAGCATATTACAGTCTTCCTTTCCTCTCTCAGGAGATACTGCTCAGAGCTCTCTGCTAACACTGTATCTTTCTAGGGAGAAAATCCTGCTTCCTGCCTTTGAGCTGAAAGAATTAAAAGAACGAAACAACTCAGAATAATCCCCCAAGACGAAAAAGACCCGCTGCCCTCCCTGCTTGACAACCTGTACTGGTTCCAGGTGAGTGGTTTTGTCAGCAAATCTGAATGCATGAATAAGAGGGGTGCCAACTCCAGGGGCTGAAGCAGGGAAGGAGGGTAGCAGGAGATTTCCTTGGGCATGTGCATGAGAGAGTGGCAGGGATAGCTCTCGCCTGCTTTAGGACAGGGGGCTGCCCAGAGGGGAGTGCTTTAAAAGTGGGACTGTATGTCCAGGCTGGGATTAAATGCTTGGTGTGCAGCTTGAGTGAGACAACCTTATCACAGGACCTTGGCATGAGTAGGCGGCAATGGGGAGAGCACTTGTCCTCCCACTATTGGATTTAGGCCTCAAACACGCTGCTCAGCTGGTAATCACTTTGTCATTGTAGAGCTTAGCTGGGCTGAAATTCATGCCTGTTTCAGATTCCTCTCCCCCTAGCTGGTGTTCTCTCACAGAGGTGGGTCAGTGGATGGGCCCTGCGCAGATCTATTCTTCTCCTGGATCCATTGTTGTGGTAGGAGTTGTCTGGGTGGGAGCTGGCAGCCAGGTACCAAGTGGAAAACAGAGATGCCCTGGCACTTCACTGAGCCCTGCCAGGGGCTGCTATAGCAACACAGAGATGGCTGAGTTCACCCCAGTTGGGCTTCTGAACGGAAATTTTCAGCACAGGCACTTTGGCTGTACTGGTTTCAGCTCGTACTTCCCTTCCCAAGGGCGAGCAATGGGCCAGGCTCCAAAGGATCCGATAGCATGAGGGGTGAGGATGCCTCCAGCCAGGGGATCTGTGAGCCCTGTGAGGATAGAGATCCTGGTTCTCAGGATTGAAAAAAAAATGTCCAGCCAACAGTACAGTGGCTGGATTCAACGGTCCTGACAACGGGCACTGAGCTATTGATGGGGGGAAGTCAGGCAGGGGTGGAGACATCCAGCCCTCCTTTGCCGTCCTTGCAAAGACGGTCCCTGCGAAGCACCTGTCTGACTGAGCTGTCAGTGGGGGTCTGTAACTTCCCACTCTGCAGTGCCCATGGTCTGCCCAAAAGCAAGGAGGATTTGACAGCTACCACGCGAGGATGGGCTGTTTAACTCCTGCCCTCTCCCTAAGTGTCCCAGCACTAGAAATCCACCTTGGAAGGACTGGTACAGCTTTGTCGGTGACCCCTTGCCTTGCCCTTCTGTATTTGCTGAGCTTGTGCACAGCTCTTCCCAGCTCCTCCCCTTCTGCATAGATTCCTCCCTCTTCTCCCACTTGGGCGCTTCCCTGCTGCTACCTGTGGAGACTTCCCTCCTTGAAAATCCTGCTGGTTTTGATTTTGAACATAAAGCAGAGTTTCCTTGGAGACAAGAGAAACAGCGACTCCAAGTGGATTACTTCACAATCTCTGCCCGGCTTTCAGCAATGAAAACAAAAAAGGGAGCTGTGCTAGCAATGGAGCCTGGGGCAGCCTTGGTTGAGGGGGATGCCTGGCTCTGACACGCTTTTCCAGGGTCGTCCCTTTAGCAGCATGGCTTGGCTGAGTGCCACATGCCATGCCCATGGCACAGCGTGACAGTATGTGCTGTACCAAACACCACTGCCTTGGGAATATATTGCTTCTCTTCTCCCAGCCCCCTGGAGGCTGGTAAACCTGGGAGAGGCTTTGCGGTGGACATTCTAATTTGGCCGAGTTCTGCCCCTCCCAGGAGTAAAACTGGCTAATTAGATTAACCCCTCGTGTGTTCTTCTACACAGGCATCAGCAATAGTAGGACAATGGTGTAAAGCACCAGCATTTCAGTCAGTCTCCCACCCATTTGTTCTGAGTACTGACAACTGGGTTTATCCACGCCAAGAGCCTGAACCCTCTGGAGGCTGGAGCTGTCCCCTGATGTGTTGGCCATGCAGATTTTTGCCTTCCTTGGGGCAGGCTATTCGATCATCAGCTGATACCTCTTAGACACCCTAGCGATCAGAAAGCTGTGCCAGGTGCCACAGGAGGGCAGAGGGAGCAGGCAGAGGGAGACTGGTGCTCTGTCTCACAAGAGAGCACAGCACAGAGCAAGAAGGCAGATGCAGCCTTCATCTGATATTTTCATTACTTCCTCTGATCCCACGCACTGTGGCAGGAGTGCCCTGTAATGCCATGCCTTGCCAGTGGCCAGGACCTTCTTCTTTCCCAGGGGAATATATCACAGAGGATTCACTTGACCGATGGCTGTTTCAATGAAGTGGCATTTTCTCGTTCATCTTTCAGTATGGTGCAGGAGTGTTGTGCAGGGGTCAGGGGGTAAAAGAAGACTGGAGAACCAGACCATGGCCCTGTGCTAATTATACATGTTAATGAGCTCCAGGACACTTCCTGGACAGGATGGGTCAGTGCTGTCTGAAGTCCTGAAAGCCTTGTCTCACAGCACGTCAGCAGAATGAAGGTCACAGCATGGCTGAGGTTGGCAGGGGCCCCTGGACATCATCTAGTCCAACTGCCCTGCCCAAAGCAGAGTCAGTCACAGCTGGTTGCTCAAGACTGTGTCCAGACAGCTTTTGAATATCTCCAAGGATGGAGACCCCACACCTTCTCTGGGCATCCTGCCTCAATTAAACCTGTCTTGCAGTGACAAAGACTTAACTTTATGCTTAAGAGGAATTTCCTGGTACTTCAGTTCATGTCCACCTGGTCGCTCATCTGGTCACTGGGAAACACTGAGAAGGATCTGGCACAGTCTTCTTCACACCCTCCCTTCAGGCGTACATTGGTAAGACCCCCCTCAAGTCTTCTCTCCTCCAGGCTGAACAGTCCCAGCTCTCCCAGCCTTTCCTCATGGGAGATGCCCCAGCCCCTCCATCATCTCTGCAGTGTTTCAGTGGACTCTCTCCAATGTGCTCATGTCTCTCTCATACTGGGGAGCCCAGACCTTGACACAGCATGCCAGCTGTGGCCTCATCAGTGCTGAGTGAAGAGGGGAAGTCACCTCTCTCAACCTGCTGGCACAAACACAGCAGGGTTTCTGGACCTTGCTTCTGGTCCCACCCAGGATGTCCCAGGAGTTCTGTGGTCCCAGGGGCGAGGTACTGAATGCAGGCACTAAGAAAAGGCTGCACTGTTTTTTGGGTTTGATGTCGAGTTTTGTCTGGACCATGTAAGGTAGCCAAATGTATTTCTTCTTCGCCCAGCACAGCCTGCCCCTGACCATTGCCTGGACAAAACCAGGCCAGAGATCTCTGCAGTGTCCCCCCATGCTCAGAACACTCACTGCCCCGTGACACCAGAGCTGTTGCATGCCTCTGGAGTGAGGGCAGAGATGTGCACAGGCATGAAGTAAATTTTTTTCTCTATGTGTAGTTTCTGTTCCTGTTGTAAAGGTGTGCTAAGGCATGAGAAGCTCACGTGAAACAGCAAGTTGTCCCCTCTGGTTCCAAACATGACAGTGAAACGGGTTCTCTATGGGCAGCAGAACTGTCTATTGTCCCCAGCAGAAATTCAACGCATCACTGCTACACAGAACTGACCTCCTCTGGCCAGCACCACTGCCCTGATCTCTTAGGAGATGTTTTCCAGATGAAACTGTGTCCTCTCTCAGCCGTGTAGCTCTGCATATGCAGATGCAGCCCCTCTCCTCCAGCTCCCTCCAGATCCTGCCTCCAGAGACAGCCCTCCAGCTGTTCAGCACTGGGCTCTGCACTGCACCAACACTGCCCAGGGACAGGCACCATTCCCACGGGGCTCTGCAGGGCTACCCCAGCACCACGGAACAGGTAGACAGAGAGTGGATCTGCCTGCCCAGTGTATCTGCACAGACCGGATTCATGACTCACAAATTCCTGAGTAAAGTCTCCCTTTCACCTCTGCTGACAGCCTGACACGTGCAAGGCTCAAGAAGAAGCTTGCTTGTGAGCTCCCATGGACACAAACCACCTTATTACAGACAGTGCAAAACCTTTCGCCACATGAAAAAAATTAGAAATACTTACAGCCTTCCTCTTGATGCTGCTGTTTGAATAACTGAGTGTAGGAACGTTTCAGTAATGGCAGCTTCATAAAAGTCAGACTTGGTTGGGTTTTTTCTGAAGCTCAGCCTGCACAAAAAACAAAGTAAGAAGAAATTGAAGACTTTCACAGCAGCTTTCCTAGAATCTGAGTTGAGTGCAAAATTTCCTCAGCAAACAACTTAAAATTTGCCCTAACAAAGGTGTGTATTGTCTCCATCAGCAGATAGAAGGGGGGTGGTGTAGTAAGGAAGGGAGGGTGTGATCAAGCTGGAATGAGTGCACCAAAACCTGCAGAATGCTGTTTGTTGATCCAAAAGCTGGGGTGTCCACAGAAGCACTCACTGAAAGGTTCCCAGAGGAAATGCCCAAAATCTTTGCCAGTGGCCTTCACACAGCTCAGCCTTGGGAGGGCTCAGAGTGACTTGGCTGGGCCACCGTTGCTCTGAACTTCACAGAGGCATTAGCATCTGTGCAAACAAACCTTTTCTCAGAATGGAGGGGTTCTGTCCACCTTCTGTGGAAATGACTTTGCAATCTGTACTGTGAACCAGCTCCTCTTTAAGGCAGTGTCTTCAGGTCATGATAGGCATTTATCTGGGTCCAGATGGAAGACACTATATGTGTATTTTATAGAGAATATAGTCTCAGTTGTTAGGGTTTCTTTGATTTAAATTTAGGATTACAAATGGAGTAGCTCTTATTTGATTTACAACACCAAAGACATGTCTTCCAGCACTTGCTGATTTCTTCTTTGGTTTCATGTAGGTTTGTATTATCTTTGCAGACTTCTGGGAAGAAGAATCATTTTAAGACCTTGTGTCTGTCAAGGCACAGGGACAGAAGGAAAATGAAACCTGCATAGTCAGTCAATGGTCTTACTTATGATAAGAACTGTTGGATTGTTGGTGCCTTCTAGCACTCCAGAGGGGACTGGTTTGCCTCTGTAGCCCCCTTGTTCTTTCGTACTGAAGAATATAGGAATAAGAGTAAAAAATTAATGGATAAGTCACAGTAGACTGCTCCAGGCCTTGCAGCCAGTTGGTAATGGAGCAGAATTGGTTCTTCATTTACTTCTTTGGAGTAGGTTTGATTTCAATCTTAGTACTTGTGAGGACAAGACAAAGGTTAACCCCATCAGTGGAATTTGACAAGAGATAATACTTGAAAGTCCTGTTATGTTTATAAAGAAAATCAGTAAATAAAGTCTTATCCTCAGGCTCCACAGAAGGCAAAGGGATTATGATCCTTTCTACAGAAACAGCCAGTGCCACTTGCTGTCATGGAAAAGCCATTCTGGTAGGGACCAGTCCATCTAGGAGGTATGTCAGAAATGTTTGTTGTTTGGTTTTGTTTGGAAGAGTTTGTGTACAGGAAAGGGGTTTACTGCCAGGTGATAAAAATACATTGCTGCCCAAACTGATAAAAAGCCTGGGTGGCTGTGGAGCCCTTTCTGGCTGCCCAGGCCACCACAAGCCACTTCTCAGTGTAGGCAGGGTGCTATAGTAGCCAGAGCTTTTCTAGAGGCACCAAAGCAGTAGTGACAAGACCCTGGCAGCCCTTTAGATGCTTTCCATGAGGTCTTCTCCTTGCAGATGGGCAGAGGAGCGCATTAATCAACTCTAAATAAATGTGCTCAGGGCCCCAAGGAAATGACCTAAAGATGAAGGGAAGTGCGCAGCAGCTTATGCTTTCCTGCCTGTCCTTCTCGCTGCCCAGCACAGGCAGAGCTGCACCTGGGGGACCGAGCAGCCCGTGCTGACCATGAGTGAGCAGAGCCACGTCAACAGCCTGTTCCTCAACGAGGATGCAGCCAAGAGGCTCAACGCTGAGAGCCGGGTGCGGCGCCTCCGCCAGGCCGTGCAGAAGCGAGCGGCGCGGGCCAAGAAGCGCATGCACAGCATCACTGCCGAGAGCGCCAAAAGCTTCCTCAGGAGAAATGCCTTCGTCCTCTTCACCATTGCTGCGGTCTTACTAGGTATGGAGCTGCTGGCACCACCAGGCACCATTTATAAATGTGGGGAAATGTCTGTCTATTCTATGAAGATTTTATTGTAATTTGGCTGGGGAGGTGATGAGCCGACAGCTCAAAGTGCTGTCCACATCGTGAGTGCCTTTGTGTGCAAGAACAACAGACTCTGCAGAGGGTGTGTATGCAGGAGGTAGTCCTTGTTGATCCTTTCTGGCTGCAGTGTAGAAACAGTCAACAACAGAAAGGGTTTGATGATCCGGCTCAACCAATCCTTATAAAAATCATCCAGGTTTCTTCAGAGGCATCTTGTGAGTGCGGCTGCATGCACAAGGGGTCTTCAGATTCATCCCACAGCTTTAGCGTGACAGGACCAGAACTGATGCAAGGGGCTGTGATACAATGCACACCAAACCTGCTCCACAGGTAGCAGGTTGTTTCCTAGCTTTTGATCCAGACTGTGTGTCTCTAACTCACTGGCTGAACTCAGCTTTAAGAGGTGAATGGACAAAGACTCTGAACTGTGTAGTCACAGTTTAGGCTGGGAGATCACAGCTCATCAGAGCATTTTGTGTTCATGAGTTTCCTGGGAACAGACCCCAGAAGAGAAACAGACAAGCAAACAAGGAGATCTGTGGTTTAGCACAAGGCTCCTGTGCACATAAATATGTCAGAGGGAGAGAGAGCATATAGTAAAAACTGGATCATAGCCTTTTAGAAAATGAGCATTTGTTCCTTTGGGGAGAGGGGGAGCTGAAAGGAGATAAGAAAGAGAAAAGCCACACTGTAGGACTGAGGGACAGACCACTGGATCACATTGTCCCATTTCCATTCTCATCCCTTGCTGATCCACAGGGATTATCCTGGCATTCTCCCTCCGGCCCTACCAGCTGACCTATCGCCAGATCAAGTATTTCTCCTTCCCAGGAGAGCTGTTGATGCGGATGCTCCAGATGTTGGTTCTTCCTCTTATTGTCTCTAGCTTGATTACAGGTGAGAAGTGCTTTCTGCTCCTTTCACACGAGGCAATGGTCAGCAAAACAGATGGTAGCTGTTGTTGGAGCACCCCTTTGTGCCCCAGCTGGAGGTGCTTGGATTAGCTTGGTTTACCATAGTGAACATGACCCACATTCATCCCCCTGCTGGCTCAGAAGCAGGGCAGAAAAGCAAAAGGCCTTGTGCTTTCTCAGAAGCACAAGGAGAGAGGGGAGAACACAATGCCGTGGTTCCAATGCCCAGAGCTTGAGCAGTAACAAGGATTTCATCCTACGTAACTTCAAATGTCCAGTTTGTTGCCCAAGTCAGCTTCAGGTTTCCTCCAGCCTAGAGAAGGTGAGTCTGTGTCAGTCAAAAAAGGATTGAGATTGATCACCGACTGGAGGGCTTGTTTCACCCAGATCCTCATGGAAGACACACCAGACAGCCAAGCTTTCAGACAGCAGAAGAGACTGAAAGGCATTCCACCTCCTGAAACATCCCACCATTAGGGACTGAAAGGCCCAATGTACCATGAGGGGATTATTTCCCATCTGAGAGCTTTTGAAGAAAATTGCTACACTCCCTAATGCAGCCTAAGACCCACCAGTGTTATGCTTCTTCATGACCACAAGACACATCCTCCCATACTCACATCACGCTGGAACTCCGAAGTCTGCCCCTTGTATGCTATGCTTCCTAGAGCCCCCAGCTCCCTGCCCAGCTCATGCATGTGCCTTGCACCCTTTGAATCTTCCTCAGGCTTCCCCTTTCTCTCTAAAGCAATAGACTTGCTCACCTTGTCTCTCTGTGTGACACCTCAGGAATGGCCTCACTGGATAGCAGAGTCTCAGGGAAGATGGGGATGCGTGCTATTGTCTACTACATGGTGACCACAATCATAGCAGTCTTCATTGGCATCCTCATGGTGATCATCATCCACCCAGGAAAAGGATCTAAGGACAAACTTCACCGAGAAGGCAGAATTGAGCAGGTGCAGACCACAGATGCCTTCATGGACTTGGTGAGGTAGGTGAACAAGATGGTCTCATGTTGAGACCGTATCAGTGAGATTCCATTCCTCCACGCAATGTCCTTTTGAAGTGTCACAACTTTAGGCATGCAGTCTTAGGGAAAAAGGTTAATGGTTGAGTCTTGGCCAGCCTACTACTCATAGCTTAGTCTACTTAACTGGCTTTACCACTCAGAGGTTGAGTGCTTGGCTTGGAGTCCAGCCCTTCTGCTAGAGTCTTAATGCCAGAGGCCAAGGTATGCTCAGCAAAACAAGCAATGGAAACCATCAGTGGCTGCATGCCTTTCAGGAATTCACCCAGCAAAGGCTAGTCCAAATACCCATCTTAAGTGACCAAAGGAAATCAAGGAAATGGTTCCCAAGACGTTGTCTCTCCCTCCCTTGCTATGACCTTACCCAGTGAATTGCAAAGCTGTACCATCTCAAGTGGTCTGGAGCCATGTTTCTGAGGTACAAGATAACAGAGAGCTCAAATGACAGTTGTAGAGGTGAGGCTGAGAGTAAGGCAGTACATGAAACATTGTAATATGGTACTGTTTCAAGATTCAGTTGGGTTTGATGATGCTCTTGCAGTGTACCTACGTCCCAGTGTGTAGTCTCTTTCCACATATCTTAATAACCTTCTGGAGTCTGAAAAGATGCAGCAGGAATCTGACATGATGCAAGAGGTGCTGCGTTCAGATCAGCATATTCCTTTCTTCTGTCATTCAGACAGAAAGGGCTTGAGCAGTGTGACAGTTGTGACCTCAGACACTGCTCCAGGACAAAGAAGTTGGCCAGGAAGCCCATGTTTTCTTCCCAGTTCAACAATAACTCTTTCCTTGTTTTATCTACTGCAGGAATATGTTCCCACCCAACCTGGTAGAAGCCTGCTTCAAACAGGTATGAAATCTCCCCTGGCCTATCTTTGCGCCCTGTGCCCTAGCCATGGTCCTACCCTCTTCTCTGAGGGATGGAGTAGCAATTGCTTCCCTGGGTTTGACTGCTGCAGGAGGTACTGCAGTCATTAGTCTGCAAGATTTTCAAGCTGTATGTAGCTGGGGGCTTCAACTTGCATCCCATCCCACAAAGGCAGGAAGGGTTTGCATGATCTCTGGTAGCAGGCTTGGACTGGCAGTGAAAGGGAGCAGATTCCCCCACGGATTTGTCTCTTCTGTAATTCTAGTGCCCTTGGAAGCAGCACAAAGGGTGCTTCAGAGAAGCCAGAATGTCTCAGTCCTAGCAACATGAGATGCTCTAATGGTCTCCTTTGACCTTTGGCTCTATGAAATTTCTAAACTTTCTGGTGAAAGTACTACGCTGAGGAGCTTGGAAACGGGCGAGGCAAATTTCCCACACAGATCAGCAGCAACTTGCAGTACTCTCCTTACTTTAGGAAGGGATGCAAGAGCCTAGCATGTGTCCTGAGCTTCTGAACTAGGGCCTGTGAGTGCATCTGATAATCTGTGTCTTTTCAGTACAAGACGCAGTACAGCACCAGGGTCTTCACCAGAACCATCCTCCACAGCAGCAATGTCACAGCAGGTGTTACCACCACTCAGATCCCTGTGCCTGAGAACTTCACCAGCATCCTGGAGAACGTCACTCATGCCCTGGGGACCATCTCCGAGGTGCTGACCTTTGAAGAAGTCATTCCCATCCCGGGCTCAGCCAATGGGGTGAACGCACTGGGGCTGGTAGTGTTCTCCATGTGCTTCGGTTTGATGATCGGCAGCATGAAGCAGAAGGGACGGGCCCTGCGGGAGTTCTTTAACTGCCTCAACGAAGCCATCATGAGGCTGGTGGCCATTATCATCTGGTGAGGAGCACGGCCGTTTGGAGCAGGAGGTCTGCAGGTGCAGTTTCCACTGACATGATGAGAAGTGGGGTAGCTTTAAGGATGCCATGCACAGGAAAAGCAGATGGGCACAGCTCTCCTTTGGCTCCATCAGGCTGGAGGGAAAAGTCTGGATGGGATATTTGTTCACATTTCATTTCCTGTTCTTTTTGTTTTTACCTTAGAAATATCAGATACAGCAGGACTTGCTTTTCTTGAGGCTGCTGGAAACATCCTTGGAAGACCAGAGAGCTGAAGTGGAAGATCTCTTAGCCTTACTAACAGGGGTAGGGTGTGAGGCTTTCCCACCAAAAGCTTCCCTTCCAGCTATGTTCCAGGAGTCTGACTTAGCTATGAATCACAGAAACCTATTGCTACTTTCGTGCTGTTGGGGTGGCAGCTGTATGCAAAGCTCTGAGAGCTGAGCTGGGTTGAGAGGATCAGCTTAAAGTTACTGCCTTTCTGTTTGAGGTCTCCCAGATCCCAATTACTCTAGAACTCAGCTTGTTCCTTTCTGTGTAAGGCTCCCTGTGACACGTGGTCCAGACAAGCAAAGCATTGCTGAGACAAGTCTTCCCTCAAAGGCAGCATTTTACCAAATCTTGTTATTTTAAGCTCTTTATCCATCTAGGGCTCAAGGTTGTGTTAGGTACTGCAAAACAGGAGAGATGTGTGTCTGGCAGAATACACGCACATGTCTGACAGGGAAGGGATCTGTCAGCCCCACACCCTCTCCCATTTTAGATCACTGTAGCTTCCTTTCCTTGGTCTCATAGTCACAGTCTTGAACCTCAGAGCAAAATCCTGAGCACAGGGTAACAGGCCTTACACAAAAAGGCACAAAGAGGAAGAACAACTCTCAGCTCACAGCAGAGTGTTGGGAAGCCCCAACTCCCCTGGGATCTTTTACTCCATGTCTGAGCCAGAACTTGAGGCTGTTCTTTCCTAAGAGGAGATAAGAGTTGCCTAAGGGCACAAAAGGGAGAGCATGAGCACAGCAGAACAAGTAGACCTGCACAGAACTCCAGAGACCTTCAACACTGCTCCTTCCACCTCCCCTTAGATGAAGGAAGGCAGGGTCTTGATATATGGAACATTGGGACACTGCCAGTGCACATAGAGTAGGTAGTGTCTGGAGAGACCTCCTGACTTAAAAATCCCGCTGCTACGGGAGGCAGGACTGTCAGCTACAGTCCAGCACTCCTTCCCGAAGCCACAGTCTACAGATCATCTCCCAGGAGCCTGTTTTTCCTGGGGAGATCTGGTCACTGGCTGAAGCCAAGGATGGTGAGAGGAAATGAAATATTCATGAAATCCTTTCCTGAAACTTTTCCAAACCTCCCAGGCTAAGTTGGAGTTTCGCATGTGGACCTCCGAGCTTTGTGCATGAATTGTATGTGAGCTCTTGAGCTGCAGAGGCCCAGCCCTGAGAGGTGTGGCCATGGATCTGGGATTTTCTTTGGTCCAGTTATTACACTGGTGCCCATGATTTTCTCCATGTCTGTCTGACAACTTCCTTTCTGTGGAGCCTCACTGCTGCTTGTGAGATGCATTGTTATGGAGGGGGAAAAAGCCCTGAAGAATGAAAAGGATAACAGCGTACTTCAAAATGAGTTTTTTATATGAGCCGTGGTTGCTTTTACAGGTGTTGGTGTGCCAAGTGCTTCTTACACCAGATCTGGAATCCCTATATGTTCCTATTCCCTAAAAGTCAACATCTGAAGACAGCAAGGCTGATAGCCCAGAGCCTACAGGACACTCTAGCTTTTACTCCCTGATTCCCTGTTTCTCCTGTACTTTCCTGTGCTTCTCAGTAAAAAAAAAAATACTCTCAGCCAAAGATCTGTTAGGAAGGAAAGGGACTCTGAAGGCTTCTCTACATAACCTCCCCTATCAATTCTACAAGGAGTGTTGTAGAAACAAATTAGGGAACCCAAAGGGAGGAGGAAAACTCCACCCTTGCCCAAGCTGTGCACGTGACAGGGTGCTGGAGTCCCCAGCCGTGCAACAAGAGCTGTTTTTTGACCATGTGGTGAACAAGTCCCAGCTCTCTCCAGGATTCTAGGGTATCATCAAGTGATTAGGCTCAGTGAGCAAATGTAGTGTGCTGGCTTATTGGGGATTTGTCCAGGCAGCATGTGTTAAAGCTGGTGTGAAAGTGTGGGAGCCGGTTCTAACCACGGGGCTTGTGTTTCTGCCACAGGTACGCTCCAGTTGGGATCATGTTTTTAATTGCTGGCAAAATCCTGGAGATGGATGACCTAGCAGTGATGGGAGGCCAGCTGGGGATGTACACGCTCACTGTCATCGTTGGACTCCTCATTCACGCCACTTGCATTCTGCCCCTGCTCTACTTCATCGTCACTCACCGAAACCCCTGGATATTCATTGCAGGGCTGCTGCAGGCCCTCATCACAGCCCTGGGCACCTCCTCCAGGTATGAGGGCTATATGGGAGTAGGGTTGGGGGCTGATGTGGATCCTACAACTCAGCAGTCCGTGGCTCTCAGTGCAGTACTGTGGCCTCACCATTTCTAGCACCAGCACTGGACCAGCCAAACTCATTTGGGAGTGGAAAGATTCCCACTCTCCTTCTCAGGAGCCCTAATCACACAAACAGCTCTGACCGTCAGTGAACGGCCCATATTCCTCCTTCCCAAACAGCGGGGTGACTTTGCTTACAGCACTGAAATGCTGAGCTCAGGACAAATATCAAATCCTGCTGAATTGCAGCATTCCACACGCAGATACCTCTCACACGCGTGTACTCGTGCACAGCTCTCTCTCCCAGGCACACAGACTGCATGCAGCTGCCATTAAACTGGACACCAGTGTGTTCAATGCCTCGCACTGCCATGTCACACAGCCAAAGCAAGGGACTCTAGGTAGCTGTTGTTTCACTAAGTGCCATGTTTCTTGTTATATTCTTTTTATATTCATTTCCTGCTAAGCACACAGCAGTCTCTTCCACACACATTCTCACACTGAAACACACAGCACTTTTCCTGCTCATGTTCTCTTTCAGAAACAACTCTCGGCTTCCTCTGCAAGGTTTGTTCTCATACGTGGGTCATTCTTGTCTTATGGATTCAGAGGGGTGAGAAAGGGCTCACATTTTTTTTAATAGCTGGAAAAGGAGTTTTGGTCTTGCAGCTCTGTCCTATGTACTCTGAATCCCCCACCACCACCTTCTTTTGGCATTATACCAGCATCATGAGCTCAGGGTTACACAAACTCTGTCCCAGCCCCCTGAGGAAAGCCATTTCTGGGTGTGCAACTGCAGTGTGCATCATATCTGAGGAAGCCTTGCTTAGACTGTTCTTTCTTCTAGCAGCTTCTGGCCTCTGGCTCACATGGCAGGGTGAAAAAGCAGGTGGGTAAGGTCATAAACCAGGCAGAGGCTTAGTCCTTCTTCCAAAGTCAGCATACACCATTCATGTTGTTTTGCAAATTCCTTTCAGCTCAGCTACTCTGCCCATCACCTTCAGGTGCCTGGAACAAAATAATGGTGTAGACAGACGCATCACGAGGTTTGTGCTGCCTGTGGGAGCCACAATTAACATGGATGGCACTGCTCTGTATGAGGCCCTTGCAGCAATCTTCATTGCACAAGTCAACAACTATGAACTTGACTTCGGGCAAATCATCACAATAAGGTGACTTTTTGGGACTACAGGAAGGGCTTCAGTTTTGTTGGCCTATCTGAAGTGTGATAAGGTTCCTTTGTTGCTAAGAAGATGCAATAAGGAAAAAAAAAAAGTATGGGAAAGAGGGGTTGTACTACAGCTCCAAGTGTCAAAGTACATATGATTGGGGCACCACATCTTTGAGGCTCCACTTGAGCCCTTCTTGCATGTCCAGGTATTAGGAAAAGCTGTTGGGTGCAGTCTGTCATGAGAAGGTGCCTGGTAAGGGCAGTCTGACGTGGTGTTGATGTCCCGTGTGTCACCATCCTGCTCAGTGACCAGAGCAGAAGGACTGCCAAGGTGTTTTGTAGGTGATGAGTTTGAGCTACTTCCAGACATTTCTGCAACTGTGACCATCTCTTTTCTTCCCTTTGCTGATAGCTGTGCTTTCCTGTTCCCTCCAGCATCACTGCCACAGCAGCCAGCATCGGAGCAGCAGGTATTCCCCAGGCAGGATTGGTGACAATGGTTATAGTGCTGACATCAGTGGGGCTGCCTACTGAAGACATTACACTGATCATCGCTGTGGACTGGTTTCTGTAAGTTCTTTGCTCAGCAGCGTGCACCCCTGTGCACTCCTGCCAGTGCTTACAGAGCTTGTCTGTATTCCTAATGTCTCTGCTAAAAGCAGGCTCAGTAACCTGTACCATTAAGCTTAAAACACACCTATATCCATGAGACCTTTGCACAGTAGCTCTCTCTGCCCATGTGTTATGACCCACCCCAGAAGGGGAGGCCTTTGGAAAGGAAAGTGCCCATGTGGAACCACAGTAACCTTTCTCTCATTCTGTGTCAAGTCCAAAACTTTTCAGTGAGAAATTAGGAATACAATGAAACAGGACTGAATGTGAAGCCTTTACTGAGGGATATCAGACAAGGAAGACTCTCTGTGAGTCATTTTCCTGTCAATGTTGAAGTAGCCATTATTAGGGTAACTTAAAAAATAGGACAAGTTTCATTGAAGATGTTTCTTGAAATAATCTTAGCTGTTACTATGAAACCATATTTTGTTTTTTTCTCTGATTTTTCAGGGACCGCCTTAGAACAACCACCAATGTCCTGGGGGATTCTCTGGGGGCTGGCATTGTGGAGCATCTCTCCCGGCATGAGCTGGATGCACAGGACTGCGAACTTGGTAAATCTGGGATAGAGGAGAAAGAACAGCTCTCCCACCTGGTTTGCCCAAAGAACGACACCCAGAGGCACCCCAGGAGTGAGACAGCACTGTGAAATCAGGCAGCAGCGCAATTAATGCTGTAAAAAGCTAAAACTTGAAACAGAAGTCCATAGTGGAGGACAGAGAAAGACCCACTCTGTAAGGCACTCACTTTTCTCCCCCCTCTGCCACATGCAGTCTTCCCTGGTCCTGTTTCTCCCCTGTTTCTCACTGACCGGCATTAAAGAGGAGAAAATTAAACTGCAAAGAAAGTTTTACTCCACAAAGGCCTGATTTAGTCATTCTTATGGGCTCCAAGAGTTAGACCGGAGTAAAGAAGACTCAGTGAAGGAGCTGGAGTAGGAGCTCCTCTATTTTTGAACTAAGTGGCCAGCTGGGTTGGGAACACCACCACCTGTGGACCGGCACCAAAATGCTGCCATGACTCTGCCCTGCAGGATACAGCTGCAAAGTCTCCACTTGGTTAGTGCCTTCACCCAGGCAACCTTTTAGCATTGACCTCCTTGCTCACAGTCCTGGTATTTGCACAGACGTGCAGACGGTGCTTTTCGAGAGCTCCTCCACAACCCCTCTGGCTGCAGATACTGGAGTCACTCAGGCCCTGAAGGAATGTGGAACCACACAGCAGGAACAGGGCTTACTGTGCTGTAGCACCAGTAGGGATCAATAGGCTTCTCATCAATGGAAGATGCTGAAGGATTGCGAAAGAAGCGAACAGTTAAAAGAATTTATTATATCCATTATTCAGTCTCTGAAACAGCTCTCCCCTCTACCAAGCTCTGCCAAGACAGTTAACTTCATTTCTCTTTAGCAAGTTCTTCTCCCCTTGTGAAACAAGAAGGGCAAATGCAAAGTTTAAGAACAGTTTGCCCACCTGAGCAGCTGAATGGTATGCCCATGCCAGGAAGGACTCCCTGCCACCCCAGATTTGCTTGGAAAACAGTTTCACTCCTCATCACAAGATTCCTAAGGAAATGGTTCCTGTGCTCATCTTTGGCTATTTTCAGAAGTGACTTCCCCTCAGTCACATTGCTCCAGAATGTGCTTTCAAATAGTTCTAGCTCGGTTGGTTAGAGCATGGTGCTAATAACACCAAGGTTTGTGAGCTCAATTCCCATATGGGTCATTCACTTAAGAGCTGGACTCTACAATTCTTGTGGGGCCCTTCCAGCTCAGAATAGTCTGTGAAATCTCTGTCTTTCTAGCTCCTTGTCTTTTACAGGCAGAGCCAAAGCATTTCTTAGCCTTTGCACAAATTTGCCAAACCCCAAACTTATAAATTTAGGATGTATTTTTCAGCTCCTACAAAATGGAGTTCAGCTTCTGTTTAACACACTTGAACATAAGCCCAAATGACACCCAAAACATCTCAGAAGCTAAAGCTAGAAGTAGGGACATGCTTCATCCATGCTCTCTGCTGGCATGGCCAGGAACATAGCTGGTATCTCTCACAACAGTGAACAGGACCACTAGGACTTGCTCCATAATATCCAGGTCCATAAACATCCAGAAAATGAATGTCTAGACACATGTTAAGGATCCAGAGTGTTGGGGCTGCTGCAGTGTAGCTGTCCTGCTTTTGGCACAGCTAAGCTCAGGAACAGCAGCGAGCAGCCTCCTGACCCACAGCCAAACTATCTAAACTGGGCAGCTTTCACTTGAGGTCTGCACAATTATTCTCAACCCACTGTGTCACTTACCCTGGCTTTCCACAGTGATGCTTTTCATCCCTAGCCATAGCCATACACTCAGAGGTGCACCTCATGGAAGCAAGACCTCGGAGGCATCAGCTGGAGTCAGCTTTGCCAACTACAACTGCCCGTGCTGCCCTCCCCTGCACTCACAAAGCTTCCTAAACGTATTTCTTGAGATGTTCAAAGCAAGATCCTGAGGCTCTTTTTGATTGTTCCGCAACAGCAGGGTTACATCCAGGTGCTGCCACATCCCACATCCCGTAGACAGAGTATCCTGTTTTTATGGGCTGGATGATAATTTCGAACCTGAAGTAAATGCACAAAATGCCCTTTCATGTAAGAGTGGTAGCAGAGCAGGGGAACTAGAAGTGTGTGGTAGCTCCATTTAGCAGGGGCTGGCTCCAGACCCTAAGGCTGTTTCTGACTATGGGAGAAAAGTTGCTTATTTTGACAAGAGATCTACTCTAGCAGGGGGCAAATGAGCAGGATAACAAACTACTATCCTCTTTGCAGCAATTTTTTTTTATCTCGTATGAATACTTTTATAATGTCTGCTTTTCTTCTTTCTAGACTAAACAGACCCCGTGTACCCTTACAGGTAATAATCTTTTCTGTTCTTCTCTGGACTTTTTCCTCACTGTTCCACATCTTTCTTGAAGTGGAATGACTAAAATTTGACACAACAATCCAACTAAAGATTTATTAGTGCTGAGCACTGAGGAAAAAGTATTTCCTGTACATTAAGATTTTGATCTTGGACTCACATTCCCATCCTTTAACAGCATGCTATGCATTGGCTGATCAGAATAACTGTCCCTAATGCATACATACAGCAAACTCAAGTTTGCTCATCTTATCTTAACTCTTAGTGAGGTTATACTCTTATTTTGATGAGATGGCTGTACCTAAAAACTGGATCTTAATCAAAGAGTTTTAAGATACACTGCATTAGCTTGTATCTATAGTGGGCTAAGATAGCACTAGCTTATCATTACCACTGCTCAGCTGACATGACTCTAAACCTTCATAGAGAACAGACCTGCTTATAAAATCCAACAAAGGGCTTTATTTTTTAACAACAGCATGATAGCATTGACTTTACTCCAGTGATAACTCACAATAATTCCTACATCATTTTAAGCAGAACTGCTGCCTATCTAGCAATTTCCCAGTCTGTGTTTGTGCAGTTGATTATTATTACCTTACAAATTTCAATTTGTCCATAATTAACTGCATCTTCGTTTTCTCTCCTGGTTTTTTTTCAGACTATTTGTCCAACTTCTCAAGAAAACAATGAATTCTAATCCTGAAGAGACTTCCTGTATATAAAGGGCAAACTGAAGGATGAAGCGGAAGAAAAGCTTGTTGGGCTGAACTGTAGCTCAAACAGGAATTAATTTTTGGAAGTCCCATGGCTTGGGTTATACAGACAGTCACACTAGATGACCATAAGGGTCCCTTCTGGCTTTACAATATATGCACGTGCTTTCTGGTTTAGAGATACTGCAAAGGGTCCTTCCAATCGGATCAGCTGCTGTTAGCAGACATGTACACACATCAGACAAGGGGCTCTCCACACCACATTGCACCCCCATGTTTGCTGATGTTCCCCCCCAAAGCGGTCCACACCAAGCCTTGCCGTTTGTGATTTCCGCTTCCAACTCAAGATTAACAGAGCACAAACAAGTAGAAGCCTCATTTTCGAACACTGCAAACCAGTCCTCCATAGGGAATTTCGGAATTCAGTTGATAATTTTTAGCTCTGGTGTTTACTCGTGTTGTTAACCAGTTTGTGATTGGGATTGTCTTTTTACAGTACCTGAATAGCAAAGCATTATCAGGAATTTGTGTGTACATACATTTTATATACATATGATAGATACATGAAAGGAGTGCATGTGTGCAAGCATACACATACACAGAGTCAATTTTTTTGTTGCTAATCCAAGAAGGAAAGCCAATACTAAACTTTCACTCTGTGTAAACCTGCATACTTCGCCCACCTTGATTTACCCAATTAATCCCATCCTTATAAAACAAAAAACAGAGGCTGCTCTACTTCATTCCACAAATGAGTCATCCAAAGCCAGGTTTGCCAGAAAGGAGCTCAATGCATGCTGATTTTGACTTGTACCTGCTGGTGATGTAACAAGAACCTCTCAATGTATAGAGAAAATTCTCCACTTTGGCTTCCCTATATACATCCCAAAGACCCCCATCCCTGCTGCATCTGTCTTGGCAAGGGGCAGGCTTTCAGACCTCAGTGAAGAATACAAAAGTGTTTGTACTCATTCCAAATCCAGTGTTGACCTTGTATGAACCCAGCCTTCAAAACTGGATAACTGAAAGCATTAAATCATTTTATCCACTGTCTTTTTAAATTACCAGATATTCGAAAGCTTATGCAGTCTTTTCTTTACTGCAGTCCTGCTGCTTCTACTCGGAGAAATTTTTCGAGTTTCTCCTATTTGCAAACAGATCTCTTCCTAATGATTAGAGATGGGCAAAATTTGGGATGAAACAGAGAGCTATCTCAATGCGCACATATGCGAGCAGCTCTTGGATTATGACACATCTCTTCAAATTTAATTTGAAGAGAGAAAATCCAGGAAGAATACAGATTTTCAGTTAGGCCATGTGTCACATTACATCTGTGATACATGCACATTTATCCCAGGAGTCAGATCTGTCCACGAAAACTGACCTGAAGCTGTATGTCCTTCTGCTGTGCCCGAGGAAGAACTGGAAAATCAGTCCTGTACAGTGTGTTCATGGCATTCGGGCAGTTTGACTCTGTTAATTCCTGAGGGCTTTCTCTTCATCCTGTGAGTTTCAGTGATAATACAGATAGTTTGCATATTTGAAAAATAAAGGGAATTTTTTCCACAGTGCTTTTCCATGATGTTTTTTTCCTATTATTTTTCCTTAGGACCGTGACCTTACAAAGTCAGCAGTGTTACTTTTAGCTTTATCTCCATGTGCTTATGTCATGGGTCAAACACTAATCTCAGATTTTTACAAGGCCTTTCCCTAAGCCTTTTTCTTTGATGCCATCTTCGGCATATATCCATAAACTGGCAAGGCTGCATGTGGCTTGCTTCATGTGCAGCACACAGCACATGGGCACATACTTCCAACTGGAAAATCTACCCCAATAAAAAGGTTATGTGGAAAAGGTCTCAGAGGCATAAACAACAATGGGTTTACATTACTCGCTAAAATGTAGCATTAATGGCATGGTATCTACACAAAGTGAAAGCTGTTAGTTCTCTCCTCGATATCATATCCCTTTTTCTTGTCTTCTGTTCCCTAAGGGACAGGAAGCAAGGTGGATAACAGGGATGCTGGGGCAAATGTGTCCCCAGTCCCACAACACCCAAGAAGGGCAACAGCACGGACTCAGAGATGATGGGCAGGTCCAGCCTGGAGTCCAGCCCATAAGACAACAGCGTGGTGAGGGGTGGGTCTGAGGTGAGGGCCCCAAGGGAGGCTGCCCAGGGCCATTAAGGCCTGATAGTGCACTTGGGGTGCACCTGCAATCTAATACACCCTTCTGCCCCTCCAGCCATGCAGACTCCTGTGTGATACCAGCAGCTTGGCTGAGGAATCTCTGGATATCTTCTAGTCAAACGCCTCTGCTCAAAGCAGGATCAACTAGCACAGCCTGCTTAGGGCTTTGTCTGGTTGGATTTTGAACATCTCTGAGGATGTAGGTTCCACACGCTCTCCGGAGCAACCTGTTCCAGCATTCAACCACCCCCACAGTAAAAAAAAGCTCTTCTTTCTTAAAACAGAATTTCTTTTCTTTCGATTTGTGCCCATTGCCCATTGTTCTTTCACCAAATACCACTGCGACAAGCCTCAAGGGTCCTTTGAATCTTTAAATTTCATACAATCTTTCAACATGAGGGGAAAACGGGCGAAACAGGAACCTCATGAAGTTCAGCAAAAAGAAACGCCAAGTCCTGCTCCTGAGGAGGAACAACCCCACGCACCAATGCGTGCTGGGGCTGACCCGCTGGACAGCAGCTCTGTGGGGAAGGACCTGAGGGGTCGGGCAGATGCTGTTGGGTCAGGGATGGGATCGTTGCCTCAGCGCTGGGGAGGCCACAGCCCGTGTGCTACGTCCGAGTGTGGGCTCCCCATTACGAGAAACACGGACACACACCAGAGACAGACCAGCGAGGGACTGCAGAGATGATGGAGAGACTGGGGCACCTCCCCTGAGGAAAGGCTGGGAGACCTGGGATTGCTCAGCCTGCAGGAAGGAGAGCTCGAGGGGGACTTTGTCAATGTAGATCAGTACCTGAAGGGGAGGGATGAAGATGGAGCCAGGCTCTTCTCAGTAGTGCCCGGAGGCAGGACAAGAGGCAATGGGCACAAACTGAAACACAGGAGGCTCTCCCTCAACATCAAGAAACACTTTTTTACTGAGAGGGTGTTGGAGCACTGACACACGAGTGACCAGAGAAGGTATGGAGTCTCCATCCTTGTAGATACTCGGGAGCGGTCTGGGCAGCCGGCTGCAGGGGACCGCGGAGGAGAAGGAAGGCTGGGGTAGTGGCCAAACCTACCTCACACCGTCCGCGCCCCGCCTCAGGCACCCACGCGGCCGGGACCAGGGCCGGGGCTCGAACCCCCGACCCTGAGGCGGGCTCGGACGTGCGCGCGGCCACGCGGCCGCGGGCGGGCGGGGCCGGCGCTGGCGGG
>VXAY01001696.1:117130-139986 GCA_013399855.1 Oxyruncus cristatus
CCGAGAGCCGCTGCCGCCGCCGCGGGGCCCCAGGGCCCGCTCGCAGCGCTGCCGAGGGCGGCTCAGCCCAGGCCGGCGGTCCTGGCCGGGGGTCCCGCGGTGGTGTCAGCCCCGGCCGTGCGGGGACACCGGTCGCCACCGGCGGTGCCGCTTCCCAGGGCCGCGCTCTTTGCTTTGGCAGGTTCTTTGAACCGCAGGGCACCGGGCGGGGCAGGAGGGGGTGACCTCCGCTGCCCGGCCTTTAGCTCGGGCTCTGTAGCCGGGCCTGTCGCGATAGCGGTTTTGTTTGGGACAGTCGAAGTTTCACAGGTATTGCGTCAGCACCGCTGCTTCTGACGGGAAGGTCAGGGATTCGCACAGACTCCCTCGGAGTTTGTTGTCTTCTCCGTGTTCTGCGATGAAGGTTAAGCAAACGTGTCCTTGGTTTGGTGGCAGAGCACCGAGACCCGAGGTGCGAGGAGAAAGCAGGAGTTCGGTGTAGAGCATCGCAGCTGCGGTGGAGGAGGGTGCTGAGACATGGGCATGGCAGTCACCGTTTCGAAGTGTGATCTTTCCCCTCTGCACCCCGTACGGATTTTTAAGAGCTATAAATTATATTGATGTGTGACTTGAGCTCACAGGCCAGAAATACTTTTTTCTCCTGAAATGAAACCCATTCTGGAACAAGTACTTGTATTTTTTGCCTCTCTAGTGTTTTACTAATCTGATTTTGAGGTAAATGTAACAAAAAATGAATCGGTATTTTCTTGTTCCTGTAGTAGTATTTATTACCGTTTCTACTGTAGTATTTTTCTGCGTGTTCAAATCTAGTATGTACAACTTTTACTGTCTGTATAGATGTGTTGCGGGAAGGAAAAGGTTATATATTATTAAGACCTCTAGAGATGCACTCATACATCACATATATAAAAGACATCGATTTCAGTGCACAGGTCAGCAGTGTCTTACAGAATTGCTAAATGTTCTTTCTTACCCTCCAAATTCACTGTGCTGCAATTTAAATACTTCATTTCCGGGCAATGCGAAGTCTCTACAACGCATAAGGAATTATTAGTTTTCTTTCTGTGATATCTGTGACACTGCTAAGCATAGTTGTGCTAAACGTTGCACAAAATTAAACTAGGTGTGCCAAGATTACAATAGGCCAACAGTGGTAGTTTTGTTCTTGGTGCTCTGTCAGAACCATGCTAGTTGTTACCAAAGCGTTGAGCGATGCAGCTTCTGTCCGTGACTTTGAAGAGCAGGCAGTGGTTGGCAGAGTAACTTCACGCAACAGCAGAATTCACAAGGACTTGTTTTCTTGGTCACCGAGTGTTCAGCCTGCTCTGATAACCATTCCAGTGGTACTGGGAGATCTGCCAGGGACAGGTGTGTGGCATCCAGAGAGCAGAAGGGAGTAAGAAAGTAATCCAGGAAGAAATACTGGCTGAAACTCAAAGTGCGGACTCAGGTAGGCTGGTGTGTGTAGGAGAGGAATTGAGCAGAGGGGGCTTTGGAGAAGAGGATTTAAACAGAGATGGTGAGCAGAATTCAGGCAACTGATAGGGAAGGGTGAACTAGTTCCCCATCAGGAGTGGAGAGCTGAGATGTGCAGGTATGGAAGGGGAGAGGAACAGCGATGGCAACAGAAACTCTTTGAAGGTGCTGTTCAAGTGACTGAGAGTTTTCTTGCTGGTAAGACTTACGCAGATTAGGTCTAATTCCACGCTCTGCCTTTGAGCTTGTCCTATGTTGACTATGAAGTGACTTGTTTTAAATACTGAAATTTCATGTTTCTCTAATACTTCCATATTACTGTCCTCTAATGGGGGCAGAACTAGAATAATACATGCTCAGACTTCATAATTTAGTTGTAGAGTGTCACCATGCCTGGCCTTATACCCTGAGAGTACAAAGCTTACAGAAAATCCACCTCTGATCCCATACTTGTCCTAGGTGAAAAATAAGAAGCTGGTTGAGCTGCTGAGGAGGAAAGTTCGTCTTGCCCAGCCTTACGCAGGTGTTTTCCTTAAAAAGGATGACAAGTAAGTTGTTCCTCTTGGTCTTTTTAGAAAGTACAAAAATAAGCTGTTTCCATGTCTGGGTTGCATTTGCATTTAAAGCTGTCATCTGAAATTCCCTGCCTTGGATAGTATTGCAGAAATTGTGGTTAGTCTTGGACCATCCTCATGCTATGACAGTTTTTGTTGCCACCACCAGCACCTCTGGGAGCCAGAGCCTTGCTTTAGAAAAGGCTGCTGTTTGGGAAGGAGATGAGCTGTCCAGGTACTTGGACGATTTGGAAAGGGGCTACATGGTGGTAACAGTGGGGATTAAGTGTCTTTGCTCCAGTTTAAAGTTCCGCAACCAGTGATTGTTTCTTTCTTTTTTAATCTGACCTGCTGCCTCGAGTTTCTGAATACCTACCCCAATTTTTTCACTCCGTAGCAATGAATCTGATGTGGTGGAGGATCTGAATGAAATATACCAGATGGGAACTTTTGTCCAGATTCACGAAATGCAGGACCTTGGAGACAAGTTGCGGATGATAGTCATGGGACACCGAAGGTTGGTCACTTGTGCTTCACTGCATCTCACCAGACGTCTCTGTAAACGGGGAGATCCCCTTATGGGTTTCACCACGTTTATGCATTTTTCTCCACAACTTGTGTGTGGCAAGCTTTTGCTTTGTTACCACGCTGAATCCTGAGAGTGCTCTGGTCCCCCCAGTATTCCAGGTACTCTTACAGTTCTGACAGGTGAGCTGCAAAAAGGAAGAGACAGTGCACGTCATTCTCGTATAAATCATGATGTGATGCAAGGGAACATTCATTAAGCTGAAATTTAACAGTTACTCTGACAAGTACAGCGGGCTTTAGTAATGGTAAAAAGAATTCTCTGAAACTAATTCAAGCCAGTACATCTGCTTTAAAAAAAAAAAAGGTAGTCCAGAACTGTGATTATGTCTTGCCTACATAATCTTGCCCCAAAAGTGAACTGAAGAAAATAGGATTATTTCTGAAAGTATAGGTTTAGCTATTCGTGCCAAATATTTTGAGCTAAGACAATATAAAATTGTGTTTTTTAAAAGCATCAAATAATTCATTTCCATTAGAATTAAAAATACAAGGACAGAAACGTGGCAGGGAACAGATCCAGGATGAGTTTTGCTTTGAAGCATGGCTTTTTTTCCTTCCATTCACTGTACTTCACTTGCATTTCTTCTGGACAGCAAAGAATGAGCGATACTTGTCGAAGTCGAATTTATGTGAGTTCACAAGCCAACTCCCTTTCAAATGAAGTCTTAGACCACCTGCCACATTATCAAAGCACAGCTGTGTTTGATTAGATTTTGGAAATAGGCAGCTGCTGGTTTTGGTTTATTTGGAATAGAAAGATTTCCCTACAACTTGGAAGGATTTGGATTCTAAAGGTCTGACTTGGGAATTGGTTGTTATAGGCTGCAGTAGAGAGCACTGGTCAGTCATGTCCATGGGAACTCCACTGGATATCAGATTTGAGGAGCATTTGTAGGGAGACACAGAAAAGGAAACTCCTGTGTCAGCAGCCAAAATAATGAAATGTGGTGTCCTGTAAGTGTGGGTCCTTTCCTTTCTAAATCCCTCTTTTAGTTCTCTCCTTACACCTTCTAGATGCCTTCTAGGTCAGGGCAGCAGCTGGAGCTATTTGGAGGCTGACTGGCTGGTTGGCTGCTGTCAGACTCTGTTCCAGGTGTCCTGCAAGGGAATGTTCTGCTTCCCAGCACTGATTACCACCACCAGCAACCTCACCCTCCAGAAAATGTTTTGAACTTAATTGTGTGTGGTATTCTGTTGACAAGAGCGCTCGAAAGTTGCTAGAACCAATAGGCTAATTCAGTGGTCATTTAACTTTTTTGTTTGGCAACTTACTTACTGTAAATTTACTTAGTAAGTCCCATCAGTATCTACCACTTATTACTGGTTTACTAAATCAAGCCTTGTTTTGATAAAATGAACCCAAAGCTAAATCTTGTCAAAACAAGTCCAGCTGGTCACCTTTGTCAAAGTTTGAAACTTTAGTTTACTTGAAGTACAACTTAGACTCTCTCCTTTTCGTGCTGAAGAGCTGAAATCACAAATGACAGGGGGATTGATTGTTGCTGGTTTCTTTTGGCTTTCAGGATTCGTATAAACAAGCAGCTAGAGGTTGAGCCTGAGGAGCCTGAGAACAAACAGAAAATTAGGAGGAAACAAAAGCGCTCTAAGAAAGAGGCTGAAGAGGAGCCTGGAGCAAAGGACCAAGCTGTGGAATTGGTACTAGATCCTGTGGCTGCTTCCTCGCAGGAAGTTCTCATGGTAGAAGTAGAGAACGTGGTTCATGAAGATTTTCAGATCACAGAAGAGGTTAAAGTAAGTGAATTAATTATACAAACCTGGACTTATGCTGTAGAATTGCACCTACATTTCTTGCTTAAAAGGAAGAGTTCTAAAATCAGGCTCTAATTTCAGGCTTCAGAAACTAGTTCCTTCTTTTCACAGTCACTGCACAGGAGGATTGTATGAAAGTAATGAATTTTTATTACAACAGCTCAATTCCTTAGAACTGACTACTTCAAGGAGTTGCTGAGTGAAGAGGCTGGGCTATGTTTAAATCTGTGTGATGTCCTCTATCAAACTGAGTCTTTGCTCAAAGATGCCTTGAGTGCTCAGCCTGATCATACCTGCTGCTCAAGAGCCAGTCAAGTTTTGTGCCTGCAGAGAGGCAGCCTGTAGGCCTTGTTGCCTTTCCCCTGAGCAGTAACTTCCCCAGCAGCAGGTACTATCAGCACACCACTGCAGCGGGTGGCCAGGGTCTGGGGAATGTCCCAAGTATACTGAAGTCTTGCCTGCCCTTTTCCATTCTTTTGGTGATTAAATTTTTGTTTTGTTTATAGGCACTTACTGCAGAAATTGTTAAAACAATCCGGGACATCATTGCCTTGAATCCCTTGTACAGGTATGTCTTTCCCGTGCTGCCCTCCTTTGGGAACAGCATCTTCTCAGGCTGGAGTATGCTGAGATTTTTCTGTTCCACTTGTCTTTTTGCTGTAATGAAGAACAGATATTTGGTGAATTGTTGCCTAGAATTTTGGTTTAGGATGTAAGTTTTATAACCTGATATTGGAAACAGGGGAAGTTTTCAAAACCTGATGTGCAACTTAGGCACGAGGTAGCATGATTAAGTCCTGAGGCAGGTGATCTGGGTCTAAGTGAAGCTCACTGCAATAGGTATCATGGTCTGATCCATGTAATATGAGCAGGATAAAAGTCTTGGCATACTGGCATCAAAACATCTTGCATACACGTTAGGAGAGCATTTCATGTATTTGGGTTTATGTATCAGTGATCATTGCTTTAATCAAGTGATTTATGTGTTTGTTACTTAGTATCGATTTAGTGAAATTAATAAAAGTTGCCATGAAACTGAGCTGTGTTTCATTTGTTTGCACTGTCATAACAAGTAAATAGGGATACTCCCTTTTTAATGTAAGAGTTCACAGAGCATTTTGGGGTTTATCACTCTTTTTTTCAGAGAGTCCGTACTTCAGATGATGCAGGCTGGGCAGCGTGTCGTAGACAACCCGATCTATCTGAGTGACATGGGTGCTGCCCTAACAGGGGCAGAGTCACACGAACTTCAAGACATCTTGGAAGAAACCAGTGTAAGATGAAGCTTTTAACTAAAGTGATGCAGATGGAATCAGTACATCTGTTGTATGTTGTCATGTTTTCTTTACCAGCCTCGCTGCAGAGGAGACTTCAGTGCTATATTTGATGATATGTTAATATCAGTGACTAGATTCCTCTTGGAGGATATAGTAAATCATTAGTACTGATTTGCTCTGCAAAGTTACTGATGCACTGCATCTTTGGTGACAAATAATTTTCTTTGCATGCTGTCGAATTGCTACAAGTTTGTCTTTCCACATCCGCAGGTGCTGGAGAGTTCTCCCAGACAACCTGTTGGAGTTTTTTATTCTACCTTTCTCACCGGGAGTTGACAAGGGTAGAGCATCTCAAAACTCATTTTGTATCTTTTACAGATTCCCAAAAGGCTTTACAAAGCTCTTTCCCTTCTGAAAAAGGAATATGAGCTGAGCAAACTTCAGCAGCGTCTCGGAAGAGAGGTAAGTGCTTTTCGAGTAACAAGTACCTTATGTGTATTTATATAATGTCCACTACTGTGATGCTCATTGCAGCAAGGCACTGGTACACACTCTAAAGGGACATTATTTAGAGTTAAGATTTTCTGGTTTTCCGTTAGAAATGCCTCTTTTCATGCACGGTAGAAGTAACAAGACATGAGGCTACAGCATCTGCTGTTAAGTTGTGTCCAATTTGTAATTTCATGCAAGCAGATAAATCCTAGAGATCTGCAGTTTACCGGGCACCTGTGTAACAATATACAGCATAACACTGTATATAGAATATAATAGTGTGAATAGCACAATGTTACTTTGAAAGACCCTCTGCTAACTCCTGTGAACTGCAGTAGCTCCTGTCTGTTGTAAGATTTAATCAGAATACAACAACTGCATCAAAATGGTAACAAAGTATGTGGAGTACAAATATTTGAGTGTACTGAGTCAAAAGTTCCTGGGTTTATTAACTCCCAATAACTGAAGCTTTTAGAATTCATGTTAAGTGTAAAATGCTTTTGGACCCGGGTTGGAATTGTTGGAAACTTCTTAAACAAGTTGGACAGATCAAGTCTGTGGGATGCATTGAAGGATGCAGAAGGGGCTTATCAGTGTCATTATTTTGGCTTTTTCACTTGTCTTTAAAACACGGTGGTGACTGGGGAGGTTCCTGGAAAGAAGGAAAAGGTAAATGCCATGCCCACTTCCTAGAAGGAGAACCAGGGAGACTATGGGTGTGTCAGCCTGACCCAGTACCTGTAAAGATTATGGGGAAAGTTCTCCTCTAAGTCCTGTACAGGCACATGAAGGGGGACATGATTTGGAAGAGCCAGAAGGGGTTTTCCAAAAGCAAACTGCCTAATTGTCTTCTCTGATGAGAAGGCCCTGAGCACAAAAGGGGAACATGGTTTAGTGGTGGGGCTGGCAGTAGGTGGGTTAATGGTTGGACTAGATGATGGCAGAGGTTTTTTCCAACCTGAATGATTTTATGATTCCACCAGTGACTGTTGTATACACTGACATTTGCATGGCCTTTTTTGAGGTCAGCCATATTAGTATTATGACCAAATCGGGATTTTACAGACTGGAAGGATGTAATACAAGGTGGGTGAAAAAATTGGCTGGACTACTGGGCAGAAGAGGTGAAGTCTAACTGCAGCCAGCTACCAGTGATGTCCATCAGAGAATCAGTAAGAACCTCCTGAAGTTCTGCAAAGAGAAATTCATAGTGTCACACCAGGCTTGAGATAACCAGGATAGAAAAGGACTTTTCAGCTTTACAGAGAAGGATTTTGAAGGCCTGATGTGCAGGAAGCTTGCCATGAATTAGCAGACTGTCCTGGTGGCAATGAAGGCCAACTGCATACGGGGCTCCACTTGCCCTGTGTAGGCAACAGGTAGAGGGAAATGGTTAGTCCCTTCTATTTGGCACTAAGGAGATCATATCTGCTTACTCTGCTCAGCTTTTGGTCTCCCCAGCACAAACAAAACATTGAAGCGCTGAATGATGGCAAGTGAAGGCCACCAAGATGTGGTGGGCGCTGGAGAATGTTGTAGAGTCCCTTTTTGTATTAGAATACGCTGCAAATAATTCCCAAGTAGTATTGTCAGTTGCTGGGAACATCATAACTGAGAAGTATTTGGAAGCATTTGGTGTTAGATGGGTTGCACCAGGAACAGATGGCTGTATTTGTTGCTTTGTCTAGGTGGAGGAGAAGATCAAGCAAACACATCGCAAGTATCTTCTCCAAGAGCAGTTGAAGATCATTAAGAAAGAACTAGGTCTGGAAAAAGAGGACAAGGATGCTATAGAAGAGAAATTCCGTGAGCGACTAAAGGAGCTGGTAGTGCCAAAACATGTCATGGATGTGATTGATGAAGAGTTGAACAAGTTGGGTTTGCTGGATAATCACTCCTCAGAATTCAAGTGAGTGCCTGTCTGTGTCCTCTGGTGTCAGGGTTAGTTGGGAGAATGAGAGAAATTAGTGCAGTTCTGCAAAGGTCTTACCTTAAGAGTTTCTTTTCTCTTGTTGTCGTAGTTGTTTTTTCTGAACGTAGCATATGATCAAATTATAGGATTGTTCTCCAAATTGCCTGTGTTTACTTCTGTAGTTTACCTCTGTGGTCATTTTAGGTCCTCTCTTGCAGTCTCATTAAAAATTTGCAGTTAGTTCTGCCTTTTGAAATGTGCAGCGATTGTTTTTCTGCCCTTAATTGTGGCTCTTCCTCCTTGTACTTTGGTATTTTCAATAGATGTGAGAGAAGAGAAGCTTGCTGTTAACACATGACATTGGCTAAGCTACCTGAGGTGGCCCCTGAAGTGTTGGGGCAGGGCTGGTGTTGCAAAGGAATAATTTATAACACATGATCTGTGATATGGACTGTCAGAAACTGAGCTCAGATCGAACATTTCTTCTCTGTTGAGTCAGAATGTGCTGTACAATCCAGCAGTTGGTGTACTCATCAGCTGTTTAATGTCCTGGGTCTTCGCTTTTGAAAGTGCCTTTTATAGAGTAAAAGGCTGCGTTTGAGGGCAAACGCATCATTTGAATGAGCAGCATCTTGGTAATCACAGAAGAGACACACTGGACTTCCCAGCCAGCATTAGGACCTTTCCCTTTCCCTCAGGGTAGTAACAGTGGTTGCAAGTTTGCAAGGGAAGTACTTGGGTGGAAAAAAACCAAAGCTTTGTTGGCTTTTTGGGGTGAATCCTGGGCCCAGCCAGCCGAGCTGTGCTTGGCTGTGTCCACTGCTGTGCACAACTTGCCAGTTACTGCATCGTGCAGACCTCCCTCTGTGTTTGAACCTCTGATCTGAGGGTGCAGTTTTAGAACAGCGAGTGCTGCTTTGACACACCCATCTTCTCCTTGGGCTGGTTATGCTGATTATCTCTACCATTAACTTCCACACTGACATCCTCATCTCCCAGTCTTAAATCTTTCTCTGTGGTGTTTTGCATCCAGCTGTTTTTCCTCGCTTTTGAGCCAGGAATCGTTCTTCTTTACCTTGTCTTTGTCTACTGGGGAGACAGAGAAAACTGGGTTTCTATTTTTAAGTTTTGTAACCCGATGCAAACAGTTGACATGGTGTAGAGTGTACAAGCAGTCCTGCTTCTTTTCGGACAGGAGGCAGCCCTGCACCGAAACAGTCATATAGGGAATTTGTATGCAGAAATCTAGGTCTTTCAGAAAAGGAAAAGCTGTGAAAAAAAGCTTGTTTTTTTAGTGGGGAAAGGGACAAGGGAATGAAGACTGTGACAGAAGGTTAGTGTCTAAATTTAACAAGATTACAGCTTTGAAATTAGGAGACTTCAAGCGAAAAGTGTGGAAAAGGGAAAAAAAAAAAAAGCAAAACCTAACAGTTCTTTATTAACAAACCTGAATAAACAACAGATGATGCAACCGTAACTTTTGACACTGGGGAAAAAAATTCCAGCATCTCTTTTCAAACCTATGACAGTTAGCAATGACTGTCCAGGTAATGATGTTCTTTTCATAGCCTTACTTCCACGAGTATATTTTATATCCCACTTGTTCTGGTGAGATTGTTTTGGAAGGCAGTGGAGGAAGACACAAACTGGTTGTTGTCAAATCACTCTCATTTGTGTGTTTCTGTCAGTGTTACACGAAACTACTTGGACTGGCTGACATCCATCCCTTGGGGTAAGTGTAGCGAGGAGAACCTGGAGCTGAGCAGAGCCCAGGCAGTTCTGGAGGAGGATCACTATGGAATGGATGACGTCAAGAAGCGAATTCTGGTAAGGCAGGAGTGGGCAGTGTGTCCCGTTGCACACTCTGCTCGGCATCAGGCATTTTTGGATGCATTGCAGATTGTAGCTCTCCATTGTATTGGTGTTAATTCGTGGGTCAAACAGAAAGCTACATGAAAGAACTGAATGTTCTGGTGATTAGCAAATGTGTTTAATTACTCATGGCAATTAAGGTCGTGTTCTCATTTCAAACTGCAGCGTACTGGTTTGCACTTAATGCTGAGCAAGTGAGGAAGTGTCCAAGGGAAGCAGTCTCTGGATTTTAATCAGTCTGTTCAGAGACTTATTCCACGTGACTGGCAAAGCTACAACCTTTCCGAAACATGTTGAACCTCTATTCATAGCTCTGCACTAAAGAGGGGAAAAGTTAGCTAAGGTGTATGTTTGCCTCATAACCTTTACCTGTCCCCAGAGCTGGATGCTGAAGGGTTTGCAGTCTGTGCAATACAGTGCCTCATAAAAAAAAAGGCCTGGGCAGTTTTCAGTGTTGCCTTGTTCCACAATATCCATCACTTGTTGCTTGATTGTGTCCTGCCTCTGCTTGCTGTGGTTAGGGAAGCTGTTCTGGGTCAGAGCAGATAATTGCAACAGCTTGCAAAAATTTTAACAACTTATCGTGGGAACTGCCTGCCTTTCCAGGGGACGGGAATAGACTCCTCCTCGCAGCAGCCAATGAATTCAAGCAGTGAAAGACAATCCCAGCACAGGCAGAATTTGTGCTGTACTGGGAAGTGCATGAGAGTGCCAAGTGGAGGGGGAGGCAAGTGGAGATCCTGACTTTGCATTAACAAATGGTGGTGAGAGCTTACTGGGTTTGGTGAAGCTGTTGAGTGTGGCCTTCAACTTGGCCATTTCCTTCCAAAGAGTGTAGTAATTACAGCAGTTTCTTTTACTGTTCCCACATGCTGTATAGAGCAGAGCTTCATGTTACCTCGGGGACAGCACTGGTGATACTTAGGCCACTCAGTAATTGTTGTGCACAGAAGCCATATAGACATCTGCTAAACTAATAGTACAGTGCTGTTAAATACAATGAATAGTAAATTCTTAAGACACCCTGGGATTTTGCTTTTACTAAATTGCCTTGTCCCAGTCTCTTCTGGTAGAAGATGAAGGTGACAGCCAAAGAGGACTGGTCTCCCTTACTAATGCCTAAGACTTGTGACTAAATCCTGCTGTCTGATTTATTATTTTCAGTGATTTGTGGTAAGCCCGTTGTGGCACACGTCTCTTGCTTGTCAGCACTACTCACGCTGACTGGGCCCAGCCTTTATACAGAAATAGATTGAGTTGCATCATACAGGCCTGGGGCTTTGATTAGTGATGTGACACGGAGAAGACTCCCGTGTTTCAGCAATGCCAGTGAGGCTGGTGATTTTAAGGTACCAGGGAATATCTACAGAGATTTGAGCCTTTGCTGGGTTGGTGCTACGGTCCTTGTGTAGTATTGCTGTGGAGTTCAGTGCTGTAGAGGGAAGAGACAAGGCTTATCTTTGCTAAATAACTGGCTTGTTACAGGGGAAGTGCATCTCTTTGACCACTTGCACATCATGCCTTTACTGTAAGTGTGTAAGCAGTTGAGACTTCAGTTCTGAACTGGTATCTTTTGATTCCTCAACTGCTGAGTGTTGCTTGAGGGTTGTCTGGCATAGAAGTGTGAAAAGATGCAAGCTTAACTGAGCACAGAGGAAGTGGTACAATAGGAGATGCACACATGTAGCTTGAGAGATTCAGGTGAGAACTAGGGAAGCTGGGAGAAGAACTAGAAGTCTCTCTTCTTACTCTCAGATAGTGGAGAGAGAGAGAGAGAGACTGCTTCTCCTGGTGAGATGAGTACAGAGCACGGAACACAGGGACAGCTGAGTGTGTAAATAACTGGAGGGAAAAGAGGTGCACCAGTATCCTCACTTAGCTTTTCCCCTTGCCCTCCCCAGCTTCTTTGAGAACCAGTTTTGTGTAGAATGCTCATTGCTTGACCTGATCACAAACACCTTTTGGTGTTGCTGCTGCTGCTGCCTTCTGTTCACCACTGGTGCTTCATCTGTTCTACAGGAATTCATAGCAGTCAGCCAGCTGCGAGGATCCACCCAGGGGAAGATTCTGTGCTTTTATGGCCCCCCTGGGGTTGGCAAAACCAGCATTGCCCGTTCCATTGCCAGAGCCCTAAACAGAGAGTACTTCCGCTTCAGTGTCGGAGGGATGACTGATGTAGCAGAAATAAAAGGACACAGGTCAGTGTGTAACTCGAGCAGTTTCTCCATCCATCAGGTTTTTTTAATGTCAAAATAGGAACCCAAGTGAAGTTGGACCATGTGTGTAATTTTCATCTCTGTTCTGCCAGTCCTTGCTGCTTGTTCCTGGATACCAGTTCCCTCTAGCAGAAAGATTATGGCTTGCTGTGAACAGTTTGTTCCTTCAGTGTATCTTTTGATTTACACTGCTGTTTGTTTTTTGTCCCTATCAAGTAAGGGAATGAAACATTCCCTTTTCTAACATTTCTTTACCCAAAACCCAATAAAATTCAAACATCTCTGTTCTCAGCCTTAGCTCTTTGCTTTCCTCTAATTGAAAAGTGGTTAAAACTAAAGATAAAAACTATAGTCCAGGAATATTTTGCCAAAATTTACGTCTGTTCTTTATTAGAAACAGACTAGATGGATCTTGGTGCTTAGTATGGTGATGGAGAATGCTTTTGATAGATGCAGAAGAAATAAAGACTTGTTTCCCAGCAGGATATACGTGTTCTGTGATGTGTGCTGTACTTTGCAATGGTTCCCTAAATGGTTCCCTCTGATAAAACAGGAGGACATACGTTGGAGCAATGCCAGGAAAAATCATTCAGTGTCTGAAGAAGACCAAGACAGAGAATCCACTTATACTGATTGATGAGGTGAGGTATTTGGTCTTTATTCTAGGTTTTGCTCTTAAAGATTTGNAAGTGGTGGATTCTCCATCCCTGGAGGTTTTCAAAACGAGGCTGGACGTGGCACTTAATGCCATAGTCTAGTAACCATAGTGGGGTTGGATCAAGGGTTGGACTTGATGATCTCCGAGGTCCTTTCCAACCCATTAGGTTTTGCTCTTCTATGATTCTATGAATTCTTGACCCCAGTAGAAAAGGTAAAGCAATAACTCTCCTAAAAATCCCAAGGTTTTTTTATTTAAATGAGGCTGGGCTCTCAAGTTCTTTGGGTGACAGTAATACCTTAGACCCTTTGTTTTCTCTTCCTATAACAGACTCCAACGTTAAAGTTTTAGTTCTGCCCTTCTCATTAAATTGTGGCTGTTTGGATCACAAGGATCCTAATGGACCTGGCTGGATATTAAGAGGCTTCCATAGCTCCTGTGTTCCTTGCCTTGGTGTGGGCACAACACTGTGCACAAAACCACTATTGTCCATGTGATTATTAGCAAGAGTCACTCTCTTAGCACATCTAAAGCAAGACTGTAAGGAATAAGATGCTTAGTCAATTTGTGGTCTGATTTGAGAATAAATGAGTCAGGGCTACCAGCCTACTGCTTTGTGGAAGAGCAGATAAGGACAGGATATAGTA
This sequence comes from Oxyruncus cristatus, assembly GCA_013399855.1. Taxonomy (NCBI): domain Eukaryota; kingdom Metazoa; phylum Chordata; class Aves; order Passeriformes; family Cotingidae; genus Oxyruncus; species Oxyruncus cristatus. The sequence continues at coordinate 130,593 of VXAY01001696.1, forward strand.
GCAGGTGTTCAGAATAGACTGAAGGCCTCACTGACCTCCTTATGTGCCATACCTGGGAAGGGCTGACAGCAGATGTCTTGAGAATGGTGTGGGGGGCCAAGAAACGGCATCATGAGTTGCAATATGATGTAACCAAGGAGTATCTTGATTTGGAAAGTAGTGGAACTTGTAGGTTATGACACTTAAGTGGTGTTGGTGAGGAGCCCAGCCTTGGATGTAGCAGCAAATTGAATAAAGTTCATCCAGTTAATGCTACTTGTAAGAAGAAGAAGAAGAAGCAGTGGAGGGCAGCCCTGTTCATGTCCTCAGGAGAGGTCCCAGTGCTGGAAGAGACAGCGACCTTGGCCATGGTCCTGGGCAGCTGGTCTAGTGGCCTTGTGTGAGCAGTGGGGTTGGTGAGGATGTCTTTAGGAAGTCCTCATGAGCCTCAATCAGCTCATGACTGTGACAGCAGCACAGGGCACTGGTGGCTGCGTGTAAGCATTTTGTACCTTGGGCAGAGTAAGGAGAGTGTCTGAGCTTACATATTAGGGAAATGGTGTAAACCAGCACCCTGTAGTCTTCCCACTGTGGAGTAAGTGTTCTGCTCTGTGCTTATAGCTTATCTCAGCTTAATGAGTAGAGCCCACTAATCTGTGATAACTCACTTGCTTTTGTTGTATGCACACTGCCTGAGACTTCATAGTGCTTCTCTGCAGCACTCCCAAAATTCTGTGTCTTGCCAGGTGTGTCATGTGCTCGTGATGGATGAATGTGGGGATTTAGGTGAACGCACAGAAAAGGTGAAGTGCGGTAGCGGATGCTTGTAAACACAGGAAGATTTTCGAGTGGAGCCTTGAAAAAAATCTTTGCTTGGGAATTTATCGTGGCAAGAAAGTTCTTAGAGCATTAAATTTTTTTCTCCCGCAGGTAGATAAAATAGGAAGAGGATATCAAGGGGATCCATCCTCAGCCCTTCTAGAACTATTGGACCCAGAACAGAACTCTAACTTCTTGGATCATTATCTTGATGTTCCTGTGGATTTATCAAAGGTATTTTTCTCTTTTGCAGAGGTTGTAGAGCTGAAATGTATGAATGTGCATCAGTGTGTCTGTCCATGAAAAGATGCTGACATTCATTTGTCAGGGCCAAATTTGGAAAGGGACATGAGTGGTATACAGCTCTCTCTGCAGGAGTTGGCTTTAACTGAAGTGTCTTACATGAGAGAACATGATCACCAGCGCATGTCCTGTAGCCCCAGCTCCCTGTAGAGCCAGCAACACATAGGTGTGTGGTCTCTGCTTAAAAAGGCAGGATTTTTCCTTTTGTGTAAGGATTGGCAGAGTTGATGTCGAGGGAGATGGCCCAATGCTGGTATCAAAGCTTTTGAAATTGGTTGTCTTTGCAGTTTTTGTATAGGTGACATTAATTGCAGAATTGATGGATTAGGAACAGCTATAGATAATTGGGTCATTCTGTGCTAATTCCCTAGAAGGTAAAAAGAACTTACAAGTGAGATATAGATCTCCCCAGTTTTCTGGTCCATATCAGACCATTCTGATTTCCCAGTTTGTGCTACGTGTATTTCTAACCATTTATTTTGGGGGTAGGGAACTTCTTACTACATAGTTCAAAAATCTAAAACTTTCCTTCTGCTAAAAACTAGATTCCACAGAGAGGACGATCTTGCTGCAGCCCTTCAGACAGAGAAATGCAGAACTTGGGAACCTATTGCTTGGAGTAAAGCAGCAGGTTAACGAAAATGCTTAATAATGATCTTGTAATACTTCCAGGTACTTTTTATTTGTACTGCCAACGTAACGGAAACCATTCCAGAGCCACTGCGGGATAGAATGGAAGTGATCAATGTGTCAGGATATGTAGCAGAAGAGAAACTTGCAATTGCTGAGGTAAGAGAAACCCACTGTTGTGCTCTGAATTACATCTGATAACATTTTTTCGGCAGGTTCAGGCTGACACGTTTACATCCCACTGTGCCTCAAAAAATTGGGCTCGTGGTATTTTGGGCGGAGTTCCTTTGATTTGAACACCCAGACAAAGTAACTCCAGTGTTCCATAGGCTGAGGACACCAGAAAATGGCACTGAGCTGACAGCAGAGAGAAGTTGAGCAAATTGGAACCACCAGGCTTTTGTCAAAAATACTAACAGAGGGATGTGGGCGATTATTTCTTTCAGAGGTACTTGGTCCCTCAAGCACGAGTTCTGTGTGGCTTGGATGAAAACAAAGCCAAAATCACATCAGATGTCCTGACTGTACTCATCAAGCAGTACTGCAGAGAGAGTGGGGTCAGGAATCTGCAGAAACAAGTAGAAAAGGTGAGGAAAAGTTAAGTGTAACTGTGACCACTATGCTTCAGCCTTCTTAGCTTTTTCCAACAGAGACAAATTACTATCTCTCTCAGGTATTGCGGAAATCTGCCTATAAAATCGTGAGTGGAGAAGCAGAAACGGTCCAAGTAACGCCTGAAAACCTGCAGGACTTTGTAGGAAAGCCCATCTTCACTGTGGATCGCATGTATGAAACCACTCCCCCGGGAGTGGTGATGGGTCTGGCCTGGACAGCTATGGGTGAGAGAAAATGTTTCTGGGTTAATGTCTGCATTTCTGAATAATTTTCAAAAATTGATCGTGATAGTCAAACTGAATTTTCCCTGCTGAGTCCAGTGAAGTTCTTCTACTGGCACCAGTAAAATCAACTTCTTTGGCCTTTGGATCCTCACTGTCACTTCCCTGAAGACAGGAGCCTTTCTTACTCCCTTACCCAGGCTCATCTTCACCTCGGGCCTGTGCATTTTCTCTTTAAGCTCCATACCCCATATGAAGCACATACATTAGGAACAGCAGTGACTAAACAGAAGCCTTCTGTGAGAGGACAAGACTGTGTCTGCTTCCTTAACGGCAGGAGGTGCCGCTGTGACACGGCACAGCTGAGGCCCAGCTGTGTCTGCCAGTGATACCCAGCACTGCCTTGGCTCTCGATGTTGAGCGCAGGTACAGCTGTTCCAGCACTCCCTGGGTGGGTGCAGTTGGCTGGTTATCCTTCACTGGATTACTCCCCCAGTAACCCAGGGGTTGTATGCACCACACGATGGAAACACAGCGCACACAGCAAAGGAGAATGAACCCTGCATACTCAAATTGGTCTTGGGTGGAATTAAAGTGGTTACGAGGGAAATGATCGGTGTGGTGGAGAAGGTAAATAGATGCCTGGCACTGGAGAGCTGAAGTGGCTAGGAGTGTGTTGAAATATAAACTCATCTTACTCTCTGGAAACAAAGAGCCTGAAACCATTATAAGAACTTGATTATTTCCACTAAATAAGGGTTGCATCTGTGTTGGTAGAGTGAAGTCCAAAAAAGCAGTGAATGGAGACTGTTGAGATTTCTAGGTGGCCTTCTTGAACATACCTGGGGAGCAGGTTTCAGCTGCTCTTTACCCAAGGCCAGTGTGTGATCACAGAGGGTCTTATTCATATTCCTAATGTTGCTTCTGCATCACCAAAACCTTCTGGTTTGATTTTCTTTTAATTTCTTAGGCTGTTGTTTTTCTTTTCTTTCTTAGGAGGTTCCACTCTATTTATTGAAACTTCCCTGAGGCGACCCAAAGACAAGGAGAGCAAGGATGGGTCCCTTGAAGTAACAGGGCAACTGGGAGATGTAATGAAAGAGAGTGCCAAAATTGCTTACACTTTTGCGAGAGCCTTTCTGATGCAGAAGGACCCCAACAATGACTTTCTGATGTCTTCTCATATCCACTTGCATGTGCCAGAGGTAAACTGATGCAGAGTTCCCAGAGCATGCATAGTAGCCAGGCTGGTTTGCTCCCCTAGACGGGAAGCTGGAAGGCTTTTCGTTTGTCCACATGCTGCAGAAATGCCCTCTTTTAGCAGTAAAACCTAGGAATGAAGATGTTTTCCTCAGGTTCTCGTGAAAGTCTTCTTAAGAGCTGTTCCCACTCCTTTCTGCAACAAGCATGTGGCAAGAATACAGGACTTGGATAATGCTCTAAGGAATCCTAAGCTTTTGTTGTAACTGGTAGCCCTAGTTGTGCAGGGTCAGAAAAGCGCAGACATGATCTCTGTCCCTACTCCCTCTCAGACATTCATTTCCTCTGTGCTTACCTCAGAGATCTGTTTGATCTTAGATAAATCCAGACTGTCACTAGTTTAGGCCTGGATTTTGTGGGGCTTTATATACTGAATGATCTCTTCTGCCTTGAATGATTTTCAGTATTGTCCTCCACTGTTTTGTGACTGTTGAAGGTCTTCCCGTGTGCTGTTGGCTTCTGTTTCTTGTTTCCATAGTTGGCTTAGGTCTAACAAAGAACTTCAAAGTGTGTGCGCTCTTTTTTTTTCACTCACGCTGCTTATTCAAAGTCCTGAGTCCAAAGAGTCTGGTGGTGGCATCAGGCCAGAGACCAGACTGTGGACTCATGGATCATTCCTCGTGAATAAGGTGAGGAATGCCACAGTTATTAATAGATCAGCCAATTGAAATAACAGAGGATTCCATCAGTGACACTGGTTTAAAAACCTTTGTGAGATTGGCAATGCTAAAACAGCAAGGGTATTGTCTGGCTTTGCTGCTCCTTGAATGAGCTAAAGGCAGGAGTGTTGCACTTTGTTGTTTTTTCTTTTTAAACAGGGAGCAACCCCGAAGGACGGACCAAGCGCAGGGTGTACCATAGTAACAGCCCTGCTGTCGCTGGCCTTGAATTGCCCAGTGAGGCAGAACGTAGCCATGACTGGAGAGGTGTCATTGACTGGAAAGATTCTGCCTGTTGGTGGAATCAAGGAGAAGACTATCGCGGTAAGAGCTCTTCTCTTGTCGCTGTGCATCATCCATGAGAGAGCCCTGGGTTGGGCTCGGTGGGCACTGGGACAGCCAGAGGGGCTGCTCCTTGCAATGGGAGACGCAGTGATTCCATCCACAGGGTGGAGGAGCCTGCAGGGGAACATGGGGATCTTGGCTGTAAGGAAAGGGATGGGACCCCAGGCTTTGTGCCAGGGCAGCTGTGTTGGCCTAGTTCAATTCTAACCTAGACTGGCAAAATTGAAGGTAACAGCCTTAACTGACTGTCAGAGCTGTCTGCTCTGTCACAGACTGGCACAATGCAATCATCTGTGCTGGGTTGAAGTGCCTGTTTAAGGAGGGCATCCAGTGGAGATTTGACAGAATTCATAAGGTACATCCTTAACATCCAGGCTCTGTTCCAGCGTGAATTTGTCTGACTTAACATTTCATACAGATGTCTATTTTAGAAAAAAAAGGAACTTAGTGTCTTGTATTTTTGGTTTCAACCCATTGCAGTTTTCAGAATTCCTTTCCAAGCATTGAATCCCTCCCTACTTTTCATCTGCACACCAGCCTACATAAGCCTTGCACCACACACATTTTTCTGTCAAGAATGTTCGCTCTTCCTCTGTTGAGCTGGAGCTCCACAGCAGGGTTCTGTCGCCAGACCTGTTTGGGCCACAGCCTTGTGCAACGTAATTTCTTTTCCTCGGGTGATTTTAAAATAGGTAGTTGTTTGTGCCAGTACAGGATTAGCCTGTGCTTGACAGTGTCTTGTGGCACTGACTGGCTGTACTTGCAGGAGTGTGAGGGGTCACAGGGCTAAATGCAGGATCACCCATAAAGTGATGGGTACAAACGTGCCCCAGGAGGAGCAGCTCCGCGTTCCATGCTCCTGCCAGGGCAGCTGGCCCTATGGAAAGGTTCTCTGGAATGTTGCTAAGGGTATGGATGGGGTAGGTTGGTCTGATAACCTGTTTCTAACTCTTGCTTTTGTCCTAAGCTTTATCCTCACCCAAGCTGGAACAGACACTTAAAACTCTAAAATAGTATGAATGGTTCTAAACAATCCCCCAAGGTGCTCACATAATCCTCCTAAAATGTGTCCCCCTCCAGCTATCCCTGCAGCTGAGGTGGCTCTGGAGAATTGTGTGTTTTGGGGATTGAAAGGAGATCTAGAACATGCTCCACCCTGGTAACATCTTGTCAGGAATGTCCTTGGTGCTCTCCAAAGAACAGAGTAAAGCTGGATCATGCTTCTAATAACTGCTCTTGCTTCAGAAATAGGGAAGGGTGTTTCTGGTAGATGAAGGGATTCCTAGGACTCAACAGACTGCCCTACTTTGTTCTCCCCACAGGCGAAGAGGGCAGGTGTTACCTGCATCATTTTGCCATCAGAGAACAAAAAGGATTATTACGACCTTGCTGGATTCATTACAGAGGGACTGGAAGTGCATTTTGTGGAACACTACAAAGAGGTATTTGCTATAGCATTTTCACAGCTGGATCTCGCTGGGGGATGACACCCCGTGCCCCGACAGCTGGAAGGTGGTCAGTCCCTCACGCTCGGCCTCCGCCCAGGGATGGGTGACAGGGACAATCCTGGAGGGGACGTGAGAGCTATTGCTGCTGCGCAGCTGCCAAAGCGAATTACGGCTCTGCTAGAATAAAGTATTTCTCACTCTTTAATACTGAATTATGATCCACAATAAAGCATTTGTGATTTTACCAAAGGAGCAGGCATGTTACCAGCCACCAGCAGTGGGGCTAGTCTGGTCTCTTCTCATTGAAGATACTGCAGTTATTTCACTGTAAATCTCAATACAGCTTGTGGGAAAACACTTCACACTACACCCAGAGCTGGGCTGATACACAGCTTTTGTTCCTGGTGTGGTGGAAGGCAAGTAGCTCTCAGAAATCTGTCTTGGCTTAGAAGCCTGTGCTAGGCCACGGGGACACTGAAATCCTAGGACAGTTCAGCAGAGCTGGTACATTCAGCTGCTGAAGGAACACGGTTCTCCAGTGTCAGGCACAGGTCAGGAGCATCACAAAGAACTCCAGGCTTAAGGAGAGCAGATCTGGGCTGAAGAGCAGCGTGCTCAGTGTCAGCAGTCAGCACTGTGCTGCTCCATAGATGGTCTGTGCCTCTGCAATAGCTCTCTCATTGTTCACAGAACTGAGTGTTGTGACATGACTGTTTTATGTCAGTAAGCACAGGCCTGGGGGCCAGAGTCCTCAGATAATTCATCTTACAAGGAATGCTAAGAAAAAGGAATTTAAAGAGGGAAGAGCAGTTACATGAAGTCTAGTTGAAAAGTATTTCCTTGTGCAGGAAGAACAATCATCATTTCACAGCAAGGGAGCCCAGAAAAAGAATCCGCCTGCTGAAGTCCAGAGAGTTCTTGCTGACTCCAGGTCTCTCTCATGACTTGTTAACACACTGCACAAGGCAGGTGTGAACAGAGAATAGCAGGGGAAAGAGGAGCACGAAAAGCTGCACAAGGAACAGGCTGATGTGCCATGAGAAAGGGAGTGCACAGTAGTTCCTATTTTCAACAGCAGTTTTTGCCCACTGACTTCCCTCCTACCGCCATTTAGGTCTGGAGACAGAGTGGGAGGTGGGAGAAGAAGGTATTTAGCTATTGCAGAGACTTCTGTGTCCTGAGACTCCACGTGGTCTAGAGAATGCATCCTCTAGAATAAGTCACAGCACCACCATTATCAGCAGCTGCAGGTAAAAAAAACCAGTGATGCAAGTTCTGGATGGCTGCAGTTCAGGGCCTTGTCAGCATCCCCCAGCAGCACCTGCTGAAGCACATGTACCACCAACACTTTTTTTGGGAGAAAGGACTTTATTATAGTGTCACAGCCTGTACAACTCAGTCCTTCTTTGCAGCAGCTTTTCTCATGGCTGCCAGAACATTACTGAGTTCCTCCCGCTTCCTCTTGGCCCGGATGTGAGTGCCAACCTGTGGGGAGAAAGCAGGGCAGTCAGTGTTCACCCAGCACAGACTGGGGCTGCTGCAGGTGTCACTGCAGAAGCTCTACTCAAAACCAGGCAGAATGGTAAAGTCCTGAAACCTCCAGCCAGGGGGTTGCCATCCCGTCTCAGTGGTACTTCCACACAGTGATTTGGGGCAAGGAAGAAGCTGCTTTCAGCTCTCACTGTTGCCCTCAAGGGTAATTTGCAGTCTCCTGGTTAATGGTACCCAACCTCCATCAGTGCTGTTCTCCCCCACACCAGACATGCAAACCATGCAAAAATAGCACAGCACACGTGGATCCCAAGCTTTGAGGCCTTTTTGGCTTTGTGTCCATCTCCTGCTCTCCCACCCAAGCCAAGGACCATCCCCTCCACTCCCTCAGATTAAACCAGTAACTTCCCAAACACAAAGTAATTGAAAAGCCAAGGATGCCAAAGCAAGGGCAGAAAAACATAAAGCTGACACAGCAGCTTCTGCCATCCTCGTTAGGAGGCTGGACTACCCACCCGTTTCTTGATGAACTTTAGAGCACGTTTGTCCTTGGACACTTTCAGCAGCTCCATCGCACGGCGTTCGTAGGGCGCAAAGCCACAGACTTCCCTGATCATGTCCCGCACAAACTTGGTGTGTTTGGTCAGGCGCTGTGGGGAGGAAGAAGATACGTGCTATCACAAGGAATGCATGTGCTGGTTTGCCCTGGTGTCACTGTAAAGGGCTGTGGCAAACTCTGGGCTCAGGCCCCGAAACCAGCCCCTGCTGTCTGATGTCCCAGGGGAGCTGATCCCTGGCAGGTATCACGGAGTGCGTGAGCTTGGCCAGGTTTGCTGGTCTGTCCTCACTCCAGCCCCGAGATGGGGAGGAGTTTCACACACTGGCAGCACCACCGATTTCGGAAAAAGCAGGGCCATGAGATCCCGAGGGTTCCCACTGCTACACACCTCGGACACCACAGCTACAGCCAGCACTGAATCAGAGCGGATGAAAAGCACAGATGCGTTAATGCCTCATAACAACCCGAGCACTCAGCGAACCTGGACAACTCCGAGTCGTCATTACTGGGCAGTTCTACGGGGGTTGCCTGTTGTCGTTACCAAGAGAAACAGAGTGGGAGAGACTCCAGAAGCTCCTGAGGCTCCACTGCCCCCCGCCAGGCCGAGCCCTGCCCGGCCCCTGTCACGGGCAGCGCGCGGGTTCCGAACCCTCCCGCCTCCCCACGAAGAAGGCCCCGAATGGCGGCCCCGCTCCGGAGACACCCCCACCTGGAGCGGCGGNCACCGGGAGCGGCGGGCCCGGAGCACGGCGGGCCGGCACAGCCCCGTACTCACCCCGCGGCGGCGGCACTGCCGGGGCTTGGACACGTTCTTGGTCACCTTGTAGCCCTTGTTGAGGCCCACGGCCATGGGGTAGCGGATGGCCATGGCTGCGGCGCGGCCCGATGGGTGCGGATGGAGCGGGATGGACGGGGATGGAACGGGATGGAGCGGGATGGGACGCACCCCCCGGGCAGCCCAGCAATGGCGCCCGACAGGAAGGAGGGAGCGCGCGCGGGGCGCCGGGACGGGGACGGTTCCGGCGGCGGGCGGGGCTGAGAGGGGGCGGTGTGAGGGGATGGGGG
>VXAY01001696.1:140299-152135 GCA_013399855.1 Oxyruncus cristatus
GGTGTGAGGGGATGGGGGGGTCACTGTGCGGTGTGAGGGGACAGGGGCGGAGGGGTGTCACCCCGCAGCGGGGGCCGAGGGGGCTCCTCGGGGTCCCCGCGGGTCCCGGACCCCGCAGGGCCGCTCAGCCCCGCGCTCACGGACTTTCCCCCACAAATTGAAACTTTGGTATCGCTCGGGTGGGGTCTGATAACGTTTGACAGACAAATCTAAAGGAACAAATCAAACAATTTTGTTGGAATAAAAGATAGTGGACAGGGCCCCCTGTGTCCATCTCAGCAGAGCCAGTCTGTCCCTTTGAAAGAGAACTGAGGTGAACATGCTCAACTGTCTTCTGCTTTCAAAGACAATTCTGTTTAATGTGTTGAAATCGAAAATACTGAGTTGAAAGTATTAATTCAGAATTTTAAGGTACTGGCTTTTGAAACGAAAGCAGAACTTTACATCCTGCTTGTAGAGCTCGTCTCTCCGCAGGGCTGGTTCCTGCCGCCCCAGGGCTGCGCTCCCAGCTCGCACCCACGGACCCGCTGCGCTCCACCACTCAACCACGGCACAAATTCCAGCGGTGAGGAACGTCCGTCCCTTAGACGGTGGGACAGGTGTGTGCTCCGATGCTTTTTCCCACAAGAGGGCAGAGTATGGACAGGCATCCACAGGGTGGGGGGCGACTGTCTTGGACAGAAGGAACCGCCCTTCGGAAATACTTCCCGATATCATAGAATGATATCAACCGGTATCTTCCCGATATCAACCATTAGCAAATACTTCACGAAAATTAGCCAAAAAAAAAATTAGGAATGCCAAATTTATTGTTAATGTGCACCTTCATATGATCTTTGCTAATGAGAACTATCACACGGGACAGCCGAAGGTTCTCCTATGCACAAGCTCCTCGCAGGAGGAGCTGCCGCAGCCCCGGGCTGGAGAAGGAGGTGTCACCTCTCCTGTCACCTCTCCTGCCACTGCCTGGAGCTGCCTCGGGGCTGCTCACTCAGCTCTGGGTGTGCCGAAGGAGGGGCCCCCACCTGCTCTGTCTCTGTGACCACCATCAGGCGCAAGCAGCCCTGAACACTTGCTGTCTTCCAGGAAATAATTACTCACAAGAGGGGATAGAAATACCCCCATGCACCATGACAGAACAGAGCTCTGAAAGGAGGATGTGGGGACAATGGAAGTGATAACATCTCTGCCAGCTAAGAAGTGGCTGTGGCTGTGTCATACAGAAAACCCGTGATGATGAGCAAGGCCCCTCCCACAGGCAGGCTGTGCTGTCTTGGCCCTGCTTGGGCACTTGATGGTAGTTGCCACCAGTGCTCCACTGTGCTCTTCTGAGGGGATGGGCCAGAGCTGGAGAAGGGTCTGTCAGGCTCTGTTGGTGAGATGCCAGAGGAGTCCCTGCTGTATAATGGAACCGTCCAAGGAGCAATCAGAGCCAAACTGAGGCTTCCTTGCTTAAGCTGCTTGGGAGGAAAGTGAAGGTCACTGCAGAGACCTGACTGCTGGAATGATCCTGCAGCCTTTGGGCACTTTGTCTCTCTCCCACGTAGTGTTTTCCTCAGCATGGTGAACGTGCTGCAGGGGCCTCAGCCCAGCCAGGCCAACCTCTGGCTGCCTTCTGCCACACAGATACCGTGCTCCTCACTGACTCTCTTGCACAGTTTTTGAGCCCTGCTCTAAGGCAATCAGAGATTCTAACCGCTGCCTCTGGTGGTGGCTTATTGGTTAGGTTCAAGCAGATTTTTAAACAAAACACCGCTCTGCACATCACAGGACAGTTTTCACACTGGCCCTTGGGTCTTCCAGGTGAAGTAGTTTGAAGCTGACTTTAAAGAAAATACTGCTCTTAGTTAAGTGAACAGAGATCCAGACAATATCCCCCAGAAGTATTTGATAACTTGCAAGACTTTTCACAGCAAAATTAGAAACCAACACCAACCTCTACCACCAAAACCAAGAGAGGAAACAGCAGGCTGAATCCTTCTACACTGCACAAGCAAGGGCACCAGCTGCTTCGTTCAAGCCATGGTCTCCTCTCTGGAGCAGCACGTGTGCATGGACACACAGATACACGCAGAGGACCAGGAAACTGCTCTCCTGCAAGGGGAAAAGCAGCTGCCTCTGCAGCAGCTCCCTGATCACTCTATATAATACCCATGAACAGGGAAGGCTGTCTGTATTTCTGATGTTCTGTTTTGTGCAAAGGCTTCTTTTGTAGCACTGGTGCACTGCTAAAGCTGTCACCCATGCAGCCACAGATCAGCAACTGTTTCCAAGTCCAGCTGCTCCAGGAAAAAATGGAAAACAACCCTTGCCTGTTCCTTGGAGCCTCTGCTGAATGATGGTTTCTGAGCACCTGGCCTGTCCAACTGCTTCTGCCTGAGCAGAGGAACCATCTGCAGCTGTCAGTTCAGGCAGGCTGATCCCATCAGCTGAAGAAAAGGATTTAACCTTTCTGGGGCTGCACTGGGCCTGTACAACACTTTGATTTTACAGCCTGGGCTAACAGCGTCACCGCTGCTGCCGTGCAATGGAATGCCTTAATTTTGTACTACAGTTACAGGTGCCTCAGCTTTGGCCTTCCGTATAAGTTGCTCATTACTTCCAAAAGAAAAGGATATCCTTGGGTCAACAGCCTCTATTTCTGTCATTCAGAAGCAAATGTCCTGCCTTCTAATAGGGATCCACGCAGAGAGGACGTCAGTTGGCCCTGCAGCTGCTGCAGGAGGACTCACACGCTGCTGCTCCCCTGGGCCAGCTCACAGTGCAGTGGGACCATGGTGGCACTGACCTCTCCCCCTTGCTGCTCTTGCTGGGGATGGAAAGGTTTCACCCTTACCAGGTGGAAAAGACCATTTACAGCCCCACAGGTTTCCCTCAGAAATAGCCACTTCAGACAAATGCAAGGCCCATCTGTGTTCCTGCTGCCTTTTACAAGGTGGCCAATGCTTTGCAGTGGCTGGATGCCATGTAGATAGGAACGGCTTCTGTGGGGATGATGTCCTCAGTCCCTCGGTGGGCCATTTGAGAGCCTGGCACTGCCAGCACAGGGAGCAGGCTGGATGGTGTGGCTGGGGCAGCGAGGGGATGTTGCCCCTTTGGGCAGTGCCAGGAGGCTGGATGAGCTCCACCCAGTTGTTACTGTGCCAGGGGGTCTTGGGCTGTCCCAGCCATAAGGAGCTTCCAGAGAAAAGAAGGAGCCCAGACTGGCATCTCAGTGGAGCCTGTGGGGACATCAAGGTTCAGATGGAGGTTTGGAACTGTCCCTCATTTCCAGCTCAGTGTGTGCTTGGCCCTCCATGGCTCTCCCTGACCTGCACATGCTGCTCTGGGCCCCAGGAAGGAGCGCTCCTCCAGGGCCGGGGTGCAGCTCTGGTCTGTGCAGGAACAGGGCACAGGAGAAGGGGCTGCCAGCACGAGCTGGTGGGGGACCTGGCCATGAAGGGGGGGTCAGAGGGGAAGGTGGGGTGAGGCGCTCACTCTGCAGCACAGACGAAAACACGGCGGCGAAGGGGACAATTGCTGTGAACCACTGGGCCCTGTGCAGGTGGGTGCTGCAGGGGAAGGAGGCACATCTGCAGAGGCAGAGTGCCTGTGAAGGATCCTACCATTCTGGCACAAACTTTCCTGCAGCCCTGAGGTGACCCACGCCCGTTTACCCGAGCAGCCCCAGTGCTTCTCCTAAGAGAAGCACGCTGGCACTACCTGTGCTTGGACACTGCCTGCCCAGACCAGGTCTTACTGAGCAATGGCACGTCTCTTACCCACCCCAAGGGAGCTTTGACCAGCCACGGTGGAGGCAAGAAATGCTCCCCAGCACAGAGGCTCCCCTTCATTCTCCAGTGACACTATTCCTGAGTAGCAGCTGTGTGTGAGCTGGCTCTCTGGGCTGTGCTGTCTGCTTGCACCGAATGCCACCAGGCAGCTACAAAGTTCAGCAAAGGCTTAGAGCTCTAACATTTCCCACTCCTTGCTTGCACAGATAGATTACCTGTTCCATGCTTTATTCTTGGAGGCTACGGACACCTGCAGAGTCTGGGCCGTACCTGTGACCCGCTGCAGGGCAGGAAGCAACCTCTGCTAACTCAGGTCTTCAGGCCAAAGGAAGACAGAAAAGCAGCAAGAATGATGCAAGGGTTGAGGAAGATGGGGGAAGTGCAAAGGGGAGGTCCTTCCTAAAGTGAGTTTATTCAGAAGAAGACCCACCAACAGGCCAAGGATGGCAGGGACAGCCCTGCAAGAATTTCCAATCCCAAGTTTCCTGGGAATGGAGTAATGCAGGTATCCACCTTCCGAGGAGGTGTCAGTCCTTCCTTGTGTATATATCCCGACAGCAGAGCCCTCTAGAAAGCAAATGTTAATATTTCTTTTACATAAGAAGGTATTTTTGACAAGAATGAACAGGAAAACTGGTCAAGAATTGGTTGGTGTGGCCAGGGTGTTGCCTGTTGTTGATACCAAAGGAGAAACGCACAGGGTGGGGAATTCAAGAGATTTGTGTAAAGGCAGAGCAAAGGCAAAGGGCTCAGCTGTGACAGTGCCCATGGACGGCCCTTAGAAGTGTGGATTCTTCACATGGGATTTTCTCCTTTTGGGAGTCCTGGTTACGAAGTCAAAGGTGTCCTGAGGTCGGCTGAGCACCTCTAAGCACTACACTGGAAGGACTCCCAGCTCCTTGCCAGATGTAGCGTGGAGGTTTTCTCCCTGTTGGCCTCAGGCCAGTCCTCCAGACCCAACCCCTGCTGCTGGGTGGGGTGGCCACTGAACCAGAACCACCGAGTGCCAGATCATCCAAATGTATTTGCTTAGCAGGGGTAGAGAGGGCAAACAGTGATTTATGTTCTGCAACACGCAGACATGACGGGCTTGCACGGATCTGAGCTTCTGCTCCTCCAGACCTGTTCACACCAGCACAATACTGGCACAAAAGAAAGGAGGCACAGTTCCAACCACTGGCACTCTGACCACTGCAATGGAGGCCCATCTAGGCGACATCTACCACGCATGTGGTGTTCCCCACGTGGATGCAGGTTATATGTAACTTTTTGCACTTGGAGAAGCTCGACGGTTCAGTCAGAGCAGGCCCAGCCTTAAATTCCTGCACTCGGGCAGATTACCCACAGAGCAAGGACATCTCTTCAGCCCGCTGTCCGATGGCCTCAATCTTGGCAGGACAGAGTTCTGCCAGTCTGTCACACCAGACAACACTAAGCTGCAGCTGGTTTTCCTCGTACATGCAAGATTTCTGCAGACACTGTAAACCAAATTAAATCCTCTAAAGCTATGCTATTCTCATACCCAGAACTGGGGTTTATCAGTGCAGAGGAAGCCTGCAAATATCTCCATCAACCAAAAGCTTCTCATTTGCTGCAGCTCCGGCCCATTTACTCCATCCAAGCAAATCTTTTTACACGGCTGCCCAAACCATCTGATTCTTGCCCCTGCCCACCCACATGCACCCACAGTGTGCTGGTGATAGAGAAAGAAGTGATGTGATGCTTCTGGCCTTCAAAATTCACTACACAGCACGGGCTGCAGGAGAGTGGAGCGGGGCAGGGTCTCCCCTGACTGTACCAACTCAAGACAGCAAATGGCTTCCTGTTGTAGGTTCGTCGTTAGCCAGGGCTGTTCCTCATCTCAAGGACATACAGCTCCAAACAAGTGCTAACTGAGGCAGTGCTCCAGCACTTCACTCTTGTCACCAGCTGTGGACTGGAAAAGTGTTTTCTAATGAGACAGATTCATTGACAGGTACCTAAAGGGGCTCTAAGAGACCTGGGGAGGGACTTTGGACAAGGACCTGGAGTGACAGGACAAGTGGGAATGGCTTCCCACTGCCAGAGGGCACGGTTAGATAGGACATGGGGA
Organism: Oxyruncus cristatus; assembly: GCA_013399855.1. Lineage (NCBI taxonomy): Eukaryota > Metazoa > Chordata > Aves > Passeriformes > Cotingidae > Oxyruncus > Oxyruncus cristatus. Next base: position 146,165 of record VXAY01001696.1, read on the forward strand.
AGAAATTCTCCCCTGTGAGGGTGGTGAGGCCCTGGCACAGGTTGCCCAGAGAAGCTGTGCTTGCCCCATCCTTGGAAATGTTCAGGGCTAGGCTGGATGGGACTCGGAGCAACCTGGGACAGTGGAAGGTGTCCCTGCCCATGGCAGGGGGTGGAATGAGATGAGATTTGAGGTCCCTTCCAACCCAAACCATTCTGAGATTCTATGATCCTGTGACCTTAAAGCCAGATTCACAGAGCTACTCCATCAAGCTCAACACAAACAGACACTAACTGATTAATCTTCACGGTTACCTTAATTTTGTTGCAAGATCATCATAAAGCTTTATGAATTATCCTTTGTAAAATACTTGGAGATCCTGTGTGGAGCATACCTTGGGGTTGCAGAAAGCATTCCTTTCATCTCCTTGATTAATCATGTAATATGTCCAAGAGAGACTGATCCCATGCACATACTTGGTTATCTCCCTAGGCCTGTCTTCTCCCCTCTCATGTTTCCTCGGTAAACTTCACCTTTGACAGAAGCTCTGGCTTAAAGAATCAGCCCTCCTGATGCATGCAGCACTTCTGATGTTACAGTGCACGATGGAATAAGTAGATATTTCTTTCAAAAGGGAGACAAAGATTTCTGCTTTGACATTTCTTCACTAAAAACTGAGCTCCCAACACACTGGGAGCTGGTTTGTTTGTTTGTTCAACAGCATAATATTGAAATCATTCTCTCCAGCGAGACCATGAAAAAGGCCGAGCCGGCCTGGCCAGACATGAGGAACGAAACAGGTTACTGCAGCTGCTGGAGGAAAATATGTAAATGGCTCTGTGGTGACTGGGCATCCAGCCAGCTGCAGTTGGGCTGCGGGTTTGAAAATTAGGCGCCAAATGGTTGTTTTGAAAAAAACCGGATTTGTTGTCATCAGTGTGGAGATCAGTGCCAGGTTTTATGTAACAGTGCAGGGGCGTGAGCACTCCGTGCTCCCACCCCACAGCTCCACCGGGGTAGGAATGACCTCAGTGGTTCTTGGAGCAGCGCTGGGATTGCTCCTGGCTGATAAAGCCTGCTTTGTGAACTCAGAGGAACCTCGTTCAGAGCCAGACCCCACCCTCCTCCACTGCGCTCTCAAACAGCTAAAAGATCAGGGGCTTGCATGTGCTATGAGGGAGCCTGACCTCCATGGAGTGCTGAGAACCCGGGGCTACCCTGGCAGGCCGCAGATGACACTTTGATCTTTGGACCACTGAAAAGTACAACTAGAATAAAATCCAGCTCTGAAAGGCAAAACTCACAGCGTTAGAGATTATTGGCCCAATATTTCACCAAGGAATAATCCCTTCCTTGACCTAAAGAGTAATTTTGCTATTTACTGCTCTAAACAGCAGCTGTTCTACACTGGAACGCCCACAGCTCCAGCTCCAAAGGCCACAGCCTGACTGGGAGGAAACGGGGATATTTTTCCTACCTGGCCAGCTCATTTGTTTTCAGTGGTGCTTTCACAGCATCGCAGTGCCAAGAAATCTGTCTTCCCATTACTTTGGAAGAATTCCTGAACTCTGGGGAGCCAGTGAGGATGAGACTCAGTAGCTGATGCGACCCTGAAGGCTGGTGTATCACACCCTACCTCCCGAGGAAGGCTGTGAAGGAGCTGTACTGCAGGAAACCTCTGTGTCGCTCCTGTCTTACAGATGGGGCTGCTTTTAGTAGGTTCTATTACAAGCAAATCACTCTGAGGAAAAACGACAACATGGAAATAAAAAGTTGGGGAGCCCTGAATGCTGACCCCCTCAGCGCCTTCCTTTACCACTTTTCTGTTGAGATAGGGGGGATGTATGAGACGGATTTTGAAGTAAATTCTCATTTCTTTCTGGTCGTGTGAGACCAGGGTCTGGTACAAGAGTCTAAAGGGCCACCACTCACCTTCCTGCCACAAAGGAGTGAACAATCCCAAGTATAGACTGGAATTCTCTCCATCCAGAGACTTGGTTAATAATTCCCCCAGTGTAATATAGCTTGACTTCTGCCTCGGTAAGGAGGTAAATGCTGTAGCAAAAGATTGTTATTGTTCAAAGCTCATGCCAAACATTATGCGCTGGAATCAGATATAAATACACCCTCTACACATTACAATGTGGTGTCTTGTCTTGAAAAAAATCCTTGTCCTACAGACACTCTGCTGTTTGCTTTAACCCCACAACTGTGCACCATGTTCCTCTTTGCTCTTTTTCACGTCTCAGCAAACTTGGTTGTCGTGGGTGAGGAAGGTTTCATCCAGGACTCACAGCACACTGTTCATTTTCTCTACTTGCTTTGGTGCTTTCTGCTCTGACATCGCTGGAAGCAATTTTATTCAATGAAAGATGAAATTCTGGAGAAGAACTCTGTGGTAAGGTATGAGTGCTTCTTCCAGACTTGCAGTCGTTGCTAGCAACTTTTTGAGCAATAATGCCGAGGCTAGTTTGAATTCAGACTGATAAGAAAATGTTCTGGGGCAATCCTTGCCCCTTCCTGAAATGAATGACAGTATCTGAGACAATCAATTAAACACTGGCTGTTCTGAGTGAGGTGAGGAACACGAGGGGAGAGTTAGACAACCACAGACAAGACAAATAATCCTGCTGTTAAAGACATACAAATATAAAATGCAGAATGAGAAAGGGGAGGGGCATGGCAGGAGCTGCTGGGAAACCAAAGCATTTGAGGAAAGAAATAGTAGTGGAAATCCTGCATCCCCAGATCTGTGAAAATGTCAGAGTCATTATGAAGTCCCAGACAGCATCAGGAAACTAGTTATACCCAAATGTACCAGACACTTGTCCACGAGTGCGAAAGTACTCTGCATCAAAGGATACACAAGGTTTTCCTTTGTCTTTTACATACGGGAAGCAATTTCTTCATTTACCTGATGGGAGAAGCACTGCCATTCTAGACAGAGCCTGTCCCTGATGTCTGTGTCTGACAGAAAATTTACCAAAAATTTATTCTTAACCTACCCAGTTAGATATGTTCCAAGTGCCTTTGAGGTAGAGCTTCAAATAGTGAGCCCAGGGCTCTTCCAAGTTCCTGATTTTGGATCAGGGTGGGACCTGTACCTGCACCAGCCTCCTCCTCTGCTCCACTTTCCACAACAGGAAAACCTGGGAGAGTGGGTAAGGCAGGAGCCTCGGTGTGCCCTGAACGGGTTCCCAATCTGAATTCCCAGTAAAGCAGCACCAGGGATTGCCATGGCCCTCTGCTCCCCCAGCCAGGTAGGGCTGACACACCCCTATATTGTCCCTTTGTCAAACACTAAATTGCCGTGTCTCGTGACAACAAATCCATTCTGCCTGGTCAAAGTAGAAGGAGTTTATTGTAAAATTGGTTTGGGCAGCAAAGAACTCTCGAGAGTTTTAATGAAAAACAAGCTGCTAAATATCGAGAGATGAGTAACAACACTGACCCTGGTTCAGTACTAAATCCTTGTCATAGGAGGCATCCAAGGGGACCAATATTTGAACAGATGCCAATTCCACAACTAAAGCACGTGTTGCACTCCCTGGAAAACAAGAGCTGGCGAGTGGGCTTCCAGCTTTTCCACTTCCCTTTCTTCCTTGATGCTTCTTCTCCCCATCTCACCCTCAAAACATTCTCTTCTTTTCAGCAGAGACAGGAAAAGTGAACGTACATGTTCAGGCAACAAGGAGGGGAAACTGGTGTTAGGGATGAAAGTGTGCAAGTGTTCTGGTTACTGCTAAAGAAAGGGACTCTCTAGAAAGTGTAGAGAAAAATCAGGTATTATTATTACATTTTGGGAAGTATATTTCAGAAAAAAAAACATTTTACTTCAACACAGTAAAGAGCAGCACTATGAAAACACCCAGTAAAATTAGAAGGGGGAACCCCCCCCACCACCACACTAACTCTTGAAACATTCCTCTAAGTTTCTAAGCCATTACCTAAAAAATCTGACAGATGAAACAATGGGGGAGCTTGGGCTAAACTTCATGAACAAAGGGGATTATACATCTGGATTACATTATCAACCAAAATTCGGCAAAAGGTTTGAAGAATTTCTGAAATATGACAGATGCCCAGAGTATTGCATCAAATTACAAGAGAAGAAATTACCTAGCCCAAAAATGCTTATACAGAGGCTTTCAGCGTTCCTAAAATATTTTTTTTCTTCTGGCTCAACACGACCAAAGTTTAGAGCTTGTCTTCCACGAACTTGCTGGTGTTGGAAATCGAATATTAAAGGCAGAGGAAGACAGCGCTGTTAAGAGATGCTCCGGACTGCGCAGGGGCAGGAGCTGGGGCAGGGACAGCAGTTTTTCCCCCCCTCAGCAGCGGTTACAATTCGCAGACAGGCGCCAAAATTCAAAACACGCACCGCAAATCCCGAGCGTGGCTCAACAAAGAGCAGCAGGCGGATGGGGCAGGATCCGATCTGCCCGGCCACAGCACCCTGGGATTTGTAGTCTCTCATCGCTGCTTCCTTTTCCAGATCGAGTCAAAAGCCGCTTGAGTTCGGGCAGAAAGCTGAGTTTCACGCCGAGATGCGCATCATACCATCAGATCCTTCACGTAGGGAGGTTGTGGACGTGCCTTCAGAAAGGGCAGGGGGAGTGATGTCGCTTCCATTTTAGCTCTCCCTCATAAACTCCCTCCAGGTAACCCGCTGACACCCACGGCACCCACAGGCTGGTGTGGGAATCCCTGCCCTCGGCCTCGGTGGGTGAAGGGGCAGTCAGTGCTGTCCTGAGAGAGGCAGGACAGGCACTCTGCTGAACGCAGAGGAGCCAGGACAACTCTTTTTGTGTTGGATGCACATTTTGAGACAAATGCATTCAGGTGAAAACCTGTGATTTACCCTAAAGATACACAGTGATTGCAAGAGCAAGACTCACAGCTCTTTGACAACAAGGGTATTGAGCATCCAGAATTCCTGGATTTATTCTGAGGTTTTTCAGTTTGAGGTGTACTTGAAATTAGAATCTCAAATCCTCTAACATGAGCATCGTTTTAGCTTTGTTTTGAGGACGAACACCTACTTTTCCACCCTGGCTTCCGAAGTTTCTTTTCACATCATGTGCAGCATTCTCTTGCTGTCTTAACCAGTTTCTCTGTCCAGACCTGTCCTCTCACCTTAGCATGATGTTCATCCTACTTTTTCTCTTTGCTGTTCATATGGATGACAATGTTTTTAATACTCCTCAGGCAGAAAAATCTCCCTCTTCTCAGCCCTCACTGGTAGCTAAAAGGCCCAAGGGCAGGAAGAGCTTTGGGAATGTAATCCAGTTTATACTAGTTAATGTGCAAGAACTGACAGAATACTACTCCAAATCTTTAGGAAGGGAAAACTTCTCAGTGGGTTGTAATGTGGACAGAGTTCGGCTGCATTCCCTGGGACTGCAGAAGGATTTCAGGATAGCTTCCTTCTGGAACGGCTGGACTGGGAGGCACTTCACCCTCTCAGTAAAACTCAGGAAGAAGTTACTGAATTCCTGAAACCAACAAATCAGCACTCCTAAAAACTCGCCCTTCGGAAATGCTGATCCGTGTTTTCTCCAAGACCCTCCACCCCCGATTTCAGCACACAGCCGGTCCCTGACCTGTGCAGAGCCAACAGCAAAGCATGGCAAGCTCACACGGGGCTGTGGACGATGTTTTAGGGAGCTACTGCGAAAATACACAAACACGGCCTGTCAGGGAACCTGTCACCCCACAGGCCTGGGAGGACTCGGGCACCGGCTCCAGCGGGAGCAGAGCCGGGTGAGGCTCAGTCCTGTCCTCTCAGTTGCTCCGGTTCCTCCCGGCATTGCCACCAAAACCTCTTCCCCTCTAGATCGGCCCCGCTCCCGGGTTTCTCCCTGAGGCGTGACCGGAGCCGCCCTCTCCACAGCCGCGCGGGCGCGAAATGGCGGGCGCGGCTGCAGCCCCGCGGCCATCTTGGCGCCGAGACTGCATGTCCCAGGCGGCGCCGCGGCGGGAGGGGCCGCCC
>VXAY01001696.1:152677-182950 GCA_013399855.1 Oxyruncus cristatus
CCGGCCGGCGCCGCGGTCGGTCCGAGCCCTCCGGTGCCCCGTAACCAGCACACGCGTCGCACCCTGGCACTGCGGTGTTGGGTGTCCTGTCCTGGCGACTGATGCGATGGCATGGGAGATTTGAAAGCGTTTAGACTGACTTTGCCTCTCACCAGAGGAAATCTCTCGCAGACCCCCATAAATGGTCGGAATCACGTCCTTGTAAACGGCTCTGATTTGCTTCCTGTGATCTCGGAGGCAAAACTCAAATGATCCTTTTTCCGAAGCCGTGCTCTGCGTTTCCCTGTTCTGTGCTGCCTGTTTCCCCTCAGGACTCTCGTTCCCCTGTGGAGGAAGGATGTAGTAGGTGACACGCTGGGGGCGGCCGGTGACACTCTGGGGACAGTCCCACCCATCCTGTGCCAGCCCAAAGCCCCCTCAGCGAGGTGCGGTGTCCCACCGCTGAGCTGAAGTTAAACTGCTGTGGAAAGCCTGTCAGTAAACAAACAGCCTGTACTGTAGCTGCTGGGATGTGATGGATTGCTATGCCACAGAGTAGGCTTTTAAAATTTTTTTTCTTTTTCCTTCTTTCCCCCTTTTAAGAGTCTGGTTTAATGATGCTCGGGGCGATGGGAGGAGGGTTTAGATTAGGTTAGTTTATGCAGACCAGATATCATAATGTCTAGTTTGGGGAGCGGTTGGTGTACCTGCAATCAGTGTATGCCCAAGACTGAACTACCTTTAAAGTCCCTTTGTATCACTTAATGACATATCGTAACATCTAGGTTTTCAAAGTAACTAGATTTTCCTAGACGTGGAACATCGCTATGCTTGCCCCATGTGAAATCATGCTGTAAGCAGAATAACCACATCTAGTTCAAGGAACTTCTGTGCTGTAGATCCCTGGAGACTAAAAGGGAGTATTCATTTGAAATGCAAGAGGCAGAATGTAATCCTGTTGACAGCACATGTGTAGCAGGAGTAGGAGGACAAGCAGACAACGTAGATATAATCTCATTAGACTTTATTATGAACATAAAGGAGCACCTAATAGGAGTTCCGTGTGCTGTCCGTTCTGGAAAAGTATTCTGGTGCAGTAATTGTAAAATAAACTTGAGAATCTTGATAGGAATCTTTTGGTTACTTTGCCCTTGAGTTTTTTCATCCAGACTTCAAAAATTTCTTAATCTGTAGCTACATGATAACAAACTTTGTCAGGATTCATCAAGCTCTTCTTTGACACCGATGCTTCAGCTCTTCTCTGGACCGCCTTTGTTGAATACTTTCCCTGTCCCTTTTGGAAATTCTATTTATTCTTTACATATATTCACAAAAGGAAACTTGGTAGTTTTATTGTTTTAAGGCTGGATAGTGCACAGCGGTTTAGGACTGTGGGAGCAGTAAAACTTCAGATGGCTGTCAGATTTTAGTTTTGCTGGAATGGGAGAATCTTGTCCTTTTGCGTTTGTGACCAAAGTAGTAAACTGGATTTTCTGCTGACAATTCAGTTTCCTTATTAACTGTTGGAATTTGCATGCATAAAATAATTAGGCTTAGTTCAAGATAAGATATTAATTAAAAATAAACCCTTCAAACTCCACAAAACCCAAACAAACCCCAAATTACCTTCTGTGTAGAAGCACAGTTAAATGTAGTCCAGTGGTATCAGTATAATGTTCTGTCCACATCATTTATATTAGCTCTACATGCTTATAAGAGACTATTTTCTTTTTTTCAGGGTGTTCAAGACGAAAAATTCCCATTGGTGGGCCTAAACTGTGTGTAAATTTGACTCTGATCTTATTTATTTATTTATAAAAGCTGAATGAATATTCTATTATTTTTGGCTTATCTTTGGTAGTGGCAGAAAACATCGTTGTCGCTGTGGTAGATGCACGTTGTGGGCTGCAGGCAGGAGGGGCTGCTCACCAGCGTTGACACCAGAGACTTTTACCTTGAGAGTAGATGGGTTCATGATCCAAGGTGAACATCCCAAAGCTGAGGGTGGCTGTGGCAAGCAGTGGACAGGAGCGTGGTCTCCTGAGACAGATGCTTGTCCTTTGCTTGGCACTCCAGTAGCCCACAGTGATCACACCTGAGCTGGGTGGGACAATTACTGACTGACATGACCTGGCATGACCTGCCCTGACACTCCTTGCCCCCATCCCGCATGTGTGGGAAGTTTTGATCTTGTTCTCAAACCTCTGGTTTCGGGTAGTATCTTCTAGATGAAAGAAGTTCTCCTGATGCTGTTCAGGCAAGGACCACAGTCGTTGTTCTGCCAGAGACTCTTTAATCATCAGCTGATCCGGATGTTCTTTTTCCTTGTTGTTTTAATCACCAGTTTGCAGAAGATTGCAGAAAACAGCCTCTGTGTGGCAATCTTGGCATGGCTTTAGAACAAAATCACTCCTGTTGTGCTTTTTGAGGAACACGGGGCTGCTACCTCTTAAGAGCAGAGAAAAGGAACTTTGCAGTTGATTAATCTTTAGTTCTTTACTAATTATAGCCCTTTCCCCTGCTTTTCCTAGCCCTGTCCAGTGGTACTTTACCTTTAATTGTATGGAGTAGGCCTTTAGAGAAATAAGAACTGTACACAGTAATCCTTCAGACAAATGGGCTGGTACAGAGGAGATTTCACAGATCGTGGTAGTAACACCAAGGTCTTGGCTTCAATCCCCCTATGGACCAGTCACTAAAAAGTTGGACTCTGTGATCCTTGTTGGTCCTTTCCAACTCAGAATATTCTGTGATTCTGTGAAATGCAAAAAAAACCCAAAAACTTGCCTGTGTGTGTGTGGGAACATTTAATTGTCCTCATTCCATCTCTGTTCTCCTGCATCAGTCTCCTTCTGTAACTTAGCCTGTGACAGAAGAGAAAAGAAGAAAAATCCCCTTGGATTTTTTCTACCTCCCTAGTACATGACTGATGCTGTTTTCACTGTGTTGGGGGTCACTGTTCCAATAACCCAGTTTGTGAGGTTTTTGTGGGGCAATAATGGAAGGGCTAAGAGGAGAATCCTGGAACTCTCCTCAGTTCCTTTTTACCAACTCCCTGCCCTGCCCTGCAGTGCTCACGGTTGCAGCCTTTCAGAACAGATGTTTTGATGGGCACAGGAGGGATTACAGCACTGTTCTGAGGACACCCTACTGTGCTCACCCTCTGTAAGGAGAATTACAGACAAAAATAAGATCCCCGGGAGCCTCAGCCACTGACAGCAATTGCCCTAGTGACAGAAGCAGTATCTGGGGGGGTCCCCTCTTCACCTGTGTCTTCCCAGCTACGTGGATCCAAGTGCAGGTGGCTGCAGTCTTACCTGGTCTCCACTTACCTGCCAGTACTGAAGCTGCTGTGCCCTTTGTGTACACCCAAGCTACTGTCATAACCAGGGGATGGAGTCTGCTGTTGCCTGTTTGCCACCTGCAAAATACATGTTCAGATGCTGCTGTGGGTGTTGGGTCACTCAAGTTGTAGCCTCCAAAATCCTGGTCTTCTGGCACTATAGACATCATCTGGGAGGTGACACAACACACATCTTCATTGTTCTTGAGAACTTGACTGGTGTGGGTGAGTCCTTTGTCAGTCCATAACTGAGTAAGTAACATACTGAGCCACACCTGGTGGGAATACACTTGTGTTTTGCACATTAATGCGTGCTAATGAGATTAATATTGCATCACCAAATTTGGCTGGAGTCACTTGTGGTTGGCTGGAGTGTTTCTTGTCTAGTATGTTGGTTCGGCTCCTTCTTGATGTGTTTCATGTCTTCACTGAGTGACGTCTCGTGGCTCTTCTCAAGTGGTTGCTGTGGAAGGGTCTGTGTTGGTGATCCACTGCCCAGTGAGCTTTGTTGAGTGCTCCCAGCGCAGATCAGTAGATGAGAGCACGCAGCAGTCGTGTCTTTCGGAGTCTGCTGTGGAAACATCTCTGTTTTCTTTGTTCGATTTCCTTGTTCCCTGGGTTGCCCAGTTACAAATTTGCAGGCTCTTTGGCCAGCGAAAGAAGAGAAAGTGAAAGCACGTTTGTAGTGCAATTTGTAGCGTGTCCAGCTTGGCCGCTCTGCAGGAAGAGTTCTGCTTGGGTGTACATGGACATGAAGCGGCTCGGGCTGTAGCCTGTCCATCTGGTTCTTTCTGAACTGTTTTGAGCTTTTAGCTTTATTTCTTCCGTCACCTTCAGATGGGAGTTACATTTTCAGAGTGGAGGGACCCATTTTTTGGCCTAACTTGTCATCTGGGAAGGTTTGTTGTTGCTTCCCAGGGGCTTGTATTGAGGACATTGTAGAGAGGCTGTTGGGGCTCACTTGACTCGATGAATTTTGTCCCTTCTGCTCTTCCACAGAGGCACCAGTGATAGTGGTAGAAGGGACCTGAAGAGTATCAAACATGACACAGGGCTCTGGGTGATTTTCAGTGGTGTGGGAAGAGTGAAGAGCTTGGCTGAGCAGATCCTGCAGACCAAGGCTGGATTGCACAACAGCTGTTGGCAGTTTGGATTCTACAGCAAATCCCAAGCACAAACAGAGGCTGGGTGGAGAATGGATTGAGAGCAGCCCTGGGGAGAAGCTCCACGCACCCCGTCCATGTGCGCTGGCGCTCAGAAACCCCCCGTGCACTGGGTTGATCTCACGGAGTGGGCAGCACGGGATGGGGGGATTCTGCCCCTCTGTCCCGCTCAGGTGAGACCTCACCTGCAGAGCTGCCTCCAGCCCTGGGGTCCCCAACGTCAGAAGGATGTGGAGCTGCTGGAGTGAGTCCAGAGGAGGCCAGAGGGCAGGGTTAGATGGGATATGGGAATGAAGTTCTTCCCTAAGAGGCTGGTGAGGCCCTGGCACAGTGGCTGCCCCATCCCTGGAAGTGTTCAAAGCCAGGTTGGCTGGGACTTGGGCCAACCTGGTCTGGTGGAAGGTATCCCTGCCCATGGCAGGGAGTGGAAAGAGATGAGCTTTAAGATCCCCTCCAACCATTCTCTGGTTCTGTGACCGTGGAACTGTCTTTCAGGGTTGACAACTGCTGCGGAGAGACAGGATCCACCTGACCAAACGTCCAGCATACAGCTGGATGGCCAGGTTCCACGATGGGTGAGCAACTGGCTCACGAGTCAGGCACAAAGGGTTTCAGTGGCTGGGGTAACATCAGGCTGGTCACTAGTTGGGTTCCACAGGACTCCTTCCGTGGACCAGTTCTCTTTAACATCTTCATTAATGACTTGGATGCAGGATTTAAAGGAATACTAAGTAAGTTTGCTTGATGACACTAAATTGGGAGGAGCTGTCAACTCCCTTGAGGGCAGAGAGGCCCTGCAGAGAGACCTCAGCAAATCAGAGAGATAGGCAATCACCAACCCTATGAAGTTTAACAAGGGCAAGTGCTGGATTCTGCACCTGGGACAGGGCAACCCTGGTTGTGAGTATAGACTGGGGAATGAGGGGCTGGAGAGCAGCTGTGGGAAGGGGCCTGGGGGTCCTGGTCGATGGGAAGGTGAGTGTGAGTCAGCAGTGCCCTGGCAGCCAGGAGGGCCAAACGTGTCCTGGGGGACATCAGGCAAAGCATCGCCAGGCAGGGAATTGTCCCACTCTGCTCTGCACTGAGGCAGCCTCGCTTTGAGTCCTGCGGCCAGGTTTGGGCACCCCAATTTAAAAAAGACATTAAGCTCTTAGAGACTGTCCACAGGAGGGCAACGAGGATGGTGAAGGGTCTGGAGGGGAAGCCTTATGAACTGAGGTCACTTGGTTTGTTGAGCCTGGAGGAGACTGAGGGGGCACCTCCTTGGGGTCTTCAGCATCCTCCTGAGGGGCAGCGGAGGGGCAAGTTTTCATGACCAATGACAGGACCTAAGGGAAAGGCTGGAGCTGAGTCAGGGAGATTTAGGTTGGATATCAGGAAGAGGTTTTTCCCCCAGAGAGTGGTCAGGCACTGGAACAGGCTCCCTGGGGGAGTGGTCACAACACAAAGGCTGCCTGAGTTCAAGAAGCGTTTGGACAATTCTCTCAGTCACACGTGGAGTGATTGTTGGGGTGTCCTGTGCAGGGCCAGGAGTTGGACTGGATGATCCTCATGGGTCCCTTCCAACTCACCACATTCTCTGACAAAGTAGGACAAATGTATCTACCAATGGGGATGGTCAGCCTGCTGAGTACTTTAAACTGGGAATGATACGGGAGGGATGGATTCTGCTCCGGTAAGCAAGCAAAGGCCTGGAGTTATGTGAACAAAGGAGAAAGTAACAGGAAAAATGAGAAATGGAAACATCCCAAACTTGGGCATGTAAAGAAGGAAACGCCTGGGGGGGACAGCCTTCTGGGGATTGCTCTGCTGCCCTTCCTGGAGAATTGTCACACTTGGGTGTCTCCCTGAAGTGCCTGTAGCACTAATGTGTGCAGCATGAGCTGCAGACAGGGGCAAGGAGAAGTCTGTGGGCATGTAACAGAACACTGACCTCTTTGGAATCAGGGATAGCTCACATGTCTGGAGTGCTGTGCTGGACAGATGGGTACAAGCTTTTCAGGAAAGTGAGGAGTTGCCTTTTGTGAGAGAGCAGTGGGAATGCCTGGAGCTCTGCCTGAGGACAGGCTATGAATTAACTGAGAGCTTGTTGGGCAGACCAAGATGGGCAATGTGGGTCAAGAACCTGATCTGATCAAGAAGATGTAAATGAGGCCTGCTTCAGACAACTTTATGAAGCCTCACATGCACTGTCTTTGTGCTTTCCTGTACCTATTACTTAAAAAATAAGAGAGAACTGGTCAGGGATGTTACATCAGGACAGTGACCGTGAGACAGCGGAGTTCAGGATCTTTAGTGGATGGACCAGAGCAAGAAGTGGGACCACAACCCTGGATATCAGGGGAGTAGACACTTTAGGGCTCTCTCTGGTTGGAAGAATCCCGTGGTTTAGAGCCCTGGATAGAAAGGAGTCTCAGAGAGCTGGGTTGATATTCAACTATAATCTTCTCCAAGATCAAGAGTGGTCCATTCCCACAATCAGAAAATGGGACAAAGGTGACAGGAGACCTGTATGGATGAGCAAGGAGATCCTAGCTTAAGTCAGACGTAAGAAAGACCAATGTACTTAAAGCCTTCTTGTGTTCAGACTAGCCTTCTCAGAATTCCAACAGTCCTAGATTTTTTTTTTTTTCTTCTCTTGCTTCTGCAAGGATGCTAAAAGTCAACTTGGTCTTGGCAAACCTGCTCCTGTGTGCTGCTGAGAACCAGGTTTCTCTCTTGTGGCTTTCTGGATGAGCCACTCCATGGGCTCTCACTATTAACATATGAAAATAAGATCAGATGTCATCTCCTGGATTTCAGCTTGGACTAATTGAAATCTATTAGAATTACACTTAGAAAATTGTGTTTTCTGCTTCTCTGATCTCCTGTAATGTCTCTGTTTTCCTTAGTCAATACTCACTGTGTAAATCAATGCTGTTCCTGTATTCTGAATGCTGCATGCAGTTCTCTTACCCTATTTTAAAACATCTAGAGCCTGTAAGGAAAAAAATAATGAGCAGAGCAGCAGAACAATTTCTGACGAGGAGCAAATCTGGAGAAGAGATGGGGAGAAACCTGAGGTTTCCAAGTCATGAGTCCAAACAGATTTGTCTAGGAAGCAACCATTGAACATTTCTCACAACGCAGAAAATTAGGGCATGAAATAAAATTATCAAGCAGTAGGTCTTCATCTCCTAGCTGTGCTAGTGTGATACTCTCTGATGTGAAATCCAAAAGCTAAATTGATTTACAGTAGGATTAGACAAATTAGCAGTGTTTGGTGACTGCTGGGTTTTGGTGCCTGGAAGCAAGCTTTGGCTCAGAATTTAATTTTTTTTTTTTTTTTTTAATTTGTAGAAGCTGGGGTATCTGTGAGTGAAGAATTGTGTGGTGCCTTGTTGTTCTCCGTACTTTTTCCATGCAGCATTTCCTTCCAGCTGCTGCTCTTACTGCCTCGTACTGGAAGGGTTGGCATAGGTTTCAAGTATGTGTTTGTGTCTTTCTGAAATGTGGGGAGCAGGAAACAAGGGGCTGATGTGTAACCCAAGCAAGGTGATGAGAAATGACAAGTGAAGGAAGGAGTTGGAACTGATGGATCCTCCTGCTGGAAGATGTCATCAAACAGGTTGTCTCTTGAATCAAGTATTCCTTGGGAGTGTTCCAAGGACAGGTAGGTGCTGTCTGACGGTGTTCTGCACAGAAGTGGGGTGAGACAGAGAACCACAAATGGGCTTCACAGTTGCCAGAAGCACTTACTCAACTTGCTTCTCTTGTTGCTGTGGATATTGGCTGTTCCTATTCACTTTTTCTGTGTTTGTTTGCTTAATTTTTGTCCAGAGAGGGCAGGTAAGGCTTGTCCTAGGAGGTCCTTCTTTGCTTTAACAGCATCTTTTTAAGAATGGCTGGAAGTGTCACTGTACCAGAGACCAAACTGAGTAGCCAATGTAAAGAAATTTAAAAAAGGGAGTGGGCAGAAGAGTGTCTGTAGCATCAAAACAAAGCAAAATCTTATGTGTACACTAAACAGTGACACTTTGGGACTGTACTTCTCTGGAGATTTTCAGTGAGTCATTAGACTCTTAAGTCAAGTTCCTTCCACCAAAACAGAGTTTGGGGGGGTGACAGTTTCTGAATTTCTTTCCAGAATTTCCCTCAGTGCTGGGGTAGAAGAGTGCTTTCTGTGACTAACCATCTTGGACTAGAAGTGTTGCCAAGCTCGTGATACCAGGCCAGTTCTGCTGAACTGTCAGCACTTGTTCTCATTTGAGCCTACTGCTGCATTTGGGTCTCTTTTCTGTACTTGACCAGTGCTGAAAATAAATATGGTGGTATTTGTTTTATGGCCTAGAAAGACCATCTTGAACTGTCCCCAGATTCAGTTTGATCATCAAACTTTTATCAGTGTTGTCATGAATCCATATTCTCTTTGCATCCTGTTGTTAGAGTTCTAGCAAGGGCTTTTTGTGGTTTTGTTTTTTAATTGATTGAAGGTGTTACTGCTCCCAGCTGTCTGCTGCTTCCTCCTTTTGCTGGAAGCTGCAGTGTGTCCTTATGTCTTAATTATTTCTGTCTGCTCAGCGTATTAGCTTGAAATTCTAGTGAAAGTGGCCTTTTGACTGTGAATGGGACCTGTGTGTTTCTTGCTCATGTGTGTTGCTGGAAGAAGAGCAGAGCAGAGATTAACATGCTGCAGAAGAAAAATACATACCAAGCTCCTGCCATGAGCTATGAGTTATGCCGTGAATGAGTGGGTCCTTTCTAATTAAATCAGCACAGACTCTGGTTCTCTTTTTAGTAACAGGTTTGGAAGCAGCTTTCATCATGATTTTTAGATCCTCTACACAGGAATGACATGAAGTGTTTACCCTTCATTCAGAACACTGCTTGGTGTTTTTAAGCTCTGCATTTTCTGTAATGCCTCAAAAGCATAAGTTGCTGAAGGCCTGTTGTAGGTATCACACCAGCAACACCTCTTTGTGACAGCATTCCTGAAAACCTCGGGGGAAAAGGCTACCTTCCTTTATACCTTGACATGCAATTCCAGTTTATGTCCTGGAGAACTGGGAAGGGATTTGTCCTTATGTCCTGCACTGTGATTTAGTGTGTGTCTATGAACCTACAGCAATACAGCCCTAAGTTCCTACTAGTTTTCCCGGGTCAGGATTTGAGCACAAATCCTTGAGGAACCGAAGGGTCTACCAGAGGGCTGGCATTTGAGAAGGAGAGCTGTAAGTGCAGTACCTGATGGTGCAGAACCAGTGCTTCACCTTTGGGCAATTGCATTTTGTATTGCAGTTTGCAAAGACTGTATTTTCACTCAAGGATCATCCATAATGAAAGGCTTTACAGTTAATAATAACAAATTTAATTTTTTTTTTTCTGTTGTAGAGCTCTGCATGAAAGTTTAGTGTAGTCATGGTATGCTTCTTCATAGAACTTGCTAAGTTTTGGAAGTGATAATACAGAGATATGTTGGCTTGTGTCAGAGACAACCTCTGGCTGGTGACTGTGGAGAAAAAACAACCCCACCAAACCAAAACTTAGGTGGAACAAAGCTTGAAAGAATTAATTCTTAAAAGAAAAGAAGCAAGATTGCATAGACAGGTCGTTGCATGGATAAGTTGTTTCTAGTGTATGGTATGCTTGTAAACTAAGGCTTCTCAGCCCTCATACTGTCGCATTTTAGTTGATTTCAGAAGTTTTATGAGAAGTATAGTCTATCAGGAACTTAATTATATCCTGACTACCTTTAAGCAGTCTCTCTGAAGACCAGATGGTTGTGTCTGTCATTGGTGCCACTCTGATGTTGAAATAGTACTTCTAGGAATAGAACATTTTGCTTTCTTGTTTCTACATTTTATCTTCGATATGAAATTTCCTAAAATTTGGGCATTCTTGTTTTGGCTTTTCTCATTCTGTGATTGCTGTGTTCCTGAATTTGTATTAGTAATAGTTTTTTGGATTATTTGTGTATTTTGGTGCCCAAGGCTATCTGAGTTCAAGAAG
Source organism: Oxyruncus cristatus (assembly GCA_013399855.1). Classification (NCBI taxonomy): domain Eukaryota; kingdom Metazoa; phylum Chordata; class Aves; order Passeriformes; family Cotingidae; genus Oxyruncus; species Oxyruncus cristatus. Next base: position 163,151 of record VXAY01001696.1, read on the forward strand.
CATTTGGACAGTTCTCTCAAGGACATGATGGAATTGTTGGAGTGTCCTGTGCAGGGCCAGGAGTTGGACTGGATGATCCTGATGGGTCCCTTCCAGCTCACCATGTTCTTTGATACTATGATGATTGTTCTAGTCCCTTTAACAGAACAACAGCAGCAATCTTATATGGCCTGAACATTTTAGCTATCTGATAATACCTTTCAAATAATCTTGCATTCTAAAAAAAAACTAAGGTGTAGAAGACTTTGAGGTGCCTCCTTCAGTCTGAATAGCTAATTGATTATGTGATATGTTGAATTGGGACAGGGAAAGGTCTGTAGATCCTTATCCTCTGTGGTGGAGAACCGGAGCGCAAGCTCATTTCTGAACAGTTCACATTTCTGGAGTTTATCTGGTCTCAGATTCTTTTTAGTGCAAGAGTAGCAGAGTCAAACTGGGCTCTTGGGCTTGAATTCCACAAAATGTCTTGAAGTGTTTATGAAAAAAAAAAAAAATCTCCCAAAGCAGCAGTATTAGAAATGAGGGCAAATAATTTAAGCTAAGATTGTAGGGTGCACTGCTTTGCTTCAGTTTATCTCTTGGGAAGAATTGCACACTTCAAATATAGTATGTTTTATTATGTTGTACTGTTAATAAAAACTAAATCTTGTCTTTGGGACTGCCCATTAATTGAAAATGTTCAATATAGAATGTTTTCAAATGGAAGAAATCAGTATCCTATACCCTTTTTTTAAAGAAACTTACGTGAAACCTGGTTCTATGTTTCAGTTCTCTGATAGTTTTGGGATGTTCTCATACCTTTTTCTCCCTTAGGTGAGTGGAATCAAGAGTCTCTATGAGTCTGAACTGGCTGACGCCCGAAGAGTTCTGGATGAAACAGCCAAAGAGAGAGCTAGATTACAGATTGAAATAGGAAAACTGAGAGCAGAACTCGAGGAGTTCAATAAGAGGTGAGGAGAGTACTCTTTTATTTATTTATTTTTTTTTCCTTTTAATTGGGTCCTGCACAGGCAGAAGGCTCCCAGGTCTGACTGACTGTGACACAGCACAGGGGCTTGTTTTACTACACAGAGCGTGCGACTCGGTGGCCTGTGACATTGCTGCTGAATAACTGTCTTTTAAGAAGTCATGTTTTGTCTGTACATCTTCCTGCAAGCTGCTGAGTCTGAAGACACTGCACATATGTTGCAGAACAGAATTCACAGCAACAGATTGGACCATCGGTTAAGAAAAATCGGTTACAGTGAAATGAAAACAAATTCCAAGATCTACACCGAGGAATGCAGAGAGGAGATGTGAGCCTTGTATCTGGAGTGCATCACAAAATAAGGGTGTTGACTTAGAAAAAGATGCACATCATAGTGAACCATGTAAAGAAATAGTGTCTGTATGGTGAAGAGAGTGCCCCCATCACGGGAGATTTTTGTTAAAAAAGGAAAAAAGCTGTTCCCTGCATCCTGAGCGGTGTGAGACTAGAACAGCAAGCTAAAGCTGCAGCAAGGAGGGGTTACTGCACATAAGAAAACAGTTTTTTAAATAATGTAATGACACACACCTAGAGAAGCTGCAGAAAGTCAGTAGGGCAAGTTAGGGGAAAAGATTGGTGGGCAGGAGGAAGATGACCGTGATAATTTCAGCTCAAATAGTCATATTTAAAGCAGTCAGAGATGCTCTGCCTTTAATGAATATTGCTGAAGAAATACCGTTTTATTGCTGCAAGGTGACCACGTTTCCATGGCAAAGTACTTTATACTTTGTGTGGGAACACGTCATGAGGAATAGGCTTGGCCACATCTAATAGAAAACCCTGGGGATGCTCAGGCCTCTTTGGGGATTGCATATACTCTTCCTCATGGGCTGTACCCTGAAGTAAAAGATTTCAGCAGTTTAATGTGCTGTGCAGCTGCAAGATGAAAAAATACTGTTTACACCACGTGTGTATTGTCACCTCTTAGCTGCCAGAGTTGCCTTCTTGTTTTCCACTTTTCTGTCCATGGCATGTTCTTTGCCATGCCGCGAATTTACAGCAGCTTTCAGGTCACTGATCAGCAGCATTTGCAGGTTACTGCAGGAGCTGTGTAGGGCCTGATAAAAGGTGTGTGACACCAAAATACCTCTGGCTGTGACCAGGACATGCTCAGGATGGGTGTGCACCCACATATACGTGTAATGAACTTTTGTTTTTCTAGCTACAAGAAGAAAGACGCGGATCTGTCTGTGGCCCAGGGTCGCATTAAGGATCTGGAAGTTCTCTTCCATAGAAGTGAAGCAGAACTCAATACTGTCCTGAATGAGAAACGCAGTCTGGAAGCAGAGGTGGCTGATCTGCGTGCCCAGCTTGCCAAGGTATGACAGGGAATGCTGCTTTGTTTTAGCACAAGACAGGCTGTGTAGTGTGAAATTCCCTTTCTTTCCTTCCACTTAGTTTATAGTGTGAACATCATTGATCCAGCTCGCTTACTGCTGAACCTTTGCCTGCCCCTCTTGGATGCAAAACTAAGAAATCTCTGCAAAACAACCAAAACAACATAGTGTTTTGGACATTTTGCTCATCAAAAGCCTTTTTTTAAAAAAAAAACCCAAACATTTCTTTTTGTATTGTTTTTACATTATATTTTTTTACATTACATTATATTTACATACATAAGAACATTTGGTTTTGTATTCATGGGATATCAAGTTAGTAAATGTTCTCCTTTGTAAGGTCCTAAATAATTTTACACTTGTGCTGGAGTCCCCAGTGGGACTATGCCAGCAAGAAAAAGAAGGTGCAACACATTGTGCTTGAGGAATTAATAATCCTCAGCTCCAGTATGGCAGTGTATTGACGTAATCCTACATTTTAAATAGCTGGTATGCAAAGGTGACAGCTTGGTTTAAATACCCATTAGCACACACGTGTTCTTTTTTTGTTGGGGGTGGTTTTTTGGGGGTTGGTTTGTTGGGTTGGTTTGATAGCCTAACGAGGTGGTGGTTCGTTGTGAATAATTGGTCCAAAGACATCAGACAAAGACCATAAAGGGTTTACAGATGGAAAACAGGAATCCAGACAAAATAAAGTCTTCCTTTAAAATTCTGTTCTAGGCTGAAGATGGTCATGCTGTGGCTAAGAAGCAGTTGGAGAAAGAGACACTTATGCGTGTGGACCTGGAAAATCGGTGCCAGAGCTTGCAAGAGGATTTGGATTTCAGAAAAAATGTGTTTGAAGAGGTATTATCGACCTAGTAATCTTGCTGTAGTCCAAAGTTTAGGTAGCTTTTAATCAAACTGATTATAAGTAGCTACTAACTAGTTCAGGTAGGGAAAATTAGCATTATTCTTCCTTTAAATGGATTTAGGAGTAAAATAGTTAAAGGTTTTGCACCTTTTTACGTGGCAAATCAGTGGTGGAGTTGGCGTGAGAGGGTATTGTTTCATGGGCAAGTGAACTAATGGAGCAGCTGACTGCTGTGGGAAAGTCTTATTCCCTCTCTCTGAACCTGGTTGCATGGCCCTGCTCCTTACTTGCACTAGCTTTGATTGTTGTTGGACCTGACTATAACCTGGTTTTATTGACAAGAAAAGTATGCAACTGCCTTGCTTTTTGCAGAGCTAGTTTGCTTCCTGTTTAGGGAGTGGCTCTAGTGAGGACCAGAGTTTTTGTTACAGTGGAAATTGGGAAGGGGAAGCATGACCTTCTCTCTGTACCACATGTGAAGTGTTACATCAGTTTATTCCATCCTGGGTGGTTCTGCAAACTCATTCAGTGAGAGTTGCCACATGCTTCTGCTCTTCACCTCACCTATGCTAGGTGTGATGTTTGGTCTGTTGTGCACCAAATCACTTCAGCCTGATTAGCTAGTAGGATACCTAGGTTTTTAGTTGAATTTAATTTTTGTCAGCTAAGTGGCTGAGTTTTGTTTTCCCACAGAATCCAAATGAGTGCCCAGACTGGTTTAAGGGATGGGCAGGGCTGTGTGGGCTAAGGACAGGAAATGGGCTGGAGCAGGGCAAAGAAACCAGCCAGGGAGATCACCTTGAGTTGTACTGACTGTTTTCTCACTTTGATGCCCTGAAGTGGTTGGATTGATGCACGTGACTGCAGTGACAGACTTTTGTTTGGTTGTAGGACCTTAAAATAACTTTGCTTCTTGAGGAGAATGTGTTGCTACTGGCTGAAGGTGATGCTAAATGATACAGCAGAAGCTAATCTTAAAGCTTGCTCTGCTCAAGGGTGGGTGTTCCTTTAGCCATCCCTGGAGTTCTCTGATCCTTGCATGGACCAATTCAACACAAAGCAAAAAAGAAACGGATTTTCTTTAGGTTGATGAATGGGTTTGCTTCAGTGAAGAGTCCAAATCTCCATTAGAATTAGAGCATCGTGATTAGGAGTGTGGCAGGTGAGGCCCTGCTTATTCTAGTGGTGTTGAACTGCTGGATCAGCTCAGCCCTTCACCTGGTCCTTTTTAGTCCCCTGTGACATTCCTGAGGCCTCTGAGCTGTCACTGCCTACAGTTACTGAGAGACTGCTGCTTGTTAGCTTTTTTTGGTGTAAAAACTCACCACAGAAGGGAAGGCTTCTTCCATATCACTTCAGGGCACGTTACTGTCAGTAGAAGGGCACGTTTCTGCGCATCTATTTTCAGATGTAGAGCATTTCTGCAAAACAACTAGTAAAGTTGCTCTGAATTTGTATTAGCCTGCTGTGACTTTGGTGTAGGTGTGCAAAATTGAGCCTTGCTTTACTTGCTGTTCCTCATGGCCCATGCTGCTGACTTCAGGCCTCCTCCCAGTACTCAGAACCACTCCCTGGTTGTTTGTCCTGCCCTGAAGGAAGAAATTGTTTTTCTCATACCACACATTCAGACCTGGCCAGGTCTCTGCATGGCTCAGCATGAATAAATGCATGAGTAAGCCTTACCTTACTAGTTTGGGACCAGTGTTCTTAGGCACAGGAAACTCATACTTCTCGAAAAATGAAAATTTCTTAGTACCAACTCTGACCATAAAAAATTATATTTGTCTTCAGGATTGCTTGGGTTGCTGCTTTATTAATACTGTAATCAAAATCTAATGAGGAAGGGTCATCAAGTATCTAGAAAAAGATGCAGTTTTTCCCTATAGTGATTTTTTTTAAATATATATAATGGTCACAAAAGGTATTAATTTTCATCTGGTTCCTTGTAGACTGCTATCAGGATGTATATTGAGAAGGAAAGGGTTTGTAGTGCAGCACATGGAATCTCTTTGCTATGTAAAAATTAATGTTTTCTTCTCCTTTCTTCCCCCCATTTTGATTTTTGTAGCATAAAACAGCTTATTACTTAAACTGTAAATGGCTATTTTTGAAGCCTTTTTCAGGTTGGATCACTTCAAAGAATTATATCCTGCCAAATGAGAACAGTAACTTGCATCTGTTAGTGCCTGCAGCAGTTCCCAGGCTTAAAGGCCGGTAGAACTGTAGCTCCTCTATACTAAGTAGTTAGTACTGAAATAGTTAATTGTTGTCTGAATTAAACTGCTTGTATTGCTTTACCTTACTGTGGGAGTTTGTCCCTCTTTTATTGTTGCATGGGTAGGAAATCAGGGAAACAAGAAAACGACACGAACATCGTTTGATCGAGGTGGACACAAGCCGCCAACAGGAGTATGAATCCAAAATGACTCAGGCTCTGGAGGACCTGCGAAATCAGCACGATGAACAAGTCAAACTGTACAAGATGGAGCTGGAGCAGACCTATCAGGCTAAGGTAACCACTGCTGTCAGACCGGAATCCCAGTCTGGGAGATAAAACCATTTTCACCAGCCCTGCTGTTCTTAAGGAGAGCAGTAGTTATAATTTAAAGAAGCTTTGTCCCAGTGTTCAAAGGCCTCCTCTGGGGCTTGAGTGCAGGTGCATTTTCATGGAGGTTATAGCCAGAGGCTACAGCTGGTGAAGATACAGACTTAGAGAATGAAAAGATGACAGGATTTGAACAGGGGAATGATGAATAAACTAAGTTGTTCTTTTCCCCACAAAAAAGATGGTTGTTATAAATGAAGTTGGAATGTGAAGGGAAAGGGGCTTAGCTGTGAACTTCCTTCTGTGGATTACTAGACAAAGATGTGTCCTTGTTAGAGACCAGCTGGGGAGGAATATGATGTTCAAAGCAGATTGTTAAGTTTAGCTACTGAGTGAGTCCAAGATGAGGCAGTCTTGGGTAAAAGCTCACTTCTTGCACAGAACAGATGTGGAGCTGCTGGATCAAGTCCAGATGAGGCCACAAAAGTGATTGGGGGGCTGGAGGGAGCCCCTTTGCTATGGAGAGAGCTGGGAGAGCTGGGGTAGTCAACCTAGAGCAGAGAAAGCTTCCAGCAAACCTTTTGCAACCTTTGAATACTTAAAAAGGCCCACAAGAAAGATCATCATGATCTTTGATAATAAGCAGTAGTGCCAAATCCTCATATTTAGAATTTCTATGCCAGCGTGACTATAAGGTAGTGGATGGTTGTTAGAATTCAAATATTCTTGATTTTAAAGTTTACAAGAAGTAATGGAGTGTGTAGTTCAAAACCCATAGCCTAACGAAGGCTCTGTGTGCAGCTTAGAACTTGGTGAAAGCAGAGCTAATGAAGATTGATTTTTATAAAGCTTTGTGCTGTATGGCTAAGAAACATCTGCCTGTAACAATTCTTAGAACTGGGTCAGTTTAGTTTTTGGGTGGATTCCATGGGGTGTGGCAGAATTGTTGAAGTCCAGCTGCAAGGCATGCAAAGGATGCTGTTTCTCACTGTCTGCTTTGATGAAACCTGTCTTGTACCACCTTTGAGCTCCGTTGTTGCTCTCTAATTTGGTTAAAATTAGCCACTAGAAATGAAACTTGTTCACTAGGAGAATTTACGAAAACAAATTGTGTGTTGGCAACTATTAAAGAGGAAAAAGTAAAGAGAATAAACCAAAAAACATAGTTTTGCCTCTGGCAGGATGTCCTCTGGAGTGCCATGGGTAATTTTATTGCTTCTGGCAAAGGTACGACAGAGTAACACAGAGCAGACTGACAAAGACAAGAGTTTGAAAGAGGTCATGCATGAGGAAAGTTTTTTAAAACTTCACCTGGAAAAGAGATGCCTTGAGAGAAGGGGAAGATACAGTAGATGTCTGTAAAAGGGTAAATAGCATGGGGAAGGTGAATAAGGAGTGCTTGTTTTTTCGGTTGTTTTGGTTGTTTTTTTTTCAGTAGAAGCAGGGACATTGTTTCTTCTGAATCTGCCACTGAACATTCAAAGAGGATTGTTCTTTATTAATACTGAGCTACACTCCTTGCCCCATAAATTCAAAAAGCAGAGACAAACTCTTGCCTGAAAAATCCACTGAGAGACACTAAGCAGCAAAATATTGTCTGTGGCTTAGCAAGTCCCTGAGTTGCAAATGGCCAAAGGAGACATAATACCTGTGGAATATTTTATGGAGTTACCCCTTGGGCATCCAGGGAACTGTTGGACCAGGATGTGGACTTGGTAGGCAGCCTTTGCTGTTGCCCACTGTGATTGGTCTTAGGACAAACAGATGGAGCATGTGGTCACTTTTTTGAAAATACTAAGGCTGCTTGTATAATGGAAGGGCTAACAGACTATTTTTTTAACAGCATAAGCAAATACTATAGTAATAAGTCTGAAATAGATTTTCCTGGTCCTTTCCTGCATTACCTTAACGTTATGCAGTTCTTACCCTAAACTTACCAGATGTCTATTTAAAAATTTTTAAGATTAAATAGTTGCTATTTTTTACCAAAGGGATATTCCACGGTATCTAACTCAATGCAAGTGACCTGTATAAAACTTACCTTCCAGCTGGAGAATGCCAAATTGTCCTCTGACCAAAATGACAAAGCTGCTGGTGCAGCTCGAGAGGAGCTGAAAGAGGCTCGCATGAGGATAGAAGCTCTCAGCTACCAACTTTCTGGCCTCCAGAAACAGGTAAAGGAACTAATTTTGCTGTCATCTTGAACACAGGGCATTGTTTTGTGCCGATGTATCAACATTCCCGGCCCTTCATATCTTCTCAGTTTTACATAGAGGAGTTTTTGGCAATGTTCCTTTGGGAGGGAGGTGAGTTTTTAACGTTTTGAGTGGAACTGCACGGCTGCCAACTGGGCTTTTCCTGGTGCTCTCCTGCCTAGGCCAGCGCAGCCGAAGATCGCATTCGGGAACTGGAGGAAATGATGGCTGGTGAGCGGGAGAAGTTTAGGAAGATGCTGGATGCCAAGGAGAGGGAAATGACAGACATGAGGGACCAGATGCAGCTTCAGCTTACGGAGTACCAGGAGCTGCTTGATGTTAAATTAGCACTGGACATGGAGATCAGTGCTTACCGAAAACTCCTGGAAGGAGAAGAGGAAAGGTATGTACAGACTGTAGTTTCTTTTCTAAGGACTAGCAGGTGTTATTTTCATTTCTTGTGCTTATTTTTTTACTGTTTGAGCAGGAATGCCCGGATTTTTCTTTCACTGAAGTTATGTTGGCTTCACACCACAATGTGTTATACAGAACACTAACATGGAACACTTGTTCTCAGCTGAACACCGTCTTTATTTCATTTTGGTTTTTATAATGGTCTTGGAGTACAATTGAATATATCATTCTGTGCTTGGTCTTCCTCTCTTTTTGTTTAAGTGCTTGTAACTCTGCATTTTCCTGGTTTTAAATCATGTGGCCTGAGAATAGTGTGTTTAGTAGTAGCTGTACTGGAGGGGAGGGTTAAGTGGTCTGTGTTGCTCTCATTAGCCCTGCTTTCCATGTTACGTATCACACTGCCAGAGTATTCCTCAGGGATGGGTAGCCCCCTCCTCCTCATGTATAAATGTATTGACACACAGAGCGAGGCTGCTGTCAGCAGCACATTGCCCTCTGCTCACTGACGATATTGCAGCTTTGCCTGTTGTTCCCCCGGATGACTTAATTCCAATTCTTTCTTGACTGCTTTAAGGTTGAAGCTCTCTCCAAGTCCCTCCTCCCGTGTCACCGTCTCTCGGGCTACCTCCAGCAGCAGCAGCAGCAGCACTTCACTCGTTCGCTCTTCCCGAGGCAAGAGAAGACGTATCGAAGCCGAGGAGCTTTCCGGCAGCGGCACGAGCGGGATTGGCACTGGGAGTATCAGCGGCAGCAGTAGTAGCAGCAGCTTCCAAATGTCCCAGCAAGCTTCAGCTACAGGAAGCATAAGCATAGAAGAGATAGACCTGGAGGGCAAATACGTTCAGCTGAAGAACAACTCGGAGAAGGTGAGCGTCAGCAAAACTCGCAGAGAGCAAGGAGGAGCTAAATTGAAACGTGGCACAGCCCTTTGCAGCACAAGGAGGTGCAGCCACAGGGGGAGAGTAGGAGCATCTCAAGGTGCAGAATCCTGCAGGAATTAACAGGAGCGCTGAAGAGTTGAACGTTGTGGTGGGTTGACATGAGTGTAATGTTTGCTGCAGGAAGGGAACGCAGTTTGTGTTCCAAATGTGTAAATGTGTGCTGGAATATTGCTCACGGAAACAACCTGCTGTCTAGCAGAACATTGTGGTGTGAAATGAATACCCTTTAAAATTTTGCTGAATGACCTTGAGGGATTTACATTTTAGACTCTTACTGGATATAGAAAAATACTTTCGAGGTAGAATGCAGATGTCTAACAACCATGCAAATAAATTTATATTCACATTAATTTAATAACAAAGACGTGAAGAAAGCTCAGGTGCCTGTATGCTCCGTTTTGTTCAGTCTAAATAACCTTCTGACTCTCTCCTTTAGGATCAGTCGTTGGGTAACTGGAGGCTGAAAAGACAAATTGGAGATGGAGAAGAAATTGCTTACAAATTTACTCCTAAGTATGTCCTCAGAGCTGGGCAGACCGTTACAGTAAGTTGTACTTACAGTATGTCAACAATACATTCTTTTGTTGATGCTGTGGCAACAGTTGTAAATCTTGAAGTTTGGTACGGCACGATTTGGTGTATAACTTTTGGTTTCGTGGCTCTCATTTTAGAAGAGCAGGATTTCAGTTACAAAAAGAACATAAATACTGAAGTGCTAATAGAGATATTCAGTATTTAAGACCATTTTTGGGGCACAGAGAAAGTTGGAGAAAAAGGTATTTTGGGGAACGGTTCAAGGACTATTTGTTGTCAAACACCTCTGCCCCAGTTTGGAACACTAATCCTGCTCAACCTCTTAAAGAAATGGGAACATTTCAGAGCATTCATTCAATTTAGTGGACTGTAGTTAAGTTTAAGACTACAAGTAATAGTATAGTTAAAAGGAGGGTAAAACAGCCACTGGAATTCAGAAGAAAAACTGGTACGTGGCGAGAAGTAGGAGAATGATGCGAAATCGTATATTTAAAAGAGAAAATTGCATGGGCAGCTAATTACAGAATGTCTTTCTGACTAGATCTGGGGTGCAGATGCAGGTGTATCTCACAGCCCCCCCTCTGTTCTCGTGTGGAAGAATCAAGGCAGCTGGGGCACTGGAGGAAACATCCGCACTTACCTCGTGAACTCTGAAGGAGAGGTAGGCTGTGTCCGTGGGCTGGGGTGTCTCCCAAACTCCTTCATTTGAGGGTGGGGTGACATGACACAATCCTGATTTCAAGATCTCCCCTGTTATCTTTCAACATGAAAGAGTTTATAATTCTGAAAGAATTAAGTAGCCGTACGCACCTCTGACATTTTTGGGATGTTTTTTGAAAGCTGTGATCATCATTGTGACATTTTTTTTCTATTTTATAAATACACCCTGCTAGTAGAGAATTTGTTTGGAATTTGAGTGTGTACTTTCAGAAGAGGCAAAGAAAAGAAACACTGCTGGCAATTCAAAGTTCCATTATATAGTCCCTATGATATTCTGTGGTTCAATGTAAATATTAATGTAGGAAGATATATGTCATTTCCATGTTGGAAGCATATCATGAGTTCTCATTTGGCAGAGGTTCCTGTATACTCTGCATTATCCTACGTCTGCCCACAGTTACTGTTTCAAAACAATCCCTGCAGATGACTTTTTCCAGGGAGGATAGTGCTTTGGCTGTTACTCAGAAGTGTGCCATTATCCCGGCAATAGGAAAGAGAAACACCACATTTTACCAGTTTTTGTGCTGCCTTTCTTGCTGACAGTTCTCTGGAAGCACTTTGTGCATGCTGTGAGGTAGGAGGGAGGATCACTTGTACAAACAGAAAGCTAACTGTCTCAGGATTCAAACTGAGTGGTCAAACGAGTATCTGAAAAAATTTCAAATCCATGTCTTTTCCCACTGTGGTTACCTTTAGTGTCCCTGCTAAGAAGTGTATGTTAAGGACGACTTTTTCCACTACTAGAGATTGGCACCTCTGGTTTCCAGGGTGCAAGTAGATAGAAGAATTTCTTACTACTAAGAAGTGTTAAAAATAATTCAGTAATAAAGGAAGCTTCCTGGGGCTTTAGAATTCTTTTTAGTGCCTGGTTCAGAAGACCATGCTGATAACCAACATATACAATTGAGATTGAACATTTAGTAGAAATTGGGAATATTCTTAATGCTGTGTAATTATAATGAGAAAGTTTAGTTTCTCGTGTTACACTGTGTCTCAGACAGCTCCTACCTGTGTCTGCTGTGACCTTGCACAAAATGGAAACATGTCTGCTTCCTCTCAAATCCCAGGACAATGAAAGAAAATTCCTGTGGCTAAATTACATTACCATGCCTTTTAGTGCACACAAATAGGAATGATGTGGTTTGCAGGATATTACCAGTGTTTGCTTCCGTAGCTGATGTTAAATCTAGGTCAAGTTGCTTTAAACCCTTCAAAATTTAATTGGGATTATATACTGATGGTATAGCAAAAACATAAGGACTATATAAAGACTACTTATCTGTCATTTTGTGTAGGAAGTTGCAGTGAGAAGCGTTACTAAATCAGTAGTTGTGCGAGAGAATGAAGAGGAAGAGGATGAAGCAGACTATGGAGAGGAGGACCTTTTCAACCAGCAGGTAATCAGATACAGACCAGATGTTTAACTTGTGCCTCGCTGGTTGGATCAATCAGGCATAAGATTTAGGGAGTCCCTTCAACTTTTGGGAGCTCTGAGCGTTCTGGTCCATGTTCCCAGTAGTTACTTGGAACCCTGCAGCACTTCTGCAACGCACAGAGAGAGCACAGTGTGAGCGGGGCTGCCAGGAATTGCTGCTGGGATCCATCCGGGTACAGCTCAGGCAGTGGCTGATGCCAGCTCAGAGGATCTGTAGCAGGGTGCTTCAGATCACACATCTACAGCACTGTCAGACAGCGTTTCTCCTGTTCAGTATCTGCTGCTCTGTAAGACAGAGCTGGGGCATTCTTACTGCAAGCAGAATATAACCAGATAACCACTGAAAACCAGGAAAGGGTGTTGCTTCTGTTGCTGCAAGCTTCAGCTTACTGGTTTACTTTATGATAGAATATACCTTCTACACCTGAAATAAACTTGTTTTTTCTTAGTAATACCTGTACCCCCCTGTATGTTTCGATAACACTTGTGAAATAACCAACCAGCAGCTGGCAGAGTGAAAAGGAGAAAGATGCTTCATACAGGTTATAGCAGAAAATATTTTAAATTTATTTGAAACTCAAGCGATTTGTTCCCCTGATCAATGGCTGTTAGTGGCTCTTTTCACAAAGAACCCATTCTGTGAAGGTTTGCAGGTGAGTTCTGAAAGCTTTTTGATCCTCAGGGCGTTAAACAGTGTATTTGCAGTATAAAGCGACTGAAACAAGAGGGCAAGAGGGCATGGCCTTAAGCTGTGCCAGGGGAGGTTTAGGTTGGATATTAGAAAGAAATTCTTTACAGAGAGAGTAATCAGACACTGGAATGGGCTGCCCAGGGAAGTGGTGGATTCTCCATCCCTGGAGGTGTTTAAGATGAGGCTGGACGTGGCACTGAGTGCCACAGTCTGGGAACCGCGGTGGTGTTGGATCAGGGGTTGGACTTGATGATCTCCGAGGTCCTTTCCAACCCGTCTGATTCTATGATTCTATGAAACGTTTTCTTACCCGGAGAAGCAGCCTTGCAGCATAGACCCTCTCCCAGATGGAACCAGCATCTGAAATAAAGGGAGGAACTTGCTGCTCTAAAGCAAATGACATCACGATTTTCACTTGTCATCTGTATCACTGTTGGAAGCACGGAGACTAAGCAGTGAACCCATCATAGGGAACCGCCCCCAGAGGAGCAGTGTGTCAGTCCTGGCAGCACACAAGGGCCTGTGCTCTGCCTTCTCCACAGTTGTGATGTTCCCTTAATACAATTAAACCACCAAAAGAATGCCTTTGACAACGGAGATGATAACCAGAATTTAGGCTTACAGTATGAACAGCTGATAAGAATTAAATTCACCTTTGTCTGTCTTATTCTAGGGGGATCCCAGAACAACCTCTAGAGGATGCTCAGTGATGTGAAAAAAGAAGAAACAAACTATTATTTGCGCTTTTTTTCCCTTCATTTATTTCCTTTTATTTTTTGCTATTTTTTCCCTCCGGAGCCACTGAAAACTATTTTTATATGCATCATCTGATTTCTTTGAAGTTTACTCCTTGGTACATTTTTATAAAAAAATTTAAAAAAAACACCTTTTCTGAACAAGACTGCCAGAATTTTTAATAGATTTCTTTATTTTTCCCTCTTTGTTGAAACACTATATTGGAATACAATATTTTTCCCCACACAGAGTTTAAAGTCGTATGTAGAAACCTAAAGCAGAAAGGAGATTTTTAGCTAAAGTGAGATGAGACTCCTTGAGTGTATGGTAAAACTATAATTACATATATAACCAGGATAACCCCCCCCCAGAAAAGAAGTTTTATAAAGTGGGTTCATCTGCAGGGCCCTGGGAGAGATTCACAGAGTGTTTCCTCCACAATTGCAGAAATGGTAGTATCTTGCCTGGTATCCTCAGCAATGCCCAACTTAGGAAAATCAGACCCCAGGTTCATTCAAAATGGTGTTACACAATGGCAGTGAGACACAGAACCTGTGTTTTAGGCATTTATGACTCTGGACTGTGCCATCATGTCCTGCTCCCGTGTTTGACGGCCTACTGGTAAAACCATCTGAGTCTGTCACCACCTGAGCTCTGTGTCATCATTCCAGAAGTGGGAAAATGGTAGGTTCTGCTTCCTAAATATACACACCATCCTAAGTTGGAAGTGTCAAACCCAGAGTTTGAACTGTTTGATTTTTTCAGGGGATTTTTTCAGGTCTCAAGTGAGACCTTGTTAAGTCATGGACACAAGCTGTGGTGGTCTGTATTTACGATTACTGCTTCTGACATATTCAGCTTTAAACAGATTGATTAAGATTTTAGAAGTTTAAATGTGTTTATACTTTTGGCAATGATAAATACCGGGGATTTTAAAGGTTATCCCATGTAAATGTCGACTTTTTTAATCAGAGCTAGGTGCAGCTTGTTCGTACTTCTCTTACGTTCAAAGGGGCATTGTCAGGTATCCTAAGGAGCAATATTTGCAAAATAGCCCAGAAATAGTTTAATGACTTTTAAACAGTCCAAAGGAACTGCCGCTGCTCAGGACATAAGTGTTGCTGTGCAGTGTTAAAGTGCTCGAGGCAAAGTCTTACAAGGAGTGAAGGGTGAATAATGTTTGTTTTTTTTTTATAAAAAATGCTTTATATAGGTAGCAGGTGATTTTTATTGCAATAGGATGCATTTTGTGTCTGGCAGTGTCCCTTTAGCTTAAGGTTTCTGCTGCTGCATTTCTCTGGAGATAAGTCTGACTCCCATGAGGGTTCGTTTTCATACAGTGGTGCATCTTTAGGCACAAGGAAAAATACTTGACTGCTCAAAAGAATGCACTGGCTACTGTACAAGTGAATGTTTTTTTTAATTAGTTATTAGTATGGATACAAAACTTGGATACCATTTGATTCCAGCATAGAATCGTGTTTTTACCTGCACTCTTGAAGTCTGATCTTGTCATTCAAATAGTTTAGACTCATCAGACAAGTGACAAGATTTGGATGTTTTCGGTGGCTTTTGGACATTATGTTCTCTGAACAGCATTGTGACTGACAGGTATAACCTAGAAAGTCAGTTTAGTGGCTCTGACTGATGGCTTTGTCATGCAAGCAGGGTGGGAACAAAAGGGGCTTTAAGCTTCAGCGTCTATTTTGCCGTTTAAAAATAAATCAAAGATGCTACTTTAATTAAGTGGGATGACTGAATTGCTGAAGTTAAACTAATAGACCTTTAGAATTATGTTTTAATGCATTATCAGGAGATCCATTACGAAAAAGCAGGATGAAGATTTGGCTGTTTGGGCTATGGGATAACTCCATTGATGTACTTGGCCATCTTTCCAATGTAACTTTCCCACTCTGCTTGAGTAGAAGATCAAATATGTAGTAAATCATGTCTATCTCTCTGTAAGATGTATCTAGTGAAATTATGTTTCTCAGACATACTGTTATAATTATCTTTTCTAAATTTGTTATGCAAATGAATGCAATCAATGTAAAGTTATTTTTGCAGCACACCTTCCAACCACTGGACAGCATTTCCCTTTCTGATCCACAGCTTCTAGAATATACTGACATAGTGTTTGAGGGCTTTTTGCTTTTTCCCCTAAAGATCTCTATTTATTTTTTTTACGTGGGCCAGTTTTTGGGCTGCTTATCCTTTAAGATTGTTCTGTGATCTTAAATACGAAAGCAATGAGCGTGTAGTTCATCTGCATTTTTTTCTGTGATTTTTTTTGTTGGTTCCTTTCCTGTAAAGAATGGCCTCGGAAAGGCAGCTTGAATGAGGAAAAACCTCTTGCTACCTGAGCCATAGTTTTCTTAACAGCTACTGTATGGGGAGTGTGTCTTCTTGTAGCCTTAAGAACTGGTGCTTGCAGATCTCTTGTGATAAGCACTGAGCCCTTCAAGTAACGGTCTACAGAATTTGTCCTTAGGTTTGGAACTGTGTCCTTCGGAAACAGTTTATTTGATTCTTCAGGACCACGTTTAGGTATATGCAGGTCATACAAACCAGTGATGGACACTGTGGGAAAGCCAACAGTCCCAGTGTGGATGATTCTGTTACCACAGTGCATAGGCTACTGAAAATAGGATAACTAACTCCTGACTGTAGATTACAAGACACAGAAGAACTACTGTATTCCATGTACTTTCTCTTTGTGTTTGTGCACCTTCTCCAGCCACCATCCCGTCCTCTTGTTTTTGATGCTGAGCTTCAGTGTAATGGCACTGTCCCAGTAAAGCTGGTGCACCAGACTGGGAGGCAGTTTTGTGGCTTTAACAAAACAAAAAGCATTGTTTCTTTCTTCCCCTGTCTTTCAAGGATTTTTGTCCCATTTTCAGGACATTTAAAGATTTTTGTTCAAATCCGGTATTCCCTTGCCTCCTTTTTGTCTTCGATCCTGTGTATGAACCACTCTTGAAGAAACTGGAGAATGGTCAGCAGTTCTACTCCAGTGCTGATACCTGGTGTAGAGCTTGAAGGAGAAATAGATTCTACTTGTCTGGAGAAAAGTGATTTTAAGGTGTCTCTGAAGAGGGAAATGAACCAGTATAGCTTTTATCAGAGTAGTTACTTGAGCATAACTACCCATATGGATGTTTTTCTTCCAGAAAAATAACTTTATTCTGGATGAAACAGAAAAAGTTTTTCCTATGTGTAGATCATAACAGAATATGATACAAAATATGAAAAACGCATCCTTCCCCCTCCTAAGCTCATACCATGTGAAAATGCTTTTTAGAACAAGTCCATCCATCTGCAGACCTGTCGGGAATGTGGTGTCCTGTGGAGTGAGGTGTGGCCTCAGAGCCTCTGGCATTTCATGCCACTTCTTTCTCCCTTGCTTCCACATCTGTTCCTTTAACTGTTGCATTGCAGTGACTTACTCCAGGGAGCAGAGTGGCTGGGATTCCCTTGTTGCTGCACATCTGGATCTCCTGCGATTCCTTTATTGCTGCACAATTCTAGTTCCTGTGTTTCCCTTGTTCCTTGGCTCTGACAGAACCCGTGGTTTGCACTGACACGTTGCTCACTTGTCTCCAGCTCCGTGTTGCCATGAGATGGGAGCTGGCTGCATAGCCTGTGTTTGTAGCAGGAACCAAAAGTCTCATGAAGAAAATAAACATCTGCTTCCCGTGCCTGTGATGTGAAAGCCAGCGGAGCGTGTGCGCAGCTGGCAGTAGTGTGGGAATTGGGCTGTGGTGTGAAGCAGACTGTACTGTGAAAGGAGATCGCTGCGTGTGGTGTCCGTCCTCGGGCAGTGGGACACCTCACGTTCAGTTCAGGGATCTTACTGGGTTTTATACACCCTTTTCTCTTGTTTTTAATGCTCATCCTTGTATAAAAGCCCTTTAACTGCAACCTGAACAGAGGTTAGAAGAGACATGTAAAAATCCTATCTATACCCCAGGACAGTGGAGAATCTTACTTTTATTCACATCAGAAGGGTTTTGATGATGCAGGAAAACATGCATGCTGTATGTTCTAGATCTCTTGTAGCCACTTCTCTCACATTCTCACCGTTAAACCATTCTCTCTCTTCTTTCTGTATCTTCTTTTGAAAGTCTTATCTCTAAACAAAGGCATATCCATATTTGATCCTGGATTTTATTGGCACTGTTGGGTCCAAACCCTGTGTGAGCAGGAAGCAAAGCCTTGTTGTGAACCAGTGAGCGGAAGGTGAGATAGTGATTGCATTTTTCAAAGCACTGTTTTATCTGACTGTCAGGACAAATGATATTGGAGAAGTTGTCTTCTCATTTAAAATGGCCTGGGAAACAGAATTTTGATTTGCCATTCAATATGCTTAGCTTTAAACCAGTTAAAAATTATTTAAAGGTGTTTTTTTTTTTATACGAGACCATATTTACATGCAATTATTATTTGTAAACATAATGCCTTTCTTGAAATGCTAAGGTCTAGAATGAAAAGGGTGGTCAGTATTGAAAGCCTCCATTCAGAACGGCACAAGCAGTGATTTGACTTGGAGTTCAGGAAAAGAAAATGTGGTTTATTGAACTTTCAGATTTTCTCCCTAGCTTTTACTGAGGTGATGAGTCTGTGTTGGTAAGGCAGATGTTACTGTGTATTCAGCTACCCAGATCATTACACTAAAAGTACAAGCAATAATCTATTTTAAGCCAAAATGATTTCCATTTGGGCACAAAATGCAGTTGAACTTTTATTTTCATAGCAGTGATGCCTTGTGACTTGAATTGTGATTTTTGGTTTTTAATTTTTAATTTTTTTGGGGGCACAGTTTTGATTTGGCTCGAGGGCATTGCTCAGTGCAGTGACCGCCTTCAGTCAGCTGCTGCAGATGAGTTTTTGGAAGGTTCAAGTTTTTAAAATAAGGAATTATGAAAAAGGTTGTGAACTGAAACACAGATAACAAAATTATTGAACTGTTCACTAGGAACTTTAAAAAAACTACATAATGATCTAGACTTTATCATTTCAAAGTGGTTTTTTTTTTTTTCTTTTTAGAATATGCATGCCAAATGTCTTGTCTTTTTCAATGATTTGTAATATACATTTTATGACTGGAAACTTTTTGTACAACACACTCGAATAAATGTTTTGCATTTTATTGGTTTCCTTCCTTCTTTTAACCAACCCAGAGGCCGTGTGGCCTGCTTGAGATGATTCATCCCAGGGGACCTTCCTGCGTTGGGGACAGAGAGAGGATGCAAAGAGCTGTCCATGCTCCTCAGACTGATCAGCTGAGTGTGTCCCAGGGGGATCAGGGGTGTACTCCAGAAGCAAACGAGAGCTTTCCTTAAACAGGATGGAGCGTTGGTGGAAAGTGCTGTCCTCTCTGATCAGCAGGAAGAACAGCAGGAGCTGGAGCAGGTAACCATCCCCTTCCTACCACCCTTGCACTGAAGGTGTTTCTCCATTTAACCTGCTTGATCCTGGCATGAGAATGAGAGCAGGTACCGACCTCTGGCTGGGATGGATTCTTAGGAAGGGCAGGAGCTTTGCTGCGCAGCTTCCAGCCCACTTTCCAGTCTGTACTGATGAAACTGTACCTTAGGCGGCTGCCCCACTGTTAGCACCGGCTGCTGATGCTCCTGTGAGGTGTAAGAACACTTTCTGTTTGAAGTGCACAGATCCACAGACACGGTTTGCAATCCCCTGAGTGCAGGCTCTAGCTAGTGAAGATCAGAGCGGTTTTGGCTTTAGCTCTGCTCTCAGCTCCTTCTCCCCTACCAACTCTTTCCCGCACATCTTGCCCCGGGGAAAAAAAAAAAGCTCCGTAGCGTTGTCTCCCATTTGCTTCTACCGCCTTCCAGAGCGTTCTTACTCACTGGAGGAGACCGCGATGGAATTGAGGCAGAGTAAAGCAGAGGGAGATAAATTCCAGAGAGCACCCCCGGAGGAGATGCTCCCTGCGGGGAGCCCAGCTCAAGCCGCTGGTGTTCCAGCGCAGGACAGCGGGGCAGCGTTTGTCTGTCTGGTGATGCCAGTTTAAAGCCCCTTCCCGTTGCCCCTCCGTGGGGACTGCGCTCAACCGCGGGACTCGAACGCTGTGTCTGCCCCGGGCCCGGCCCGGGGAGTCCCTTCGGAGCTCGGGGAGGTGGCCGGTGCCAGGGCCGGCCCCGCGAGCTCGCCGGGAGCCGCAGCCCGGGCGCCGCCATTTCGGCGGCAGCGCGGGGTCTGAGGGCATGGAGGGCGGCTTCGGCTCCGACTTCGGCTCCGGGGGCGGCGGCGGGGGGAAGCTGGACCCGGGGCTCATCATGGAGCAGGTGAAGGTGCAGATCGCCGTGGCCAACGCACAGGAGCTCTTGCAGGTCAGGAAGGGCGGCGGGCG
>VXAY01001696.1:183002-239449 GCA_013399855.1 Oxyruncus cristatus
CGGTCCCGGTCCCGGTCCCGGTCGCCGTCCCCGTCCCGCTCCCCTCGCGGCCGGAGCCCCCGGGCCGCGGTGCCGCTCACGGGCTCTCTCCGCAGCGCATGACGGACAAGTGCTTTCGGAAGTGCATCGGGAAGCCCGGCGGCTCCCTGGACAACTCGGAGCAGGTGAGGGCGGGCGGGAGAAGCGGGGACCCGCGGCCCCCGCGCTCGGTGCGGCCGCTGAGGCTTTGTGTCCCGCAGAAGTGCATCGCCATGTGCATGGACCGGTACATGGACTCCTGGAACACGGTTTCCCGAGCCTACAATTCTCGGCTGCAGCGGGAGAGAGCCAACATGTGACGCGTCCCGGCCTCCGGGCCAGGAGGGACCATGTGGGGAAGGGACGAGTGGCCAGTCCAGGTGGTTGGGGGTGAATCCTGCTGCCTTCCCAGCCACTGCCATGGCAGAGCAATAAACCCTCGCTAAACCTTTTGCATCCATTGGCTTTTATTAGCACCAGCCTCAGCAGCGGGTGATTTTTTTTTTTTCCAGCCTTAAGAGCCACCATGAGCTGCTTGGTTTACTTCTTGCCCTTCCCAACCGTCCAGACTGGCCAAGGCATTATAGCACATGATAAATCCCTGCTGAAAGGGCTGCAAGAGGCAAAGAGCCTTCTGTAGAAAAGAGGGGCCAAGCCAAGCCGGCAACACAGTCCCTTTGTCCGGGATTCCAGCACGGACCCAGCCATCAGGTAGTTACCCAGTCTCCACGTGCCGCCTTGGCTCTTCCCTTGTATCTGTATATCTCTGCGTGGGGCTCACTTTGGGCTCATAGGCTTTGACTCAGCTCAAGCAGTGGTGGGGAACGGGGCTGCAGCACAGCCTTGCAAATAGTTGTGCCAGCACAGCTGGGGGAATGGACAGGGTTGGGAAGTAGTTGGATTAATTTCTTCATAGAATAAAGTACGTGGGTTCATTTCTTTATAGAATAAAGTCTGTTGTGTTGCTGTGATACTCTCTAACTTCTGGTTTGGCTCTGGCACAGACGTTCCATCTTGGAGCCTACCCTTCTAGGCATCATTTTTTTGAGGGAGGAGCATGTCTGCAACAGAGAAAGAGGGTCTGCTTTGGTGCTCAACTCTGTATTGTTCTCTGCTTACACACCTCTCCTGAAAAGGTGGGTTTATGCTGTATAGTCAGCAGTAGGTGCACCAGCTGCAAGAGGGGAGTGTTGGAGATTAACGGTGCCTGTGTCTCTGTAGAGAGGTTTTTTGAAATCCCTTCTTTTGGAGATCTGCATTTTATAAAAGATTTCACTGTATGCTGGGACATGGAGACAGACGAAGGATGTTGTCTCCATACCTGCTGGGACATTCAAAGGGGTGTGGTGGAACCTGATTTCATTTAATCTCCCAGTCTGGTGGCTTCTATAAAAGGACTAAAGTGTTCTCACACAAGGGTAAACTGAGGAGATAATTGGATATTTGAATTTACTGGAGTTTCCCTTCCAGATTGTCAGAATGACTGCTTGAAAATAAAGTGCTTTCAGCCGTGTTTGCTTAGGGGCCTTTTTACTTTTATTTATGGCTGTGTGAATTTTGTGGCACTGGCTGTGGAGCAGTGCCATCCGATTTCATTCATGGGAACATCCCACAAGTGTTGCAGCCGTGGATCTGAACCCACGTGGAGCTCAGCCACGCCTGGAAGCCAGGTCTCCCACCTTGCTCTGGTGCTCTAGCTGGGAAGGTGGTGGATCTCACTGGCAGCTGGGCTGAGACAGAAGAAACCTCTTGCTATGCCCAGATGCAGACCTTAAGCACCAAAAATGAGGAAAGGGGTTTGGGGTATAAGCAGCTGTTCAGTTTTGGTGGCTGAATCTATGGGGAGATGGCTAAGTCTGCCCAAGACATGAGCTCTGCAGAAGTTTTTTTCTTATGAACAAAGTTGTCTGCATGTCTTATGCTGGCTGGGGGGACCCGACTTCCTACTGAAGGAGTTGTATCCTTGCACCCTATGTCAGCACTTTGAATTTTTCCCCCAGAGCTCAACCAGAGCAGTGGTCTGTGTGACCATGCCTTAATCAGTTTAATCATCTGTTCCCCAGTGCAAAAGGAGCTGGGGGGAGGTTGGGTGGGTGGAGGTGTAGGGAGGGTGTAGAGAAGCCTGTCTTGATCCTCTAGCACAGCTCAGGGCCTTTGCAGTCTGAACTCCAAGCATTTCAGTCCTGTCTTCTTTTGGGGTCAAATGGTGAGCCAGAAGGTCCTCACTGAGCTCTCAGGCACTGAGTGAAAACAGCAGCACACCCTTCCCAAAAGCCGCTGCACAACAGCTCCAGAGGTCTGAGGCTTCTGCAAGGGCATAACTTTGGGCTGGGACAAAGTTCACTGGTCTCTTGGCTTGGCTTTGGGATGACAGCTCATAGGCAGAGGTCAGCCAGACTCCATGAGTATCTGCCAGATGTTTCAGGCACCCCTCCATCTAGAAAGGTCATGTTTTAATGCGTAGGATGTTTGGCCTGGTCTTAAGTTGGGACAGGCCTCATTTATTTATAGAAAATGTCTAGAATTCGTA
This sequence comes from Oxyruncus cristatus, assembly GCA_013399855.1. Taxonomy (NCBI): domain Eukaryota; kingdom Metazoa; phylum Chordata; class Aves; order Passeriformes; family Cotingidae; genus Oxyruncus; species Oxyruncus cristatus. The sequence goes on from VXAY01001696.1 coordinate 185,551, forward strand.
CCTTTCTATGCAAAGCAGTTATCAAATGCCCTGGTGTCACAACCAGTGGGTCACACAACACTGGCATTTGCTTAGTACCTGCAAGGCCATCTTCACCCCTTTGGAACATCAGAAAAATGTACAATAGCTGAGGGATTGCCTCCTCTGGCAGTTACTCCGCTCATTCGTTGCCTTCCCTGAGTGGTGAAATGCAGTTTCAGAGCTTGAGGTTCTGTGCAATCCAGCCCTGGACAGCTGTGACTTTGGTGTAGACACCAGGGAAGTATGGCCTGGCACAGCCATAGCCCCAGCTTGTGATTCCTGCTAGAAACCACTTCCCTGAGGGTTCTTTACATGCCAGGGGCCCGCCTGCATCGCCCTGCAGAGAGAGGAAAAGGGTATAGTATCAAGCCAGAAGCAACCCAGCTCCCCCAGCTTTGGAGATGTTCTTTCTCTCTGGGACGTGGGCATTTGCTGTCCTCCTCCCCACTTCCCCCAGGAGCCACATTCCAAGCTAGAGGACTGCTCAGTGATGTACCTGCATGAACAACGTGAGGTTGGGGTTCTGGAACGTGGAAGAGTGTGTTTGGAGGTACAGTAGGATCATGGAATAGGCTCCAAGGTATCCCCGTGGCATTACCTCTCCGTGTGTTTCCCTGACCTGTCATGGGTTGGTGGGGCAGGCAACACGAGGTGTATGCAGGATGGACGTGGATAAAGGCAACAGCCATGATGGATGGACAGACAGCTGAGCTAGGGGGGCAGGGTCCTCCTGAGAGAATGTCGCCTGGGGACTTGGCACGAACTCCCAGTGTTTGTTACTCTCACTCACTGAACAGCTGTCGACGGTGCCCTGTGGGAAACCAGCACACACCATCCTGCTGCTGATCTGGACAGGGTAGAACTTTTTGCAGGCCTGGTCTCCAATTATGTTCACTGCTGCTTTTTGCAGATGCTTTGACATGAGACCTGAGGAGACAAGTACTGATGTTAACTGGATGCAGAGCACATGAGAAGCAGAAGCATGTGTAGGTGTGGGGTCTCTGCAGCGTTACTTGCTGGCCAGAGGGAGAGACGTGCTTTGGGAAAGTCAGTCAGGCCTGGTTCCTTCCTAGCAGAGCAAGCACAGAAAGGTCCCTTGGGGGTGTACTTTGTCCAGCAGCTCAGCTGACCAGATAAAAATGGTATTGGGTCCTTGTACTGCAGGAGCAGAGCTGGAGCAGCTGCTGTGGGGACGGGGAGCATAGTGGCTGGAGCATGTAGAAAGCTTAGGAAGGCTCCAAGAGGGCAGAGGTGTGGCTAAAGGGAGTAGAGTGCATGGTGGCAGGGGAGGAGATGGTAGTGATACCAGGCCTTGCCCAGCTTGGTGTTCCCTGCAGGGTCCAGCCTGGCCTGGGGAGTGCTTGGGACAGCGGGGTTTAGAACTACGGGTGTTGAAGTGTGCAAGGTAGCTTGGCCATCATGGCCATCATGGATGTGAGGGGGCCCTCTCAACCAGTACCTCCTTCCTTCGTGGAGCCCCAGCCTGTGATGAAGCATCTGGCCCCTTCATGGAAGACGTGAGAATTGTCTGGGAGACATATAGGTTTGATGGTGTTGCTGAACTTGACAGGTGTGCTCAGCTCTAGCAGTGCCACATCATAGTCCAGGCTGTAGATGTTGTAAAAAGGGTGCTTGTAGATACGGTATATTTTCTCCATTTTGCCATCGATGCCACTCAGAAAGGGTGTTCCTAGAAAGGCCACCCACATTTTGGGGTCACTGTAACTGCAGAAAGACAGCAAACCTGGCTGTTAGGAGCACAAGGAGGGCCATTCCTCCTCTTGTGGGGCTGGGACGTGCTATGGCCACACCTTGTGAGGCCAGGGCCCCTGTCTCCAGCACACTGGGCATACCCAGGTTTTGCTCCACTCCTTCCTCTTCACACTTACCTGTAGGGGCACACCTGTGACAGGGAATGTGTCCCTCTCACGGGGCACAGCATCCCAGCCACGGTGCTGGACTGGGAGGGAGGGCAAGGGCAGGTGGGCTGATGGGACTGAGGCCAAGAGCCAGCTGGCTTCCTTAGCCATCTCAGACTTACATGTCAAAGCAGTGAGCTGCAGAGAGCAGCCACCGGTCAGCGATGAGGACGGCCCCGCACTTGTGCTCCTTCCGCCGAAGCCACAGACTGACTTGCCACGGCCATTCCCCTCGAGCTGCGCTGCTGCCACCCACGATCTTGCTGAAGGCCAGAGCAGCTGTTAAACCACAGTCTGGGACAGAGGAAGAAGCACAATGGTTTTAAATAAACGTAAGTGAAAGGGGTATCTGCCTGCCTTCCACAGCCCGTGCCACGGGACAGCCTTCTGGGGGGGTGTGCACAGGGCAGTAGGATGTGATGAATTCCATTCACCCTGGCAGACAGGGTATGGTTTGTGAAATTGTAATCACACCTTCCAGGGTTGTGGTATGAGAGAAGGGAACATTTGGATGGACTGGCTGAGCTATCCACACAGCAAGGAATGTGCAGGCCAAGGAGCAGTCCCAGGGATGACAAGACATTTTCTGGGCTGCCATGTTGTGCCAGATGTTTCAGGCACCTTGTCTTGCCACCTTGTGCTACCGGACTGACTGGCCAGAAGGCTGGTGTGCTGGAAATGGTTTCTAATATTTGTAGCAGAGGAGAAGAGGCCACATCTTCTGGCAGAAAATTTGGCCCCTGCTCATCCAGCTTTATCTCGGTTCTGATTCTGGCAGAATAATTAGGACCTGGGCTACAGTGGGCTGGCCCAGGCCCCCAGTGTCCAGTGTGGGGCCCAGGACAACCAGTGTGAATGTGGTGGGTTGCACTGGGGAATCTGGGTCACGTAGCCATGGGCTGCAGAGCAGGACTCACCACAGTTGCGCTCATCAAAGCCGTTGCTGCAGTCCACAACACCATCACACTCAGGATTTTCTTTTCCAATACACACCTTGCTGGAACACTTGAAGGTGAAGCTGGTACAAGGCACCACTGGAAGGGAATAACCCATGGCCTGCTCAGTGCTCTCTGTGATGGAGGCCTCCCACCAACATGTCAGTACATCTGTCATCAGTTTTACCTGGGGCTTGGGTGGGCTTGGCAGGTTCAGTTGTTCTCAGAGCTTCAGAGTTTTCACTCGTGTTTGTGCTCATCTTCGTTCCCAGGGTGGTTCTGCTGGTTGGACTTGCGGCTGTTGTGCTGGGCTGGGTGAGGATGGCTGTGCTGGAAGTTCCAGTGATGGCTGAACTGGAAGGGATGCCTGTGCCAGGACTGGGCAACTGTGAGATGGTGTCCAGGATCCAGTCTGTGAGTTTGGTAATTCTGGAGTACACACCAGGTTTCATAGCCTGGGCGCAACCAAATCCCCAGCTCACAATGCCAGCCAGGTAAAACACTCCCGGGGTCACCTCACAGGCCAAGGGCCCACCTGAATCTCCCTGCAGAAGAAGCAAAGCAATGGTTGCTCAGTACAGTCTCCCCTGGACAGGTCTACATGGATCTGCCCCTCAGCCACACCAGGAGGACGTAGCTACACCCAACCCTTCTTTCTTCAGCCTTGGGTCTGTCTGCTGCCATGCAGTGTGTGTGCAAGGCGTGACTCAGACACTGAAGACAGGGTCAGTGGCTCAGCCTGGCTGCACAGGTATGAGTGGCTTTTGTCCTGAAAGTTCATAGCTCCTGTCAGCCCCGCTCCACAGCCACCACCAACTGCCACTGTCTCACTGCCCCTGGAGGAGACCTGCTTCACCCAGGATTCACCTGGCCAGGCAGAGCAGTGGGATGTTGGTTTAAGTAATTCTCAACTTGGTGGAGCTTTATATACTTTTCTAAAGCTCCAAGGTAGTGGGCTGGGTTTTTTGTGCTAAGGTGTACATGAATTGCACAGCTTGGCCACAGCAGCTCAGTAAATATTTCACAAGGATCTGCTGAAGGCAGACTTAGCCCAGCTTTTTGGAACAATCCACAGAGTAGAGAAATCCTACCCTCTTACCTGGCATGAGTCTACCATCCCCTCCAGGAAGCCAGCACAGATCATCCGGTCAGTGAGGGAGAAGTTGTAGAGGAAGTTGCAGGTGTTCTGATCTATGATGCCCACAGAGGCTTTCTGCAGGATCTCAGGCTTGGTGACTGCACAAAAAACACAGGATTAGTGAGTGCAGCAGAGGACAGCAGGAACTAACGGATTTTAGACTGACAACACAAATTTTGGGGAAACAGGCTCTAATCCCACATGAGAATCGAGTCCTATATGACCTATTTTCTCGGCAGCCCCGAAGCTTCCTGGCTCGCCCCAGGGGTGCCGTTCTGTGTCCGTGCTAAGGATCCTGCACCCAGCTTTGTCCCGGGGTCCTGACAGCTTGTGGGTTCCTGGTCAGCTGGGCTTCTTTGGGAGCACATGTGCCACCTCCCTACGGTGGGATCTTTGCTTCTTCCGATTGCTTGGAACATCTCTGTGACTGAGCGCGGCTGCTGTGGCTGACAGACCGTCCTGCCAGAGCTGCAGCAGGCTCTGAGCCAGTGCCTGACTCTTGCTTAGCATGGTAGAGCTACTGAGAGGAGTCCAGCAGGTTTCTCCTGCTTCCCACCAAGCTGCTCTCTCGATTTTCATGTTTGCTGGTGACTCCTGAATAAGGGTTTAAGGGAATGCTCTGTGTGCCTTTATTCTTGTGTTTCTGACAGTTTTCTGACTGTCCCTGTTTCTGTCTCCTGTCCTGCATGCCCACAGGACTGTGCGTCACAGTGGCACAGGCTCTGCTGCTCAGGGTGTCACTGCTCCAGGGCAAATCAGCATCACTGCTTACCGTTGCCTTCCTGGAGGTCTCCCCACCCAGAGATGAGGCATTTCTTGCCAACAGGAAACTTCTGCACAGCAAGTGGGAGGCACACAGGCTGGATATATTTGTTGAAGACAAGAGGTCTTGCCAGCTCGAGTACAGCCACGTCGAAGTCCAGAAAAATGGGGCTGAAGAGGGGATGTGGGATTACTCTTGTGACGTTGACTTTCACTGCATTCTCATCTGTTCCATTTAGTGATGTTGTTCCCATGTAGGCTTCGATCTCTTCTGGGTTTGTCCTGCAAATACATAATTCTAGTCATGCATGCTCACACACGGATCACTGCAGACAGTTTTACATGATCAGCACACAGCAGAGCAGCCCTGCTAAGTCAGGCCCAAAGAACTGTTTTCAGCAGTGGCAGCTGTTGGATATCTCCTGAAGAGCAAGTACACATGTAGTAATAATCTTCTCGTTACCTCCAGAAATTTATGATTTCAGGAGTGTTCTGGTACGCAGGTTGTGTCTTTTGGGGTTTTATTTGGATTTTTCTAAAGTTGTGTTTTATTCTATTTTTTAACCCTATGTGAATTTTAAATATTCAGTTTAATGGCATTTATTAAGAACTGCTTCCTCTTGATTGTTTTCCACCTGCTCTTGATGGTTATTTGGTATCTTAAGAGTCAAAAGGCGTTCTAATTGTACCCTTCATCATTGTACAGTCCTATCACACTTTCCCTTCCCACCAGTTGTTTTTTTCCCCCAAGTCTAGTCTGATCTATTGTATCTTGCTTGTTGTGATGCTGTTCCACACCCAGCTCATCCCTAAACCTTGTGTTCACCTGCACACAGTGTTACTCTAGCCCTGTGTGGAGGTCGGTGTGCTGTGGGTTACCACCAACATCCTGGTCATCTCCCTTGATTTTCTGTTACTGCATTCCTGTGCTCTTTATCTGCCCCTGCCCACAGGACTGCTGCTCTCAGGGCAATATCTGCATGTTTCTGACCTCTTGTTCTGAATGGCAACATTCAGATGGAGATGGATGGAGATACCTGATGGAGACCCATCCTTGTCCACAAATAGAGAGCATGGCTGTTTTTGCTGTGTGCCTCATTTCACACTTTGTCTACCTTACATTTCACTTGCTGCTTTATTGCCCAGCTGTTTAATGCATGAGGTTGTCTTGAAATCCTTCTTAGTCCCCCACCCCTTCTGCCTTCAGGAATTTATTCTTGACAAATGTTATCCTCTGCTACTCATTTCTTTATCTAGGCTACTTGTAAATCTGGGCTTGGGCTCTTGCAGAACAGAACTATGCAGGATTGAACACACCATTTTCCCTTTACCAGCTGATCACGTCTCTATTTTGTGTATTACAGACATTTTTGAAGGTTAAATTTATTAAAGAAACTCTTGTGGTATCTGTCCTTTTCCACCCCTCTTAGATGTGTTGTCCTTGCTCCCTGCCCCAGCTGGGGTAACCCCTCTCTGCGTCATTTCAGCCTCCCCACAAAACCCCTTTTACTCTGAATCTCTAGTTTTAGCAAAAATTAATGTCCAGTACGTGTTCTTGTTTTGTGGCCCCAGTGCCATGTGTGGTTTTGGCTGCACAGCTCTGGTGAAGGGCAGGGATGGGCTCTTACTCATTGAAGCAGTGAGCTGCCGACAGCAGCCAGCGGTCCCCAATGATGGTGGCTCCACAGAAATGCCTCGAGTCATCTTTTAGGCTGACTTGCCAGGGGATCTCTCCTCTGGAAGCATCTGTTCCTCCCACAATCTTGCTGGGTTTAGAGAACCCAGGTCGTCCTCCACACTCTGAACAAAGTCAAAGCATGACTTGTGAGTACTCTTAGCAGAAGACAAGCAAGGAGAGACTTTCACTCTCTCTAACCAGTAAGTCTGAGCAGGGCTGAGGTGTGATGATCTACCCAAGCCCTGTCTGCTGATCATGGCAGGACCTGATGGTGGCTGTTTACACCTGGGCTTTCACACTAACTGCTGTTCTGCATCATGCTTTTGGCAAATCCTCAATCCTGGGCCTTTCTCAAAGGCAGACTAATCAGCAGCTCTGTGTCTCTTAGCCTTGCCATTACAGACAAAAACTTAATCCTAAATGTAGAAAAATACCTTACATCTGCATCTCCCTGCAGAGCTGCTGGGGGCTCTTGGAGCAGACAGGTCATCCTACAGACACACCTGCCCTCCTTCCGTCAGGGAGGAGATCCATGTCTGCTGTGAAGGTGCAGCCACCACTCTGAGCTGTGGGGAGATCCACAGGTGGCAAACAAAAGTGAGTGGTCAACAGGTGAAACACTGTCAGACGCTGCTGTGCCTTAGTGCCCTGTCCTGGACCAGCTGGAGGAGATTACACAGTCAGGTCATACAAGCAGAGGAACTGCACAGGTACTGAGGGGCTTTGCCAGGCTGCTCTTGTCTGAGCTGGGACAGCCAGACATGTGCCTTGGCCTTATTACTTAGGCAAGGTTTGTGGGGCTCACCCTACAGAAGGTCAGCTCAGCTCAGCCAAAGAAGCAGCCTGGCATTTGGACTTGTACCTGCCACTCTTCCTGCCACGGTGCACCCCCCTGCGTGCTCATACCTTGTGGTCTCACTGCAGTCACCGGCCTGCTGGCAGCTGGGGCTGGTGAGGCGGTGGGGGTTCCTCTGGTGGTGTTGAGCTCTTCAGCACTGACCACATCACTGTTGGTACTGGACTGTATTGGAGGGACAGCGTGGGCTGTCGAGGTGGGGAAGGCAGAAATGGCATCCAAGATCCAGTCTCTGAGTTTGGTAACACGTGTGTAAACCCCAGGCCGCCTGGCTTCGGCACATCCAATCCCCCAGCTCACGATTCCCGCCAGGAAAAACCTGCCAGATGGTTCTTGGCAAACCAAGGGCCCACCAGAGTCACCCTGCAAGAGAAGTCAGACGATGAGCTCTCCCTGGGGATGCACTGAGCTCTCCCTGGCCACCTTCAGCATCCCTCTGCCAGCTGGGTGGGGTCTCTCTGTCCCTGTGTCTCTCAGTTCACTTCATATTTGCTCCAACCTAATGATGACTGGAGCATCTCCTGTGCTGGCCTTTGGCTGCTCCCCCATGGGGGCACGCTCTCCTTGTATTAAGTAGTAGCCTTGTGCCATTGATGTGCCAGAAGAGCACAAGGACATCCTCTATAAAATACAGGGTTTAGCATTTCTGCTGCTTTAATCGTTCATTAAACTGTTGCTCTTAAAGGTTTAGCCCAGCAGCCCCTACACAGCCAGATGATGAGTGTTCATTGCCCAATAACCCAGGGTGACCATGCTAATCTTTGCATCAGGTTTTCTTGGTTTGGCCCATGGTTCCCTGGTCAATTCCTTGTTATTGTGGGGCCCTGAGAGTGTCACTGATGGGCATGTGGTGCCTGTGAAGCTTGGCAGTGCCTTCTGGGGGTGATACTGTTCTAGATGAATAATGAATAACCAGATGGGTCATGTGGCTCATCCATCCTTGGATCTTCCATTGTTAGCCCCTCCTCTGGTGTTTGTATTGTATTTGGTTCAGAAATATGAAGCACTGCCACCAGAGCAGTGCAGTTTTGCTCAGCTGGTGGCTGCAGGTTTGAATAGCCCTGCCAAGGCACAGGGACAGCCCTGGAAATCACTGGAAATCACAGTTCCCTCTCCGCTGTGACAGGCAGGACTGCCTCCAGATGGCCACTTGCTGGATAAAGGCTAACTAAAGAAAACACTCTGTTCACAGAAAACTGTTGTGTATGTTTTAGTTTCCAGTGCTGCCCTTTGCTATCTGGATTTTGATCCAAGGACCTGCCTGGTACATTGGTAAGGCCAGCCCTGATTACACTCAGGAAGTAGAGAAAAACAGTTAATTAGCCAAAAGAGCCCCTTAAACAGCAGTGCCCTCCTCTAAGCGCTAGAGAACATCCTCATTTGTGTCTTCTGCAGTCCCTGAGCCATGCTTGGGTCCAAGGCACAGCCTCAAACCTCAGGGGGGAACCATGACCACAGTGTCAGATCTGCTTCTTCAAGTGTCCCTTGGTGCATTCTGAGAGGAAAAGACTCATGTGGGGAGCTGTTCCAGCTTCCCTGGGCAAAGCTTACCTGGCAGGAGTCAACCTTCCCCTCCAGGTAGCCAGCACACATCATCCTGTCTGTGAGGACATGGCTGTAGAGGCTGGAGCACAGGTTCTGGTCCAGCAGCTCCACTGTCGCTTTCTGCAGGAACTCGGGTTTCACCACTGAACGAGAAAGATGCAACTGTGAGCTCAGCTCAGGGAGCCCTGCACGGGACCAGCAGCCCCAGGTACAGCCATCCCAGCCGGCCTGAGTTCCCTTCCGTGGGGCCTCCTGCCCCACTCACACCCCACCCACCGTGTCTCCTCTGCTCCCTGCCCCGCTTTGCTTACGGAAATCCTCCTTGAGGTAGCCCCAGCCAGAGATAAGGCACTTCTTGCTGGTCGGGAAGTGATGGCCTGCGTCTGGCAGGCACACGGGCTGGATGTACTTAGTGAAGGTCACAGGTCTCTTCAGCTCCAGCACAGCCACATCATAGTCGGCTGTGTCGGCGTTGTAGGAGGGGTGTGGGATGATCTGTGCAATGTCCATTTTCACCGCGCTGCTGTCGGAGCCTCTGAGGGACGTGGTCCCTGTGTAAGCTGCCCACATGGCTGGGTCCTGAAACCTGGAGGGGAGACAGCAGGGACTGTGTGAGCCTGCAGCCACAGCATAGAACCATAGAATCAGACAGGTTGGAAAGGACCTCGGAGATCATCAAGTCCAACCCTTGATCCAACACCACTGTGGTTCCCAGACTATGGCACTCAGTGCCACCTCCAGCCTCATCTTAAACACCTCCAGGGACGGAGAATCCACCACTTCCCTGGGCAGCCCATTCCAATGGCTGATTACTCTCTCTGTAAAGAATTTCTTTCTAATATCCAACCTAAACCTCCCCTGGCACAGCTTAAGGCCGAGCCCTCTTGTCTTACAGCTGGTTGCTGGTTGCATTGTCCTGCAAACCCAAGCTGCCTCCTACCCACCCTGCCATCCACTCTGGGAGTGATGGAAACTCCCCATACTTCCCATGAGGGAAACCCAGGCACGATGGGGCGGGGCAGTGCAGAGATGGCAGCTTTTGGAAAGGAGATGGAGGGAGGAAGATGGCGTGAGTAGAACTTACTCAGTAAAGCAATGAGCAGCAGACACCAGCCACTTCTCCGTGAGGATTGCAGCACCACAAAAGTGCTCGTTGTTCTCTCGCAGGCTGACTTGCCATGGGAACTCCCCTCTGGACGCCTCTGAACCTCCAACTATCCTGCTGGCAGTCTGCATGGCAGGGCGGCTCCCACAGTCTGAAAGGGATGAGAGAGCCAGTGCATCAGGATCCTGCCGCTGTGTCCCAGCAACACGGACCTGGGGGCCAGTGGGAGAAGCTGCTTCAGCTTCGTGGAAGCTCCCAGCACATGCTCAAACAACAGGACAGTGCCTGGGATGTCACAGGGCAGGCTTGGAAAGAGCACTGCAAAGCACTGGCCCATCACAGCATCCTCCCTGAAACTCTTCTAAAGAGCGGGAATTTTTGGGGAGAAGCATCTTGGCTAGTCTGACAATCTCAGCCACTGCCTCTTGATATGCTCCCAGCAGCTCATGGGTGTTGTCCATCCTGTGGCTCATGTGGCTCTTGTCCATCATGCCAGGCCACAAGGAAGGTGGGCCTTATCAGTTGGTGGTGGGACCAAGGTGTTTCTCAGGGCCCAGCTCCCCTCATCCTCACACGGGCATTTTCTGTTGGCCTGAAAAGTCGTGCTGTGTCCTCGGCTCTCCTCAGTGCCCGGAAGCCAGTGGTGTAACAGTCTGCAGCAGTGCACTGTGGCACGTGCCCTACTGTCCAGGAGACCTGCTGTGAGAGACTCACCACAGCCCCGTCCCTCAGAGGCATCAGCACACCCCGTTTGCCTGCCACGGTTCTTTCCACACGCGCTGGGTGTTGCAGCAAGTGACTGTGTCTCCAGGGCAGCTCCCTGGGGACAGCAAGGCTCGAGTCATTCGTGTCTTCTGCAGCCCACCCAGCAACTCTGCCCTGGCTTCCCCAGGGGCAGCCACCACGGGGCAGTGTCCTTGTCACTCTCTTGCTCCCTGGCAAGGCCGGAGTCCCTCCAGGATGGTGCCGGGAGCAGCACTGAAGCTCTTGTTGAGGTCGTAGGGCCCTGGGCCACCAGGTTATGAACAAGATATCTGCATCCAGGCTGCTGGTGAGGAGGAGGAGGAGGCTGCAGAGTGCAGATTGCCCTTCCTGCTGCCTGGCTCTTACCTGATTTCAGTCCAGATCTGTGGGGAGAAACCTTGCTGGGACCTGTGATGAAGCAGAAGGAATCGGGATCAAAAAGGGCAGCCCAGCCAGGAGCTCTGGGGACTGTGATGTTCCCAGACTGGGGCTGCTGCAGGCTTTGCTGCATCATCTTCTCCTGCCTTTTCCTGCTCCTGGCCTAGGTCCCTGCCGGGGAACCCTCCTCAGCCACAGAACAGGGGAGGAGCAGCCACCTCTGTGGGCTTTGGGTGATTCCAGGTACAGGAATAAATTCCCAAGAGCAGTGAGCTGCCTCCTAGGAGCAGCCTCCAGGTCTGAACCTATGCAGGACCATTGCCTAAAGCCAAGGGGGGGTCTGTGCACCCTCCACCTGGGCTGCACAAGGCTCCTGAAGATCCAGGGATCCTGCCCGTTGTGGCAGAGGCTGCAGAGGGAGCTGCAGAGGAGTGCACACCTTCACGTTCCCCAGGCACATGTTTTTTTTAAATCTGCTGGACCTGAAGTCCTACAGTCACATGCAACTCCACAGTCACTGAAGGAAAGGAGAGTTTCTTGTCAGGTGGTTTCAGAGAGTAATTCAAATATGAGAAATATCTACCTAAGCCGTTAATTATTGCTACACCTCTGAGGACTGCCTAAGGACTGCTGTGCGCTTGCAGGTACAGACAACTCAGCAATTGGCCTCCTAGAGCTTGATCCCCCGTCCCTTAGGCTGGTTCTAGGTGCTGCAAGAAAAGCCAAAGAAGCTGCAGTTTATACTTTAGGCTCTGTAGTTGCTGTGAGCCCCTCAAGCTGCTCCGGCAGATCAGAGCAGCAGGACAGCATTAGTGCTGGAGAGCTACTTGGGGACCCCGCAAATGTTTGTTGAGCAGCAGGCAAGATCTCATCTGGTCTCTGCTGCTGTACAGTGGAGCTGGGAGCCAGGCAGAGCATTTCATTGTTCTGCTGGGTGCCTGGCAGCACCCCCATTTCTAGCATTGCTGCTGGGCATGAAGCCTTGACTGGACATCCAGAGCTGAAGCCCTGCAACAGTTTGGCTCTCTGAGACACAGATGGTGGCTTTGCCGTGTGACCCAGGGTGGCAGCAGCCCCAGCACGGGGCACCCTGCCCTGCCTGCCTGGCAGCGGGGGGAGAGCCGTACCTGTAAGAGAAGCTGAGGAGATGGTCCCGTAGGCAGCCAGGGACAGACCTTGCCTGTGCAGGGCAGCTGCCAGCCCGTGCCTCAGAGCTTCCTCCTCCAAGGTAGAGCTCAGGGGCTGGGAATCCTGGGGGGCGAAGAAGAGGCGGAAATGGACGATCACGCTTGAGTTTCCATTCCTGCTGGGAGACAGAATTAATGGGGACATTGGCTCCACCATCGGTACAGGCTCCTGTGCTCGCTGCCTGCAGGGAACTGAAGGCAAACAAAACTGACTCTTAATAATGTGATTCTTAATAATTTAAGGTTTTTCTGGAGATGGTCTCTGGGTTGAAATGGTCATTTGCATTTTTTTCTTTTTTTCCTTTGGCCCAAAGCTGTGGTTGAACAAGCCTCTGCCTTTCTGAGTGAACTTCCAAATGAAAGAGCCCAGAACACTCTTGCAATCCCAGAAGAAAATTCAGCCTTGATCAGAAAACAGTTTCTCCTTGTACTAGTTTTGAACAGCAGCACAGGTGTGAGCTCACCTTCTTGGTAAGGCTGGTCAGAATGCCCTGAAACGTGAGCTGCAGGGTCTGCAGAGGCAGCTGCCTACACTCACCTATAGCCCAGGATAGTGCAACCAGTGCAACTCCAGTCCGGCTGGGAGTCCTGGAGACTGGACAGAAACTGCAAAGCAAAGAGTGATGGTCATACACTTACTGCACAGAAGACCCCGGGGAGGTGGGACTAGATTATGCCTGGGATTTTGCAGGGAGCTGGAGCCGTTGAAGCATCTTCTCTTGCCTCTGCAAGCAGCAGAAGCAGCCATGTCCAGCTCGTGTCTAACCCCTTTCCCACCCTGGCTCAGGGCATGAGGCAGTACATCCCTTTTTGATGCCTTCCTACCTCTTTTGCCAGGAGCAGGGCGTGAGCACACATTTCCCACACCACAAATGCCCCTTGGGGCCCTGAAGGGGCCTCTCAAAGTGCGGCTCAGTCCCACAGTGTACCCTGCTGATGTTTAAGGAATCCTAGTTTCCCTCCTGCCCTTGGCATCCAGATTCTGCTGAATGACGACAGTCAAGCTGGGCCCTCACGATCCACCACAGTATTTCCCAAGTATTTTCTTTGAAAGCCTAGATCAACTCACCAGCCTCTCAAGAGCAGGTGTCAGCATCCTGTAGTAGTCTGAGTTCTCCGTCTTTAAGCTGCTGTTGAATATGATTCCTTGCAGCTCCACCGTGTGCTCAAAGCTGGTCTCTCCCATGGGATGACAGGCTGCCAGGGAGGGACAATGTCTGTCAGAGGCAGCTTTCCTCACTGCTTCGGAACATTGATTTATCTCATCATGTTCTTTAAACCCCCTGGTTTTGGCAGCCTGACTCTCTCTGACTACCCTGGCTGCCTCGGGGGTGACCACACTGGGATACCCTGCAAACGTGCAGTAATAGCATTTTGCACTGAACTAGTTTGAATTTGAAAATGGTGGATTTTTGTCAAGCCTGACAGAGAAGTTCATGAACAGATGGGTACAGCCTGGTGATCCCAGACTGGCCCTATCCTTGCAGGAACAGGCTGGTGAAAGGTGTGCTGGGTACTGAAGCCAGCTTAGAAAGCAGGACTGTCCAGGTGGGATCTGTCAGCCACGTTACACTAGGGTCCTTTCTGGGGTGCTGGCCTCAGGTGGCGTCTGCCATGGGACACCAGAAGCAGCAGGAGGGAGGTGGGAGAGGCAAGGAGATGGTGGTCACGCTCTGGAGTGGGGCAGTAAAACAGGCAATGGTCAGTGCCTGCTGAGAGGTTGTGACAGGGGATGGCAGGGGTAGCGAGGTACAGTGACAGGAAATTTGGGAGTCACAGAGAGAGATTAGAGGATAGAATCATTGAATCATTTAGGTTGGAAAAGGCCTCTGAGATCACGGAGTCCAATCATCCACCACCACTAAACAATGTCCCCAAGTGCCACATCTACATATGTTTTAAAGCCCCACAGGGATGGTGACTCCACCCTGGGCAACCTGTTTCAGGACTGGATTAACCCTTTCAGTGAAGGAGTTTTCCCGAATATCCAGTCTGGTGCAACTTTAGATCATTTCCTCTGGTCCTGTCCCTTGTTTCCTGGGAGCAGAGCCTGATCCCCCCCGGCTGCATACACCTGTCAGGGAGTTGTGGAGAGTGAGCAGGTTCCCCCTGAGCCTCCTTTCCTCCAGGCTGAGCCCCTCCAGCTCCCTCAGCTGCTCCTCATCACACTGGTGCTCCAGACCCTTCCCCAGCTCTGTTCCCTTCCCTGGACACGCTCCAGCCCCTCAATGTCCTTCTTGTCATGAGGGACCAAAAACTGAACCCAGGATTTGAGGTGGGGCCTCAGTAGTGCCCAGCACAGGGGGACAGTCACTGCCCTCGTCCTTCTGGACACACTGTGGCTGGTACAAGCCAGGTGTCAGTGGCCTTCTTGGCCACCTGGGCTCATGTTCAGCCACTGTTGACCAGCACCCCCAGGCCCTTCTCCCACCAGGCTGTTTTCTGGCAGCACCTGGCACTCTGCCTTTTTGACCCTCACATCCAGCCTGTCCAGTTGCCTCTCTGGAGCCTTCCTGCCCTCCAGTAACTCCATTCACCACCAGCCAGACAGCAGACAGTTTTTACCCACTGAAGAGTGCACCTGACCAAGCCATGAGCAGCCAGCTACTCCAGGAGAATGTGGTGGGAAACAGTGCAAAAGGCTTTACTGATATTGGGGTTCACTATAGTCACAGCCTTTCCCTTCATCTACTGGGTGGGTCACCTTGTCATAGAAGGAGATCAGGTTGATCAGGCAGGACAGGAATAGAGCACACGTGTCAGGAGATGCTGAAGATGAAGTGCTTAAAAGTCCCATATTGAGAACATGAGCTGACTACAGCCCTTGTTTGGGTGTGTACGTGCAGGAACCTGCCCACATTTTGTCTTCAGCAGGAGGATTTTGAGGGTTTTTGCCATGAGCAGCGCAGACCACTTCTCTTTTGGAGCTGATAAACTGAAAGAATGTACCCAGCTGCACACTCACCCAGCAGGATCCCCAGGCAGAGAGCTGTCACGCTGCCAGCCACGGTGGCAGCAGCAGCAACCTTCCAACAGCAGGCTCTCAGTCTCCTTCTCTGAGTGCCTTGTCCTGGCTTTATCTGGTCCATGCTTTTTGAGCAGCTCTACAGATGGGCTCTGCGATTAAAAAGAAGAAGAGGAAAAGGGTAAGACTGGGATGAAATGTGTTGTGCTGGCCATGGTTACCCCAGGAGCTTCAAACACCACCACAAGAAGTGAAGGGATCCACTGAATGTGCCTCACGCTGCACTCCTGATGCACTGAAGATGCCCAGATGGGATATGGTGCTCCAAATGAGATCCCAAAAATGCCAAAAATAGAACGGTTATCTTGCCTTTTTTTTTTTTTGGTCTGCAGTCTTGCCAGTATAAGCCAGCCTGTGGCTGGTCTTTATTTGCAGGTCATCAACAATTGGGTATCAGTAGGAATGAAATAGCCTGGGATATCCACTGTGATTCCATCAGCCATTCAGACCAGGCTGGTTTTTGCAACCTGGTGAGACAAGGAGGGGCACTGATTTCCTGTGGCCCTAAAATGCATTAAATAACTGGATTAATATTTCTCCCTCATAGGCAGGAAGAAGACACATAACCCTTCCCTTCAGACTGGCAGGATAAAGGCTGTCTCAGACAATTTGTTTTGTTAGACTGGAACGCCACAGAAGTCTGACCTTGGCCAAAGGTCCAGAGTAACTCAACTTCGGAGTGAGTTCTTTGAGGACTCAATCTCTGGCTGCTGGGAAACTCCAGATTTACAGGTGACACCAGAAGAGTCTTGGCAAGGCACAATCATCTCTCAAACTTACTCTGCCTCCATAGTGACAGCATCAAGAGCATAAAACCCACTCAGCTCTTCCGTCCTCAGTTGCAAAGCGTGTCCTGCCAAGGGACATCTCCCCTGGTCCCTTCCCACCCACTCAGAAGGTGCTGGGAGAGGCTGGGCTGCCGCGGCAGCAATTCACTACTGCTGTAAATCAGGCTGTGACTTCGGGGAAGCTGCAGAGGAACAGCCTTTTCTAATGTAAATTCATGCAGCAATGAAAGGAAGAGGGGCAGAAAGGGACCCGGGGCAGGGAGCAGCAGCTCCCTGTTTCAGAAGAGCTCTTCAGTGTTTTCCAAGAGGCGTCAGCAGCGCTTTAAACCGAAGCTTCTAGATAAGAGATTTTAAAAGGTCACTTCTTTGTGAGGCAACAAACAGAGGGAAAGGAGAGAGGAAGGGAGAGTCTGTCCAAGATCCCTCTTTTTTTTTTTTCTAGCAGACCTCCAAATACTCTTTTTCAGCTGTCATTGAGCCTGGCACAGATAGGCACTGTGGCCCCTGGGTTCCGCTAACAATATCTCCATTTGACAATTCAGCTCTGGCTAAGAGGAGACAGGTAGGGAACATTTTTCTGGTGGTTCTTGTGACCTGAATACATACAGATGAGGGATCCCTCCTCCACTCTTTGAGTGGGTTTTAGAGAGCCACTGCCTCTCTCGTAGTGTGCTGAATGTGGGACCTCAGAAATCTAGTCCAGGTCTGCTGACCAGTGCAACAGCAGTCTGACCATCAGTGGACCTCAAAGGTAGGACAGCTGCATCTGAGAAAAAAAAATTACCACCACAGACAAAATTGGCTCTGGCTGGGTGGTTTTTTTGACAACACAATCTTGGCTACATATAAAAGTCATGTTATAGTAACAGGTACTTGGAACCCTAGAAAGAAGTTTATATTAGTAATTGCAGAGGCATTTTAACTGGAAAAAACAGGAGTATTTAGAGAGACTTTTACCTCCCAAAACAATCAAAACTTGTCTTTGCTCTCCCTTTTAGCATATGGAAAGTTCATTTTCTTTTGTTGTGAGTTAAAAAAAAAATTAAAAGGACATGTGAATGTAAAGCCCATTTTGCAAAAGCAAAGTAGAGATTCTAATTTTTTTTTACTGAAAATAATAAGGACTAATCTGTAAATACATAAGGGAGATCTGTAGCAAGGAGCTATACACAGTGAAAAACATTTTGGCATAAAATCAGATGGGCAAAAAGCAAACTTTTTTGGTAGGGCAGAAATTAGGGAAGTATTAACAGTCAGAGGAGCATGAGTTTCCAGTAGGAATGCTGAGAAGAAAAATGATTTTTTTGTCGGCTTATAAATTGAGAGATTATAAAATATGACGCCCCTGACAGCAGGGGGTGGGGAACTCTGACCTAAGAAAGTCCTCTTTGTCCTGTCTCAGTCTTTTCACTGTTCCATTTTAGCAGAGAAGGCACATCTGACGTGCTGCAGAGAGTCAGAAAAAGCTGTTCTGTGACCGTCTCTGGCTGTCCCTGAGGATCTGCTGCAGTGCTGGGAGGTGGCAGCCCTGGGTTTGTTTTCTCTGTAGGAGTCTGGACTTTGCTCTAGGGCAGCCTTGAATCATTCCATAGGATTTCCTTGGAAGACATATTTTACTTCTCAGCTGGCTCAGACAGGTAAATTACAAAATATGAAGCAATACTGTGAAAATATTCATTTATCCAATTAGCCAGACTGTCAGTAACACCCACTCTTCTCGTCAAAGAGCACAAGTAGCACATGTGTGTGTGTGTGTGAGCACACAGGAGTGTGTGAGAGCCCACATGAGTGCTGGAGAGGATGCATGGGCAGTGTGTTGAGGGCACATCACGTGCAGGACCAGCAAGGGGACAAGGCAGGGCTGCAGGAGGGGCACCCCCGTGGCCTGTCATAGAATTATAGAATCAGACGGGTTGGAAAGGACCTCCGAGATCATCAAGTCCAACCCTTGATCCAACACCACCGCGGTTACCAGACTATGGCACTCAGTGCCACGTCCAGCCTCATCTTAAACACCTCCAGGGATGGAGAATCCACCACTTCCCTGGGCAGCCCATTCCAGTGTCTGATTACTCTCTCTGTAAAGAATTTCTTTCTAATATCCAACCTAAACCTCCCCTGGCACAGCTTAAGGCCGAGCCCTCTTGTCCTACTGCTGGTTCCTGCGAGAAGAGACCAACCCCCACCTGGCTACACCCTCCTGTCAGGGAGTTGTAGAGAGCGATGAGGTCTCCCCTGAGCCTTCTCTTCTCCAGGCTGAACAACCCCAGCTCCCTCAGCCTCTCCTCAACTTGTGCTCCAATCCCTTCACCAGCCTGGTTGCTCTTCTCTGTCCACTCTCTCCTGAGTCTTTTCCTTCTGCCTTCCCAGCCCTCTCCAGCCCTCAGTCTCTCTCCCTTCAGAGAGAGACTCCTGCCTTACCCTGCACTGCCCCAGGCTCCCTCCAGCTTCTTCCATTCCCCGTCTGTCAGCCCCTACCAGCAGCCCTCAACCACAGGGACACGAGCTGAGCCCCCTCTCTGAACTGCTGGCCAGAGGAAAGAAAGACAGGAAAGAAACAGGGGTAGCCACGTCTTCAAAAGTCATCTTCATTTACAGATAACGAATACAAGGAAACCCCAGTGTCCCCCGATGGAGAGTTTGCGCCGCTCTGGGGTCTTTGTGCTTCTTTTCTGTATTCCAGCACACTCGGATGATTTGCTAGGAAATTGTGGTTATAGAAGGCAGCAAATACGCTGCAACCATTTGAATAACCAAGTGTTAATAAAAGCACTGGCTTTATCCCATGATGGGGTAGCGTGTGGCTCTCAGCACGGCGATACCGTGTCTTCTGAGCCTTCAGGCACAAGGTTGTAAAACTACCTCCTGGTCTAAGGTCACGCCTGTAGGTCCTCACCCAGACAGAGCCTTTGCAAAATGTGGCATAGACATGAAAAACACGCAACTTGCTCGAGGCACACCACGAGCCCAGCAGCAGGTCTACCTGCAGCCTCAGCAAGTAATGAGCCTGTGGCCAAAGGCAAGCGAAGGACTACTGATTTTATCACTGAGATGAGACTTGTGGCACTTCAGAGGAGGAATGCAGTAGAGGTAGACTATTTCCCCAGAAGGAGGTAGCCCAAAATGAGAAAGCAGGCTCCACCTCATTTGGTGGGTTCACCATTCAAAAACTCAGGCGCCAGAAAAGAAACCACGTCTGTGTCACCAAACCACGAGCTTGGGCAGGAGAGAGAAGATGGTCATTTGCTGTCAGTGAAAGCAGAAGCATGACCAGAGGAGGTGAGAGATGTGGGTGTCCAAACAGGTCTGCTGGCAGAGCACGGTGGTGGGAACAACCAACCCCAAGTATCTCAGTTAAAATGGGGCCAAACCTTGTGATTTTTTTCCTTACAGTTGGGAATTTACTTTTATAGAAGTGGGGCCTACTTGTGACACCAGCTACTGAGATAAGGTAGAATAACTTTCCTAGGGGGGTGGATTTACAACCAGTGGTGTCTGTTGGGTGGTGGTGCAGTGCAAGGACATGTCAGTCTGGAGAGGCCAAGAACCACGTGCCAGATCCCCCTTATGGCTCAGGGGTAGCTCAGAGCCACTCTGTGAGTGGGGCTCCAGAGAAGGGAGTGTTGGAATTTATTCCAACACTGTCATCTCCTGGTGAGCCCATATGCCTTCCCTTAAACCTGCTGATGAGATGATGGTATGCCATAAAAAAAAAAAAGGCAAACAGATGCAGGACAGAGCTCTCATCATCAGAGGCAAACCAGCCCCGTGACCAGCAGACACAGGTTTGGCTAACATGGCCTTTTTGTTTTGTGTGATATGAACGTCACTGGCCACCACACTGGTTCCTGGGACCACCCAACACTGTGTGTCTTTAATCCTTTTGCTTTGACCCATCTCCAGTTTCTGTAATGGACATGTAGAACTGTGCATGTGGCCCCACCTCTGCAGGTTAACATTTAGAGGGGGTTGTGCTGCATTTGGAAGACTACACCCTACTTTCAAGCAGAAAGAAACACTGTCACCTAAGGGGCTGCAGAGTCTGGACTGAGGACAGCTCTTATTACTGAGGTGAGTGAAGAGCCCCCAGACCATGTGTGGCCTGCAAGCGAGCAAATCTGAAAGTCCCCGCTCACCTGCTGCCCTCTTCTTGGAGGTGCCTCTGGTTCAGCTGTAGTCCTGCTCTCAGCAAGCCCAGTGACACTGTGCTGGCCTTGTTTATTGTCCCTCCTGGTCTGCAAATGTCTCTCAATTTACAAGTAAGAAGATCCTCTTCCTGCCTGCCAGCTCAGCAGCCTCAGCTGGGGCATGACAGACAGGCTGAGCTCCCTGGTGCTCCTGTTATCACCGGTAACAAAGGCTCTAACATCACTTCCACCTTGGAGACACTCAGCCCTCAGCTCTCCCTTTGGTAACAGAGTACTGGACAGATCTGTACGTGCAATTACTTCTTAAACCCTTAGCCATGGACTGCACAATTAAAATGAAGGCAGCTCTCCTAACCCCCGGCTGTGCTGGATTGCAAACTCGGTTACAGATAGGAAATACTGAATACACGTGGGGAGTATCCAGTACGTCAGGAAGCCTATGTTTGTCTGGTTACTTTTCACAAGAGGAGCACTATATAATTTGATACTTTTCAGCTCATGAATGACCAGGAAAAACTCACATGCTGAACTCATGGCATTTCCTTTAGAGACATCCACTTGCCCCCCTTGGACACTGTGTCTGGCCCAGTGCAAAGGCTGTGGGAGAAATCTTGGTCCCGATGAAGTCAGTGGACATCCTGGGACCAGAGGTTCTTCAAGGGGCTAAACTCAATGTCTTCATTTTGCAGACAGGCACATTTTATTCTTCCTTACCAGCTGACATACACTAGAAGCGAGGTGTAAATTACATTTTTACCTAGATTCAGCTGTTATTACAGGTTGACAGGTAGGCATCAGTGTTCATGGGCACAAAACCCCCAGGCTACCCTGAAACCAGTCATCTGCAATGCATGTTCCCTCTGAGGGAGAGATCACATAGAGAAACCAGCCAGCAACGAAGGACATCAGTCGAGCAGTGAACTCATAGCACCTGAGCCAAGGGGACTTTTGTCACTAACTCCAGAGGCTGCAGAATGAAACTCTGCATGTACCAGCACACAACAGTGTCACCTGCTAAACTCCAGTGCTAAGGCTGTGTGACCAGGCACAGCTTTGGCCCAGCCCTCCCGTCTGAGACCATCCCCAAGCAGAGGCCGCAGGGCGTTGGCCCACGTGGACAAGCCCAAGTCCTGCACCGGCCTGCGCTGCCTTGCTTGGCACCTCACCCGCAGGTACCTCCCTCCAGCAGGACACAGGGGGGCTGTGCTGGAGCTCCTCGAAGACCGGCCTCACTTAGCAGACAAGTGGGTGCAAAGCAGTGCAGCCCTCAAGCCCTCTCCTTCAATCGTGGGAATAAAGCACCACCCAGCTGCAGAGACACTTATCTGAGCTCAAATGATGGTCCCATTCCAAGGTCCAAGCTGCTCACTGCCACAGCTGTTTCACTCTGTATTTCCTACAGTGATCATGTTGCTTATTTCAGCATTTAGGTCTGCATTCCTGCTAAAGCTTTTTGCTTCCCATGAGCTACCCTGAACTTTCTTCCTAGAATATTTCATAATTTGTTATAGCTTTTAAATAATACAGACCATTCTCTGCGTTTGGTTTCCAAAGTGTTAAAGAAACCAAGATGTTTCTCCTTAACCAGTACTTTCGGAGAAGAGGGTTCTAGAGGTCACTTTTCACTAAGGTTCATCCATCAGGTCCCACATGTGTTTGCTGATTAACAGACAAAAGATGAAACGTCCTACAGAAATACCCAGCTGGCAGAAGGGTTCAGCTTCCACAGACATTCAACGGGGAGCCCATTTCTGTGGCCAGTGGGTTCCTTTGGTCCCAGGAGCAGAAAAAATACCCTCCACTCATTTCTGCAAAGCGGTCCCAACCTCCCCTGAATCACGTTAAGAGTTACATGGAATTGAAAACACTAAAAAGCACTTCAGCATCACATAAGAAAAACTACTTAGCCACAAGCAAGTAGGCTTAACGTGCTAAGGAAGAACAGAAGTTGTTTCCCTCTCTTACTTTCAATAAAAGGTGAGCTTAGCTGCTTTCCCCACAGGCAGTTAATTCACAAACAGGCTGTTTCCTCGGAACCAGCAGAGCAAGAGGGATTTCCCCAGGCATGGAGGGAAACCCATGCAGGTAGAAGCGGTTTCAAACTCCCGCTCGTCTGGAAATCTGCGGGTGCAGGCAGCAAACCTGCTTGACCGTGATGGAGAAGCGAAGAGGAGAAGAAGACGAAGGAAGAGAAGGAGGAGGAGGAGGAGGAGGGCTGTCTGAGCCCCCAGTGGCCGGGCAGGAGGGATCGCGGTGGGTGCGAGGGGACCGCGGGGCGAGGAGCACCCACGAGTGGGAGCAGCTGCCTGGGGAAGGCGCAGGTTTTTCTGTTCCCATCCGAGCCAAGAGGAGCCCGACGCCTTGAAGAAAACGAAAAGAGCCCCTAAGGAGGAGCAGGGAACTCACCAGCTTCGCCTTTCCCGTCGCTGCCAGGTGCCTTCGCCGGCAGCTTCTCCCCGAGCTCCCCCGCCCAGGGCGCCGGAGGGGGCGGTGGGAGGCACGGGGGGGAGTTCGCGGCGGAGCTTAAAGGCACAGGCTGAGAGGCAGGAACGGCTCGCCCTGAAGAGCCGGTTTGTTGCTTCACCCGACTTCGAGTTTAAGCACTTTCCTCCCCCCCCGGCCCCCGCCGTCCAGCTGCCCGCGCTGGGAACGGGAGCAGCGATGCCCCGGCTCTGCCTCTCCCCAGCCGCGGGACGTTCCCGCAGTTCGCTCCCATCCCCTTCGGCAGCAACGCCTTTCACCTGCAAAGGCAGGACGGAAAATCGCTGCCTGGAGCGGGGTGGTTCACGCCGGCCGCGTTGAATTCTTCCCCGTCCTCCCTTCAGCAGAACTTGTCAGCCCCCTCCCACGCTGAATTTTGCTCGCTGCTT
The DNA here is from genome assembly GCA_013399855.1 of Oxyruncus cristatus. NCBI lineage: Eukaryota > Metazoa > Chordata > Aves > Passeriformes > Cotingidae > Oxyruncus > Oxyruncus cristatus. The sequence continues at coordinate 208,650 of VXAY01001696.1, forward strand.
GACACAGTCAGACCTCACACGATTGCCACTTCTGATCCTAAGAAGCTTCAACATTAACAGCAAACTTTATCAGTGAGTTTAATGGCAAAGCAAGAACGTAGCATTTTTAAAATATAAAACTATCATGGAGATTTCTTTGGAGTCGGTTTTAATGGGAGCACATCATTTCATTCCCAACGTCCGCCATCCCGCGGATCTCTCCAGACTGAGCACCACTGAAACCTGTTTTAGGTTTCCTCCTGAGCACCAGTAATGAAGACTTGGCTGGTTAAATTTCTTCCTGCAGGTTAAATGAACCAGGAAATGCAGCTGTCTCTGAATCTGGAGCTATCTCTGAATCTGGACACCCTTGGCTATGAGCCAGTGAACGCAGAAGTAGCTCCTGTCCTTTCTGGCTCTGTGGGTGCTTGATCAACTCCATGAAACAGCTGAGCAAGGGACTGACATCTTTCTGAAAGTTCAGCAGATAAAGAAGAGTTTGCACGTGTCTTCGTGGGAATGGAGAAGACAAAACTGCTTGATCAAACCCCAAAAGCAATAAGGGGAGGAGGGGAGATATGGCTGCAATATGAGAAGAAACCAGCAAAATCTGGTGGTGCATTAATGGTTGAATAGCTAAGAAATTAGGAGCAGTAGTCTCTGCACTCCTGCTGAAAGGGCTGGGAGCAAGCCCAGAGTTAGATGAGAAGGCACCATGGGTGTCATCACTAGCAAGGAACTCTTGCAGAGGTGATCTAGAGAGTCAGATCTATTTTGGAGGTGATAGTGAAGAGAATGGATGTGGAGACTGACAAACCGTGAATACAGGAGTTGTATCTGAACAGAAAAAACAGAGATCAAAATTCAAAATACTGTGTTTGCTTGAATAAAGTTCCCACCAAAAGAAGAGTACCACAGATTCATACATAATGCTGTGCTCAAATGCTAAAGAAGTTCAGAGCCTTGCTTTTTCACTCATCATCACTGTTTTTCTGTTCAGGTAACTTTTTTCCACCTCCCACTTACACAACAGCACTGGGCCCATGAGTGCTGGAAGTCTGGGCTGCTGTGCTTCATTATGGTGAGTGGGAAGCTTTCTCTTATTTGCTGTGTATGATACACAACCTTCATTCCCTGCTAAAACTGAAAAAAAAAAAAAGTATAAAATCTTTTGGGATATGTGGCAGGAGCTCTGGAACTTGTAGCAAGCGTCTTTTAGCCAAGGGTGTCTTTTAGTTGTGGAGTGGCTGGGCGTCAGGGCTGGTTCTGTGTGCTCAGCAGTGCAGCCAAGGCACTGAGTCCCTCCCGAGGTGGTCCCCACTTAATCACCTGCACAGACGAGACAATGAGCCGGTTTGAAACTTGGCAGTTGACTGAAGATCTCCACAAAAACACATTTCAGCACTTGGCACAGGAGCTCTCGAAGTGGGAGTTTCAGTGTGCCCTGAAACCAACCTTCAGGCAATCTCCTGAGCCATAATCCTGGATGGAGAATGTGGAGAATCCAGCCTTTGCTTCCACAGGTGCCCGAGGGGGTCCTGCTGTGGAACTAAGCAAGGTGCACAGAGAGAAGATGCTTGTGAATAGTCACCACAAACTGTTCCTGCAGATACACAAACCAGTCATGTGGGACAGATCTTCAGCAAATGCCCAAGGCAGTGGGAGAGGCTTGGAATGTCAGGAATGTCGTTAAGATCTTCACTGGTGATAGATGGTGCACCTGTGGCACTGGGGGGAGAACCCTGGGCCAGCTGCACTGCAAGTGTTTACCAGACCAGTGGTTCAGTCAACCTCCTCCTGTTTGAGTGGCTTCATTCCCCATTAGAGCATCACTCTGTGCCAAGAACTATCATTTGGGCTAAAAAAAACCCCCAAAAAAACCAAACCCACACAAGAAACCCCAACAAAACCCAAACAAAACAAACCCAAAAACCTCACAACACCTCCTCAAAAAAAAAAAGACCAAACCAAACCAAAAAAAAACCCCACAAAACCAACAACAAAACCCCCAAAAACAAATGCTCTGTCCTTGTCTACGCAACACATACAGGAATAACCAGGTGCAGGAATATAAAGGGGTCCCACAACTTGTGCATTACGCTGATTTTGTTCCAGCACAGAGGTGTTTATTGGCCTTTTTAGCCACCAACGTGCTTGTAGCAAGCGTGGGTAGAGTCCTCCTCAAATCTTCGTTTGCGGAGCCTGGCCAGGATGATCATGATGGGAGAGGTGTACATTTAAATCTAGAATACTGTTTTAACTAATATAGGTTGAGGGTTAGAAATACCTTAGGATGAGCTTTGTGGCCAGACTGTATCTTAATATTTATTGCCCTTTATTTAACACTAAACCAGTCTTTCTGGTTTTGAGCCCTCCTTATCTGAATGGAAGCAGTGACAGTCCAGACAGAAAGGCTGTCTTGCTGAAACTGCCTTTTTTTTTCTTTTCTTTTTTTTTTTTTTTTAAGGGCCAGGTAACACAAGAGATTTCTCAATTCCTGTCTTCCCAGCTGTGTTGCCTATCTAAAAGTGAAATGCAGGGCATCCTGAACAGAAACACGGAGCGGAATTGCACCTGTTCTCAGTTTGCACTATTCCTGGATACACCTTGTAATTAGGTAGGTATTTAGTATTTTTTAGAAAGGGGGACTGTTAGTAACCACCTTCCTTCCCAAGCAACAGCACTACAACAGCTTTAAATGGCTGGTGAGGCCCTGGCACAGGTTGCCCAGAGAAGCTGTGGCTGCCCCATCCCTGGAAGTGTCCAAGGCCAGGTTGGAGCAAGCTGGGCTAGTGGAAGGTGTCCCTGCCCATGGCAGGGGGTGGGATGAGATGGGCTTTATGGTCACTTCCCACTGAAACCAGTCTGTGATTCCGTGAATACATCAGGATTATAAAAGCCAGGTAAAGGGATCACTTGTGCAAGGCTGTCAAACACCGTTTCTGGTGTTGGGCAAGTTTGAAGAGCTTTGCCTGGAATCCGGCTCATGGTGTGCGCAGCGATCATGAAATCCCAAGAGACATTTTATCACATCCTGGTGCAAACAATAAAAAACCCCCCCTATTTCGAATGAGGAGGTGATACAAAATAGCAAAGCTCAGTTCAAAAATTTAGTGTCTTTATTTGAACGGTTCTAGAAAATTTTTACAGTTTTAAACAGATTAAAGGAAGTTCCAGTGTTTTTTAAAAGCAAAATAGAGAGAAAAAAACCCCAAACCACCACAATTTCAGTTGACCAGTCATTTTCAAGTTTGTTTTCTTTCATCATATCTATATATATGCCTGAAATAGGCTTCACTACTCCATGCAAAATTCACTCTGCAGGAACCCCTGGGATATTTCTCATCTCTTGTCCTAAGATTCTGTCATTCCCCCATTAATTTCTAAATAGGGTTTTTCCCATATTACATCAGAGAAGGAAGAAGCAAATCTACATTTGGTCACTGGAAATGCTATGTATTACAATGTATTTACATATATAAAAAAATATATATATTATGATATGCTGTGCAACTGGATACAAGGCTGTAATTCAGTTAGAGGGAGGGCTGGTATCAAAACCATGAAGATCCACACACAGACATAGGGTGGAAAAAAAAAAAGCCACCCAGACTGAAACGAAAATCTTATGCACATAATTACAGTTAAGACCTACAGTTTTGGAAAAACCAGAAATGTTTACAAAAAAAGTCTTTTTATCATGTGGAAACAACATTGCTTTTTCCCTTGGTCTTTGCAATAGCTCTCTACTCCTGTCAGCACAGGAAGGGATCTGTAAGGTGACACAGTCAGTTCTTCATTTTTACTTGCAAATATTAACAGCAGAAAAAATACTTTACTTGTACCATAGATATATAGACAACCACAGAACTACTGATTTATCAATCCTTGGAGATATCATGCACGATTCTGCAAGTCATCACCTAGCAAGGGCTGCACCTTCCCCGGCCTCTGTGAAGGGAGAGGGTTACAACTATGGACTGATCTGCACCGTGTGTGGGACTGACTGACTGACAAGGGAAAGGAAATACAGGATAAAAATGAGGGAATAAGGGAAAGGACATCGATTTTATCTGCATCCCTGACCACATCCTTACAGAGAACGAAATCCCTCATTCTTCATGTCCCATCTGCACTTCATTTCCACAGCTTGTTTGTGCGCAGGAAAAATACTCCCAACGAAGTTTTCACACAACTTTCTTAGCTGTTCTTTTTTTTTTTTTTTTCTGGGGGAGAAGTTGGTTTTTTTTTGGTATTTTCTCTCATTTTTTCTTTCTTTAATTTTCTTCTTTTTTTTTAATGAAGGGGCCAAAAAGCACAGAAGATCTTAAAACAGCAAAAAAGCGTAATAGGTCGGATCACCAGAAAATCTTGCCTTCAGCACCTGAAATGAGCTGAAAGTTTATCCCTCACGTGCACATACATAAACAGATGCATTTGCAAGCGCTAAAACTAACAACCTGTAGTTTGCACTCTTCGTAGCACTAACCTACATACTATTATTTGAACACCATCACAAAGTCCTCCCACAAAGACACCAGACATTTAAGACTGTTATACTGATAATGTTACCTTCCAGAAATCAACGTCCTCACTAAAAGCAGCTGCTGCCAAGCATCCAGGAAACAAGCATCGAGCGAATGGGTCTCACCCTCATCTCTTACATCCTCTTTGTACCGCTGGAAATTTTTGCCTCCAGCCTCTCACTCAATCCCCACCCAAAGAGCCTCTGACTCTGCTTTAGCAAAGTAAACACTAGCAGGGGTCCCAGGGTGGGTTGCTGGGGGGGTTATCAGACCCCAGTTCCTCCAGCCCTGAAGAAACAAGGTCAGGAAGGAGCAGAGCATCCACGGGCACAGCTGTAAATCCAGGTTTTTCTTTAAACAGTTAAGATTTTGCTTTCATATGTTGCCGGGCTGAAAGTACCAGAGCTCTCATACTTTCCTGTCAGTGACTTCTAGGTCAAAAAGGTTTAGTGTGTTTAGCCCCAGGTGCCAGGCTGGGCAATTCCCTGCTCCATACTTTCCAGAACAGCACTAGGAGGGCATTAGACACAGAGATTTCTTCTTGCTGTCCCACAGCCTGTGCTGGCTCTGTGAAAGTTTGAGAATCAAAAGGTTGCTGGAGAGAACAAGTGGCAAAGCACGAGTTGAAGACAAGTGGGCAACGTGCTCGCCCCAGCAAACACAGACCATTCCCACTAAGGGGGCACTGGAGAATCAGCCTGTCTCCTGCATGGAGACAGGCTGCTTATTGCCAACTTAAAATCCCCTGTAACGTCTGTGATGTGCATTTTTTGAAGTCTCCACCGACAGCTACGAAAAAAACCAGATTATGACACAAACCAGAAGGAACTGCACCACTGTGGGTTTTTTTTGGTCAAACTAACCCTGAACCCACTGTTTTGAAGTTTCTGATCAATGTGAACTGGAACAACTTCAGTCAGGGCAGAATAATAAAATCCCCTCCTGGTTTCTTGCTTTGTAGTGCTTGTCAAGGACTGGGCTCCTCCCCAAACGTCACCAGCTTCCCACCATCCCAGCGTTCAAAGATTGGATCCACAATGGAGAGGTGGCAGGTTTGTGGCGCTTTCCTGACTACAGACACACATTTCAGATGAAAAGAGCTGTTTCCATCCTTTACAGATCTCTGGCTTGAGGAAAAGGTTTTTGTATTCGAAACATCAGCTACGACTCTTGTGTACAACCCAACCCTGAGGGTCTGGGCTCTGGACTCGCTGCTCCAACTCAACAGCAAGTTGCTGCTCGTGCAACGGTGTCACGTTCTCAGGGCTGGAGATCTTCCAGCAGCACTTGGACTATGAAGTGGTGGTTGTCTGCTACTGCAGGGCTCCCTACCAGCCCAAGTCACCAATTTTTTCTTAGGAGATATGATAGAATCTTATAGTCACAGAATGGTTTGGGTTGTAAGGGACCTTAAAGATCACCTCGTTCCAACCTCCTGCCATGGGCGGGGACGCCACTGACTAGATCAGGTTGCTCAGGGTTGCTCATCCTTGAACTTCCAGGGATGGGGCGTGAGCTGGTGGTGAGCCAGTCTCCTTTGAGACCGTGCCTCTGCATATTTGCAGCTAATCAGTGTTCACACTGAACACCCAGGGTCAGTTCGCAGCACACGGCGCGTGTGCGTCAGCGGTTCTCAACAAAGAAATTCTAGCTTGCAAACTATCTCTCAGAGATAAACACTCGGAGGAAGTTTGCTGTCTGGGGCTAAACTTGCATGCTAACATGCAGGAAAATATGGTGTGAGAAACTTGATAAACTGCAATGCCACCTTCAGCTAAGGAAGCCAGCTCCCAATTATTGTAGGAGCGTGTACACTTGCAGCTCTTGTCTGCTGGACTCACCAACACCTTCTGGGAAGACAGAACCAAGTCTGAGTTACATGAAGTTAAGTCCTCTCCTAGTTCTTGGAATTGTGGATGACTGTGTACAGGATACTAATTCCCAATTCAAGAAAATCCAATTTAGACGCATTATTTATCACCTATCTCTAATCTACAGATGGTAAAACGTCATCTTTACTCCACGTAATTTGAATATTTACCTGCAAAACTGGAAAAGGTGAAACCCTCATAGAAGAAGGGCACATAATTGATAAATACAGAGGATCAAAGACACGGTCCTCTTAGGCCAGTGCCCATAGGAAGCTCCTGGTAGCACACAAAGCTTCCTGTTCTGAAAATGTTTCAGGATGCCAGAAGCAATTCAACAAACTAAACATTAAAAAAAAAAAAGGAAAAAAAAAAAGGAAAAAAAAAAAGGAAAAAAAGAAAAAAAAAAAATTGTAGAAAGAGCCCTGCAGCTATTTAACATGTGCCTTCTTGAGGTGGTTTCTTTACAGAAGATTTATCACCTTTAATTTAGTAAAAGACCAAGTCTGTGTCACAAGATCCAAATTGTCACTCACAGCGCTCGCAGAACTCCCTGACAGCGCTGACGAGGTATAAACTGAGCCCTCTGTGATGAAGTTCATGCTGGAACATCCCGGGAAGCCTGACTTTCAGACTACACCTGGGCAGGTGGGCCAGGACTAGGCTGGCCCCGAAGGCCAGGGGCGTGAGAAGACTCTGTCTGTGGCTGTGGTTCAGTTCTCTGCTTTCAGAACCAGAGGAGCTTGTGCTCTGGCCACAGCCCTGCTCTGCTCACACTCCTGGAGCCAAGCCCTTCATCTGGCAGACATTCTCAGATTTTTCTGCCACCAGCACCAAAATTCCCTTACTGTTAATTGAGGTCTATTAATTCTAATGTCATCCCTACTTGAAAATGACAAATTGTTTTTCCAATTTGCAGCAGCATTTCAGGTTTTTGGATACTTATCATACGTGGCCTCGGGTCTCCTCTTTGGAGTAAACTCTTCCACTGCCAGTCTTGTTCTGACTCTCCTTACGCTTTCTGAGCCATCTTCAGTTTTTTCTTGTCCTCCCCCTCTCCACCCTACCCAGCACCACTGGCACAGACCCTAAAATGAAAGCTGTTAGTGCAGCTCTGTTTTCACGTCCTGCCCCAGCTGGGAAACCACATGTGAAATTAAAACACCTAAAGATTCATTGTTCCTTGTTGCTGATGTCTTCTGGACCTCCAACCACAGTTCCCGTCCTCCCTCGCCTGAAGATGCAGTCCTCACACAGATCTCCTTTTGAAACAGCAGAGATTGTATCTGTCATGGCAAAAGGCACCATCTCTGCAGGCCTTGGGCAAATATTTAGATCTGCTGCTATGTCTGTATTTCACACTTGTGCCAAGCATTGATACACAGGAGTTGCACAGTTGCTGCTTAGCCAGCTTGCTCACCCAAATGTACTGCAAGTAACACAGCAAACGATGAAACCAAGCACAAAACCCAGTTTTGTTCACTGACAGTCAAAGGAGCTGGCACTAAGAAGAAATGTTACAGGGTTTTATGTCCTGTGCAGCCTGGGCAGTGCAAGAAACCAGAAACGTGGACCCAACAGTTGGGCTAAAGATAAGAACAGCTGCAGGAACTTGCACTAAAACAGCTGCAGTGAGCTTTAACTTGAAGGCAACGCTGTTCCCAAACACCCAATAAAGGCTTTTTTAAAAGAGTTGCAGGTAAATTCACAGTATCTCCCAGAGGCAGATTGATTAATTAATAACTGCAGCCACATTTCTGCAAGCTCCCAAGGCTGTTATTTCAGCCCAGGGTACTGGCTGGGTTCTGTCTGGCTGTGCCACCTTCCAGCACACTCACGAGTCACCAGGCACTACCACGGTGATCCTGATCCCAGTCGGAAAAACTAAAGCTGACACACAGGAAAGTGTAATTCTTACATCTGTGGATGTGCTATTTTTACTGCTACTGGTAAAAACAATGTATTTTTTGCTCTATTTTTTCTGTATATATTTTTTATATACATATTTAATTTTAAATGGTCTTATCTTAATTTGTGACCAGAAAAAATAAAATCAGTAACATTGAAAAAGGGCTCGGGATATTTCTCCCTTATTTGTCACCCTCAGTAAGGTCTTTCAGGTCCCATTCTACCTTCAGCTGCATTTGTACAACCCTTCAGAAGGGCACAGTCCAAAACAAACATGAGGAAGGAACCTGATCCTCACTATTGTGATCCAAAGACTTGAGGTTTTTTTATCAAAGGATTTTTTTAGTGGCGTTGGTTGTTGTTGGGATTTGTTTGTTTGACTAAAAGAAATGCTTCCCCTGAGCACATACAGGTTCTCAGGAATAAAATCCTTACTGAATTTCTGGAGAGGTAAGTAAAGACTTAGGATGTGAAAGACATGACCAAGAAGCCCATCAACATTACTTTTAAAATTAATATGGCTCTCATTACTTTAAGTGTTTAAATTCTAGTTTGGTGGGGGATGTGTATCTGCAATCACCAAATAAAATCATAGCCACACTGAGCTGATATTCATGTTTTCCTATACAACTAAATTAATTTTTAAATTGAACTGATCAGGGAGGTGGGAACAACACAGCTTCGAAATCCCTCGAGTTCAGTGTGATCAGTTCTTCCTTTTGAATTGAGCTTATTATAAGCAGTCTGAGAAATAATATCTTTCCTAATCACACAGGAGAACAAATGGTGAAATACACTTTTCAAGCAGATGATAAGACTTAATGCTTCATTATCAGGAAGCTACTGGCTTTTGAGTATGTAAAAAGCCACTCCAAACGTTATGGCTCAGAGACAATCAAGGCCAAAAATGATAGAACTTCAGTCAATCTTCAACTTGTTTTCTTGTCATTTGTCAGGTTCATTATTTAAATACAAGATTGTTTTCTTAATTTAATATACATACTTACACAATGGCTTCAAAATTAAGTCATAATCCAGCTGACTGAAGTTTTCAGTAAAATTCCTCTGCTGCTTGTTATTAGCAATAATTGGATCAGATTACTGCTGGCCAAAGTAACAGTCCATTAAAGAGACTGAAAACCAGATCTCTTTAGTACTACCTCCAATTAGGACAATTTGTAAATGAAATGCAGTGCTGGCCCTTGGACTCAGCAAGCCTCCCAAAAAACTCAGTGAATCCTCCTATCAGACAAGGCTCGAGGCTTTAAGCAGGAGCTGGTGAAACCCTGAAGCCACAGGGTGGTTTTACAGGAAGCCACTTACATTCCAAGAATGCTGCTGCTGCCCACGGAAGTTATCACCCAAAAAAAACACAGGCCAAACTTTTGGAAGACACAGCCAAAAAAACCAATGGCTGATATTTAATAGACAGACATGGAAAAAAAAAAAAAGCCCTTGAACTGCAACTCAGCAAGCCAACTGGAGACCCTAATTTCACAGTAATGCCTCTGATTGCATCACTGGGACAATACTTCTGTAAATGACATTTTTTGGCTCTCAAAATACTCTGAAAAAGCATTTCTTCCTTGCAATCTGGAATCGTATTCGAGGATCCCATAATACTTCAATTTTCTATTTCAGTTTTCATGTGAAGTGTTTGAGGCTTTCTGGAATTGCAATTTAAGTGTAGAACAGACACCTCTGATGAAGACAAATATACTTAGATGGAACAAGTAATATGCAAATCACATCATCCTTCTGTGTATAAAAGTTGATGCATTAGAGACTCAAACGCACAATTTCGGGAATATAAAGTAAGACCAGCTGCGCCCCAAAGTTTTTAAATTCACAAATTTAGTCCTTCACAACGTCATGTAGCAAGACAGGCAAAATAACAGGTGAGATCCCAGGCTCATTCCAGAACCTGACAGGCCACGCTTTGTCTGCTCCTGGGACAAAGACAAAACACGACTTAGGCAGCTGGTAAGTTACTGAGCAGCAAGTAGCTTTAAATCCCAACTGTCTGTAGCACCACATGTGCTCCCTTGGGAATGAAAAAAAACAGACTGTTTTCTTCGGAATTAGAAATCATAATTATAGTCCTTGAATGAACAACAACAAATAGAGGCTCAAAGCCCCAAAACGCAGGAAATTTTACTGCTTTAACATTTTCCGAACAAAAAAACCCCTGCCTGTTAAGCTTAGTAAAGTGTTACTACCTATTTTCTTATCTATTTGGCTTGTATTTGATTTCTAAAACATTCTTAATATGCATTTGTTTCCAAGCCGCATTCTGTGACCAACCTTGTTTATTATCAGAGACAGCCCTTAAGAGTTCACATGAATGACTAAGAAAGCTTCCTGGAGCTCCACTCATCCTGCCTTTTAAACTAGACTAGTAGCCAACCCAGGTAACTAGAAGTAAAAACAAAACTTAAGAGGTGCACTTAATGCACCGCAGTAGTGTAAATCCTGTCAGAGTAATGGTGATTTAACCATTCTCTGCATTTCCTGAATGTCAGTTTACACTAAAGCATTCCCTTGTATCAATGGCTTCGACAAGTCAGGAGAAGTAAAGGAAAAGGTGGCAATGGGGAAAGTGCTAAAAAGAAAAAAAGACCACGTTCAACAAGCATCAGCATCGTGGCAGACTCGCTCAATGCTTTTCCTCGGTGGTAACCCTACACCACGCTAACGGCAGCAAAACAACCACACAAGCACAGAGTACTGGGTAAATAAAGCCTCTTAATGCTACCCTGGTGTAATGCAAATAGAACAAACGGCCAAAGGCATCCACTAACAAAGCGATCACTGAATCCCACACAGCAGAACTCCCGGAGAGAGCACCATATTTCAGAAGGGTGTTTGAAGTGTGCAGCTGTACCGAAGCTGGAGGCAGAACATTTCCTGGTGGATTTGATGATCAGGCTTCGCAGCAAGGTTCCTCAGTGAATGCAAACCCTACTAAACCAGTCCTAAATACATACTGGTTTTATATGGATATGTTCGTGAGGGAAATTAAGGTGTTCTTATCGCATCAGTCATTCCAGCTGGCTTTGCTCTGCATTTAGGCATTTGCTTTCAGGGTTGTCCTTATTCTGAGCAGTTGGTTCCTCACTCTGTGCAACAGAGATTTCTGACTGGTCTGTCTTTGTGCTGGTGTCAGCCAGCTCCTCTTCGGCCGAGGTGGGGCCCTGCGGCTCCTTCACGTGCAGGGTGGGATTGGTCATCTGCTCTGTGTCTGGTGGAGGGGCTGGGACGTTGCTGTCTTTGGGAAGCTCAGGGCAGCTGACAGGGGCTATCACCACGGGAGGCTGAGGTAGGTCTTTCTGTAAATGGAAGATCACAGTAAGAACGATGGAAAGCAAGAACTGCTACGTCCAGTTATCAGAAGGGATGGTCATACAAGGTGAAGATTAAAGGTCCATCATCTCTGTTATCATTCTCCAGTAGTGGACACATGCACACAGTTGTCCTTTGGGTTTTACAGGACACCAGGGGATTTTTTTTCTTTCCAGAAAAGTGTTTGCTTTCTGTCTGATTGTTCCTCCCCAGTTTCATATGTGGTCTGCTGATTAGGCAGCAACAGGCAAACAGCACTTGGTCCTTGGCCACTCTGATTCTGCCCACCTTTACTATCAGTGGTAAAGAACTGGCAACTTTTCCATAACATTTCAGATGATCTCAAATATTTCTCCAACAATTAAATTCAGTTCTCTAGCGGAAACTTGTGAAGGTTATCACAAACAGTTGAATAACAAAGTAAAACTCCCTGGGGTGAACCGCTGGCTTAATAGATTTGGCCTTCAAGTAATTATTCAAAAACTAAAATCATGCCTCATGATGGAAATTATTCCTTTCTGAATCAAATTAATTTCACTTGTACCACAGCGAAACAAAGTGATAATTTACTATACTGAACTACACTTCTACCTTCATAAACAGTAGGGTATGAAAAAAATATTTCAAGGATATGTTTTATATAGTATTAAACCCCATTATATTTTATATCATATTGTAATCTTTTACTACTAGCGATACTTTCAGCAGAGATCAAACAACTAAATTAATTATGGCAGAATCCAGAAGGATAGACAAGGTCTACTTTACTTTTCACCAGCCAGATTTAAGTGGCCATAAACATAAAAAACCCAGAAAACCTCGCTGAGGCAAAAAAAAAAAAAAAAAAAAGGCAAACAATCGAGCAAACCCAAAATCTTTTGTGTTTGTGCGATAATACTGCAATACTTTACTCAACTTTAATTCTAGTTAGGTTTTTATAACATTAGTATTTCCTGAAGACACTCATATCAAACTGGTATTCACCGCAAAGCCGCTGCCCGTCCAGAACATGGCAAGTTCCCTTCTCCAAAGGGCCACTGCGAAGCTGGTGAGAAGAGTACAGGGCACTAAGTAGAGGAGAGCAGGCTGGCCCATCTGCATCAGTGCCAAGGCAACGAAGGTCACAAGAAGGCCTATGCCATACGCTGGAAGAAAAAAACAAACCCAGCAAAACCCAGTTATTCCAACGGAGCTTCGCTCGAGCGCAGCTAAATAGTGAGCTGGAGGAGCGTCCTCACGTTAAGTTTTTTTTTAAGTAGCATTTTTTCAGGCCTCTTTAGAGAGAAGCATCATTTAGAGGATGCAAACCTGGAATACTGCAGTCTTTCTATTGGTAATAACACGTTGTGAAAGTAGTGTGATTGGCCTGGTTCATATTGTGCAGTTAAAACATTACCTTAAGCAAAAATAAACAAGTGAAGTATTGCACCTCATTCTGTATTTATGAATTCAGCAGATATAGACAAATATTTTGACCATGATTACATTCTTTTTTGGGTTGGCTTTACTATCCTGCCACACCACTCAAATAAAAAACACCCAGCAAGCTGTAAATGTATATCCTGTTATAATCTTTTACTACTTTCTATTTAATTTCTGCAGAAATGTGGCATTATTTATTTACTAGAACAGAAGCAGCATGGATTTCATATTGTAATTTCAATTTTCATATTGTAACTTTCAATTACATTTTCAAGACAATGAAGTTAATCAAACTGATTTTTTTTCAGAAAACAGGTGAAGAAAGACATTGAGGGGCTGGAGCATGTCTAGAGAAGGGCAATGATGCTGGGGATGGATGTGGAGCACAAGTCTGATGAGGAGCAGCAGAGGGAGCTGGGGGGGCTCAGCCTGGACAAAAGGAGGCTCAGAAGGGACCTTCTCACCCTCTGCAACTCCCTGACAGGAGGGGAGAGCTGGGGGGTCGGGCTCTGCTCCCAAGGAAAAAAAAAGGACAGGATGAGAGGAAACGGCCTCAGTCTGTGCCAGGGGAGGTTTAGGTTGGATATTAGCCAGAATTTCCTCCCCCAAAGGGTTGTGCAGCCTTGGCACAGGCTGTCCAGGGCAGTGGTGGAGTCGCTATCCCTGCAGGGATTTAAAAGTTGTGTAGATGTGGCACCTGGGGACATGGTTAGGGGTGGCCTTGGCAGTGCTGGGTTAACAGCTGGACTCCATGATCTCAGAGGGCTTTTCCAACCTAAATGATTCTGTGATTAGAATACTCAATAACTCTTTACAGTTCTTAAAACTGTTTCGTTTGTTTGGGTTTTTTTTTCCCCCCCGAGCACATTCTGTTACTTTTGAGAGCTCCTTATATCCAGTTAAAATATTCCTTATGGTGACTTAAGTCCATTGCCTCACATCTTATCTGCACACCTGTAAGAAAAGTCTCTCTGTCCTCTCTGCAGCCTCCCATTAGGCAGTTGTGGGACAGCAACAGAATCTCTTCTTTTCTTTTTTTGCCTTCTCTTCTTTTACAACCCTGTGCTCCAGCCCTCTGCCATCTTGATGGTCTCCACTGGATTTACTCCAGTATGTCAATGTCTGTCTGGCACCAGGGATCCTGGTTAAGATTCAGTCTTAAATGACAAATTGAGAGGAATAATCATTTCTCTCATAACTGATGACTCCATCTTGCTAACTCAGCCCTGTGTGTGGCTCGTTTTCAGTGCTGCAACAGCACACTGCTGACTCTTCATCAGTACAACACTTCCTATAATTTTCTGCAAATGCATTTTGAAAATAGCAGGTAAGGCAACAGTTTAAGTCTGTATGTGAGGAAATTACTTGGAACACTGAAATAAAAACATCTCTCTAACCCTGCTAGAAGTCTCTGTGAATCTAGGTATTTTTTCCAAAAGAATTCCTACAGCAGTTGCTCATGAAAATTGTTCACAACGTTAACTACAAGCACTGGAAGTCTTTGCTGGCAAAAGCACATGGAAAGAAAGCCAAGAGGAACCTGTCAGATCCTATTCAACAGTTGTATTTACGTCCATGGCACGTAGCTCTGTGGATTCTACAAACTAAGGAAGAAAACGAATGTGGACGTGTTACAGTCATCGTAACACAATTCCCTGCATCACAGGTCACTTTTTTTTAGAATACACAAGAAATTAAGAACAAAAGTCAAACGACAAATATCCCCGAACCTGAATTCTCACGCACCATAAGCTCAAAAGATTCATGAATCAAGAAAGCAGAATGAGTAGAGGTAAGCACATGCAAAGATAGTGTAGCTGCAAGGGTTCTCTTTGGAGCCACGGTAACAAGAAGCTCCCTGACAAAACAGCTCAGGAAAGCCCCATCAGCTGTTTTTGTGATGGAAGATCCGGCCTTGAAAGCACTTTGCTCAAATATTTCTGTTTAATAATGAAAGGAGGAGGATAAAACTTATGCCATGCAAGATGGAGGACATGCTTTCAAGAGGGAACAAATCCTGTGGGTCTTGCATTCAGGTGTCACTGTGATACATACCTATCGTGCAGGCTACAAAATAGACTCTGGATGACTGCACCTGAATATCAAATCTATGGCAATAGGCTACCAGTAAGCCTAGGAAAGGAAAGAACAGTTAAACATGCTTTCAACCTAGTCACACACTAAGATATGCAAAATCATCAAACCAGCTAGGAACTTCTAAGAATTTTTTCCCCCCAGCACTCCCTTGGAACCCAGTGTTTAAACACCATGACAGCATCATTCAGGAGACTGCACAACTTACAAACCAGTTCTGTGACAGCACGAGTCCAGTCCAACAAAAGTACTCCAACAGTAAAATTAACAGCTTTAAATAAATAGATCATGAATAGAAAACATCATATGATCCTTACTAAACAGTTGAAAAAAATACAGCGTTCACAACAAGACTATGTTCATCGTATTTCCCAAAATAGAAGAAAATAAACAATTGATTTCCCAGAAGAAATCTGAAAGCCAGAAGGTGCATACTTGTTTTCACCTGCAGTGATGCCAGGCGTTCTTCTACATACTACCTAAGATCAAATTTCAGAGAAGGTGTGGTAGAAACACTGGATGTAGTGTCACTAACAAAATTAGGAAGATTTGAGTGGTCAGATGTGTGTACTCAAACAATGTGCAAATGGACAAATAATTTCCTCTATCACCAGACTATTAAAGATGTTTTGTAGCATAAAATCAGTTGCTAAATCAACTCTTGGAATTTCTCTGCATTTCTTGACATCACTGCATGTGAAACTGAACCATAAAATGAATTTAATTTCTTATTGAGAAGGTGAATAGTGCAGAAAAAAAAAGAAGCTATACTTACAAATTTATCAGGTTTATAATAATCAAACCAAACTTTCCACTTGAATCAGAAGTACAAGAAGAATAAACTAATATGACAAGTGTAACAAGTAAAATTCTTAACCTGCTAAACAATACCTGGAACTAAAATGTCTCCAAATCCTAGCAGGGAAAAAGGCCTGTCACACAGAGCCAATGGTGAGGAATTCAGTCGTGGAACCTTCAGGACCATTGGGAGCTTAGAATGAGAGAGAAACATGTCTGATAAAAAGCCATTTTCTCTAGATAGTAGCACTACCTTCCAGAACTTATTCCTGTGGTACTCAAACCGCAGGCTTCAAATACAGCAAATGTATCTTTTTTTACATTCATAGTACATACAGTATTACTGACATCTAACAAAATGTGTAACATAGGAGTGATGAAATACACTATATCAGTTTCAAAATCCTCACATATAATAGGGTATCAACTCTGCTTTAACTGCGGGTATGTAAAAAATTTAGGTAAGCTGCTACATGCATATACAGTTAATTCATCTGGTTGCAATAAAAGCCTCAAAAGAGCAAAGACATGAATAATTTAAAAAAAAAAAATTTTTCAAATAACTTCAAAGACTTTTCCCTCACCCCTCAGTGATTTATTACACAATTTATTCCTATTTATTACACAATTGACAACACTGAGGCACAGCATGCCAAGGTTCATATGCCTTTCCCCCTCAGAATAAGCGCTTATGTCCACATTAAGTTCTTTGCAGACTGGCATCTCCATTCCAGCTCTCTGGTCTTTGAATTTAAGAAAAGTTAAAAGTATAACAGTTGGAAGTTAGTTTTTAGACTTAGACTTTTTAGATTTTTAGACTACATACGGTACCTTCTCGTGAGTGGCAGAATCCGATGGGCCTGCAGCAACCTCTACCATTATACTCTCCCCAGTCTTAAAGAAAAAAGGGGAAAATTGTAAATCAGCATTTCACTCAGCAGCTCTGGGATCACGTAGGAACACGCAGAGAAACAAGCCATTACACTCTGCTCTGTGGACAGCAGGCAACACGGAAGTATTTTACTTACCTTTGTTAAAAAAGGTGTGATAAATACAAAGAATACGTCATACACGAAAAGAACCAGGAGGAGCAAGGTACAACCCTGAAGGAAGAGACAAGAGACCTGGTATTTACACACTACGCACTAATAAACAGCAAAGAATTAATAATTAGCAGACTACTCAAGGAAAAAGCTAACAAAGACTAAAACAAGTCACCCACATATTTTTCTTAATTCCTGAACGTTTTAGATGGAGGAACTGGGTCTCGCATGCACCATATAAAAGAAAGTAATTCCTGGACACAAAATTACATTTTAGTCCCTAAAATTCTTTACCAGGTACAATCTGCAAATGGTGCTGTTTCAGTTTGCTAGAAAATACGAAGAAGTTCTGCACTGGAGGACGCCAGGCACAGCTTGAAACACTATCCACCTATATGCCGCCAGTCTGTACAAACTTGTAGGGGAAGATACCTTGAAGCAGAGTTTGAAGAGCTGCTTAAAGGGCAAACGACTAATACTGATTTTTGTCTTAGGAAAGACAAAAAGATTTGAAAAAAACCCACCAGAATGGTGCGTTAATTGTGGGTCAGTTTGAAAACAAACAAAGCCAAACCAATAAAAACAAACGAACCATCCCCCTTCATCCCAATGAAATCCACAAATGAATGGGTGGTGTGTGATTTACTAGCCACACTCTACAGAACAATCACATGCCAGTTATTGGTCTACATTATATTCATTACATACATTATATTCATTACATCCCTCTTTTCCAAGCTGCATATGAATGTTAAGTGCATTTCCAAGCCAACGTACTCCATTATAAGCGACTGCTCTGTTCAACTACACACATGCAAATATCCTCTCTTTACATCTGTTTAACTGTCATACCTTAAATGTAGGCAGGCGAATTGTTTTCAACATGTAAAGACAGAAAGCAATTCCTAAAGCATCTTGCAGAATCCAGGCCCACCTTAAAAAGAGGAGAGCAACATTTTTGCAGGAAACAGTAGGAGAGGCAGAGCAAGCCTTGTCCTCACTAAGGACCTGCTTGGGACAAAAAAGAACTTTATTCAAAGTACTTGCTGGAAATCAACAGTGTTATCAGCACGAATTTGCAAATGGGAAGTTGTGCTTGATTGGCCTGATAACCTTCCACACAGAAATGTCTGGGAGATGAGGGAAGGTGGGTGGGATATTGTCTACGTAGAGCTTCAATAGAGCTTTCCACTGAGAATCTTCCATAAGATCCTCACAGAGAAACTGGTGAAGTACAAGTTGAATGACCAGTGAGGCGGATTGAAAGCTGCACTCCTGTGTGGTGAGGTAAATCTACAGCTGGGACTGTTTTGTGATGGTACTTCGCAGTACAGAAGTGCTCTTTGCTTTGCTCTCGACTGTCAGGGTCAAAGAGAAGCAGGATCTGAGATAACACTAAGGTTTCCCCTAAAATGGCCAGGATCTGGGTGCAGATGAGAGATTATGCTGCTGTGATCAATCCCTGTGCACTTGCTGATGGAGATTTGTGCGCTCAGGTCCACTCCAGCTTTGAGGCAGAAAATGGATTTCCTAATCCTAAATATCGCAGGTTGAAATGTCTCTATAGCACTTCTGTATTCCTCAGTCTGAGACTTATCTCTCTAAAAGGTGCTTCAGAGCTGATGCCTCTTGGATTTGAGTTCTGTCACTGAATGATCCACACAGAACACGGACCACTCAAATGCAGGAACTGGCATTAAAGGCACATCTTTGGTATCACCAGCAGAAACGCAAGCCAGGATTTCAGTTCCAACACTGAATCCCTGATGGAGGGACCAAGAAGATGAACACATCCTGTATATATGGGGAAACTGGAGAATCTGGGAGTAAGAGGTAAAAAAACCCAAACCAAAACCAAACTACAACACACCATAAAATGTCCACCTCTGAGAAAAGTGCTAAGCACATGCTATGGTTGGGTACAGCAGCAACACTGGATGTAGAAAATTACTGACTAATATCAGACAGCTGAAAGACAGTGAAGATCTTACAATCTTCCCAGTTCTTATTCTCATGAAGAAATAAGATAGACAACTTGTGTCCAACTTTCCATTCCACTTCTGAGAAGCTGTCTTAAGTCAAAGAGCTCAGAATACTGACTGGGACTCAGAGAAATTAAGCTTAACAAGAGACAGTTTTCTGTAATTAAACCAACGAGAAAAAGATGAAGTACAGAAGGAACAACTAAGAATTTCTACCTGTCACTCCTAAAGTCCGGATACATTTAGGCTTCTGCAGGTGTCAGTTACTTATACCACAAAGCGTATTGCAATTTTTAAAACGGAAAATAAAATATACACTTACTGATCTTCATTTCTGAAGATTCCCCAGACTACGCTGACAGAGATGCAAAATACTGCCAGGAGCAACATCCGGACCTGGGGACGCTTGTGAAAATAAGGCAAGTTGTTGTCTGGGATTCTGCAAACAAAGCACATGAAAGCTGCAGTTGTCTGTGTAGTTACCCTCTCCCTTTACAAACGTTTTGAAGTATGAAGCCACCTTGTAAACCCCACACCTACCGAACAGCATAATAAGTTTACCTATTAAAAATTTAGAAGCTGCCACATACCTACACTTTCCCAAGGGGAATCTTCTTACAAAGGGAGACAGACAACTGTAGAGACCAATTGAGGCAGCCAGGCAGAATATTCCTATAATAACATAGACTGAGAGAAAAAAAGTACTAAGTCCAAGTTGGGTAATGCAAGAGATTCTTTTTTTCATACCCTGGCTGAATAAAGAACAGTCAATAAGCTTAAATGAGAAATAAGGCTAACATTTAAACAGTGAAAGGTAAATTCTTGAGTAGATTTATGCTCTTTAACTCTCTAACTCTAGCTCCTTTGACTCAGGTGTATTTTATGCAATAACTACATCAACAAATCAAAACCTCTGTGCTAATATTCTTAAAGTAAGTCGTAAGCCTAAAAGGCAACCTATGGTGAAGTGTTTATCTTCTCTTTATGAGTATACAGGAACATAAGGGAACTCTTAAAATCACTCAGTAGCAAAATTAATTAATTCAGATGGGATGCACGTCTCACTACTTCCTCAGAAATACGAGGATGGAAGTTTCAGTGCATTAGGCTCTCATGGTTTTTTGCCAAACAATTTAATAGATGATCAACAGAAAGTTATCATCTTCATAAAGATAAAAAAAATTGATCCTGGATCCCATAACTTGACTTCAAATTGAACAATAACAGAGAGAAAAGAATAGGTTTGAGGACACAAGAATAAAAGGTGGAAGACACTAAGTCTGTATTTACTTAGTAGGCTTTAATGTTTGAAAGAAGCTATGACCACCTAATCCAGCCTCGCTAGAAGTAGAAATCTACTCAGTGGGTTTTCTTACAGGGTTTTAAATCATACTGGGATGAAGAAACACGACAGAAGACAGAAATGTCATAATTATTTTCACAGTAAAAATGCTCTTTAAACGATGATACATTTTCAGTATCACAAGGCTGTCAAGGCAAACACAACCTGGAGAGTACCTAAGTGGTCATAGAAGAAATAAAGCAGGACGAGCATGGAGCAGCACATCACTACAAACACACAGATCATTATTGGAGTCACATCCACCGTTTCATCATCATGTTTCTCTGTCCCATCATCACGTTTGTGCTTCATGTACCTCCTGAAAGAGTAACATGGCTACAGTGAGTGAATTCCCTCGGCAACAAAATACACAAGGGCGCTGAATCTTCAGTAAGGAATACGTGGGGTTGGAAAACATGTCACAACACCAATGCCTGCTTTGACTCCCACTCAAGTCAGTGGAACACCACGTTTTCCATGGGTGTATGAACATCAGATATAATGCAATGCACAAACCAGTAACTGATGCATTAGTTTTATCTAGAGTGCTATTTTCATTCACCAAGAACTCAACTGAATCCTGAAAATTACCATAGAACAGTTTGCTGACCTTGGAAGAAACCCTTAAGTGAGGTTATGGCAATGTTAGAAATCAGCATGACACAATCACCTCCTCCCCAGCCCCCCTTACTGGGAAAAAGTAAAGCATAAAATTCCATTAAAAGATTCATAACAAACACAGCACATGTTAGCCATCTAATCAATTTGGTTTGCATTATACCAGTAAAAGCAGGTTTGTTTGGTTTTTTTACAAGATATTTTTCTGGTGGATTTTTGCAAAAGCCCAACATGAAGCCTATTACTTTATATTTTTCTTTTTTTTTGAGATTTTCAAATGTTTGGCCTTTTGACATGGCAAAATACTGAAACACTACATGCAATTTATGCTGTAATGATTTCCTACAGTGATCGAGCCAATAGAACCTCAGGGCCTTTCAAACATCACATCAGTGTCCTCCCATTCTGGTTACACAGACAGTCTCTAAACCTCACTAGCAGACCTGCCAGGTGATCTTCACAGAACCACCATCACTTCTTTTTTCATGAAAAATACAAGAAAACTGACATAATGAATTCCAGTTACTCACTTTTTCACATCTCTGCTTCCTGCCCAGTAGCCTCCGATTGCAACAGTCCCCACAGCCATGACAAAGATAATCACCATGTTGTAGTCCAGCACAGGCTCATTTGGTGCATACATTGCCCCTTTCACTGAGCTGCCAAAACTCTGTGGAGGTAAATATGAGTTATGAAAGACATGCAAAAAGCTACCTTAGCAAAGGTCCACTTACTTAATTTTCACTAAGCAGGCTCAGAATCAGCCTTTGTTGTAAACACTTAAGAGTAATCTATTTGCTCTCCTATTAGTGATAATTATTTCCAGCACCAGGCCCCATTTTGAATTTATTCCAAAGATGAGAAATAACCTCTCAAGAGATCTAAGTTTTTTTTCAAATCCCAGTAATGCAATCTTCGTGAGTACAGCTTCCTACATGAAGAGATAATATTACCTCTTACATGAGATAATGTAAATGAGAGCATTTAGTATCAAGTTTACCTTGCCAATATCTAACATGTCAGTATAGCTGAGCAGAGCCACAGGAATATCAATCTCTTCATACTGACTCCTGTTACCCCCAGGAGGAACCTGAAAGACAGTTCAGAGGAGGTAAGAATATATTTATTTCTGCAAATACTTCTACTGCTTAGAAAGGGTTGAAGTTGCCAGTTCTGTTTCTGCCAGTTTGAAAAACGTTCTAGAAAGGAACATAAGGATGGCAAAAACTCAAAGTCAAAACGTGTGACTGTTCCCAGTAAAACAGAAGTCATTAAAGACTGTAACAGCAAAATGCAGCAACCAAAATTCAAGCAGTATCTTTTGCACATCAGGGTCATGGGTTTATAGCTAATGTGTGCCTCTAGTACTGATCAGACCTACTAATTTGATTTTCAAAACTACTAATTTCACAAAACTCATGCTGGTGATGCTCCAGCTGAATCTAAAGCACTAGATTCAGTGCGGTAGTACAACAGAGTCAAGAAACTAACCTCCTCCTTTGATTCCAGTATTTCACACAGAATAACAGTAATACTGAGCTCTCGACTTGAATATTACATGAGCTCTGTGCAGACTCTTCCTACTTAAGTGAGTGCCTCTTGTTTCATTCATTATTCCTTCAGATGTATGATTTCCAGACAGAATTATGCAAGGTACATACAGGCAGAACACACACACATTATTTAAAGAGGAACATTAAATACCAGCAGTGTGCACCAAAGACAGGACAATATCTAACATCAGAGGAGTATCAGCAACATAGAAAGATAAAAAGAGACTTACCAGTCTCTCTCTACTAACGATCAGCAGCCCACGAGCTCCATTTATCTGAGCAAGCCTCACTTTCTCATAGAAGGTGCAATTTCCTCGCATCACCATGGGGATTTGATTATTAAATCCCCCATCAGGTACATCAGAAGGAGAACACAAAACAGACGCTGTCTGATCCTGAAGTTGCAGAAGTGACTGAAAAAAAAAAAAATCAGTTAAACACATATAGACCTATCTGTATAACATAAAATTATAAAAGAAGAGCAGGAAGCACAGAGTTTCTAAAGGGCAATTTAAAACATTTAAGTAATGGAGTGATAAGAGTATTCTCAGAGAAACATGTAACAGTGCTGCCCTCTCTATTATGTTGGGTCCTGCCTTGCTTCACCTTATTGTGCAGAATTCTACTGGTGTAATAAAATTTGGGTTATGATCTGCACTTGCATTTGTTTTCTTCAGCACCACTGCTGTTCTGCTGCATGCAACCAAGATGTGGGAGGAGTACAGCAAAGTGTTACCATTGCTGGGGTGCCAGAGTGGCAGGCTGGGATGATGGAGGGTATGAACAGCTAGAAACTGAAACGCAGGCTGGGGGAAAGTACAAACGCACAGGCAACAAAAATAAACTTCCACGTTGAAACCTACCTTATTCTGTGAGCTGAGATTTTGTACCCCAAGTACTTAAATACTGGATTCTAGGCTGCTTCTCTCACTGCCTGTGATCCAGAGATATTGCAGGCATGCCCCAATTCCTTAGTTTTAGCCCTCCTGAGACGCAAAGACATCCAGTCTGGTGTGTTTAAACAGGAACATCCCAAAGACACTTCAACATTTTACAAGTAACACTGGCACAAATTGTTCCTTGTAAAATCTAAACAACCACCAGCATCTTTGCCCAGTTCTATTTGGAAGTCATCTGAAAACTGCAACTATCTACCAATAACTGAGCTGTGCTAAGAGAAGCAGGTCGCAGTCCTCACTGGAGGTGAGCTGTTAGGTTTGAGAAGCATCAGGGTGAAGTTTGAGACTGAAAAACTGACACATGGAACCCTCAGTATTAGAAATCCACAGGTACATGATAAAATACCTGTGTAACAGACTCTCTTGTTTTAGGAGGGGAAAGTAAGGACCAGGCTGTCAGTAGCTCCAGGCTTATTCAGAAAACTGCTGTCTCGAACCTGATTCCTGCTTTAGAGACAGTAAAATGTCTCTGCACACACTTCCTGGTTGTCCAAGTTTCAGGTAAGCTTATCACTCTATCAGAGCAGAACACAAATGCAGAGTGAGCTCAGGCTGGTGCACTGCACCACCTCAGTTAATGAATTGTACTGCTGGAGTATGGAAGGAGAAGGAGGGAGAATGTGAAAGGAGGGAAAAGCAAGAGAACTGAAGAAGGAAACAGAGATATGCAAGGGATACAGCACACAGAACCCAAACTTATGGGGAAGTGTCTCTGCAAGATGTTCTGGACTAGATTGGCTCCTGCAGAGCTCCTGAAAAATATCTCCAGTGACTTTTTATGAGACTGATTGAAACAAGATGTTTACGGTACAGTCCCCAACCCTCATTAATACAAGTCTGTCATGGAAGTGCTGATTCACTTTACACACTGAGGGCAAGTGCAAGAGTTTATCAGCTGGGTCTACACAAGGCAAAGGCAGCTATTGAGGTATCTGGGGACTAATCTGCAGTTGCAATAAGCTCATCAGAGTAATTAAGACCTGACTATACATCTATAAGGAACACTAATAATTCTGTGGGGCACTCAACTGGTAGATCAAGGAATACAATGAACCAAGTATCAGTCAACGACATCTTCCTCTATCAGTAGCTCATCAGAGTGCATTTGCTGATTTCATCATCCAGTGACAGTAACTTCTTCTCACAGAATAAAGAACTGACCCAACTGTCAGGTCATACAGATTTGGATAAAATGCAGCAAAAGCTTGACACAGTTTGTGACTACTTAATCTTACACTTGACAAAACTATGAATCACTAAGAAAGCTCTAAAGCTCACAGTTCAGTATATTAACAAAGCCACGTGGTATCTCTTCTCGTATCATCCTGATATACAAAAACTCCTTCCCAACTCCAGCTATGCATCATTTTCATTTCACTGATCACATTGTTGGAAGATTTTTGTTTTGAACCAGTAATAGTCATTACCTCTGCACACTGCCTGGAAATGAATATTGCCACCTTAGGGCTGCCTAGAGCGATCTTAACAGAGAAAAATATTTTCTAAGTAGAGCAAACGAAGCAGTTGCTTCAAATTCTACTAATCCAAGTAAGAAATTGCAAGTCTCCTTGAAACAAAGGCATTTTTGAATACATTCTTCTGTCATTATTTAGCTAGGTACTTACAGCTTTACCCAGATCATGTGGCAAATGAGCCCATTGAGAGTTGAAGAGGATACAGTAGTCTTTTCCTTTGCTGCTCCCCTTCTCTGAAAGGACATGTACCATCCCATACTCGCAGTACACCTGAAAAACATAACAAAAATTTCACCACAAGGATTTAAAGACACATAAAATAGCAGAAGTGCCGGGCACAACTTGCTGTTGACTGGCCTGCTTTGTATTTTTTTTTAAGAAAAACAAAAGATTCTTACTGTTCTAAGGACTCTGAAACAAATCCTGCTGCCCATTTCTAAATGACAAATGGGTCCCTTGTGATGCTTCCCCCTCTGACAAGAGGCTCTTGTCCTGGCTGGAACAAGAAGGGATTCAGAGTGTCATTTTAACTTCAGCCAAGTCACCATTAAGTTCTATGGGACACTTCTGTGCTCCTGGGGCAGCAACACTGGGATTGCAGGCTCTGTCTTGGAAGGAGCATCAGGCACCATCTCTACTCATTGTAAAAGTGTAAGTGAAGAACTCTCTACTTCATACGAAATACCAAACATCAGTTCCTCAGTACCAAGTCTGCTCACCTGCATTCTGTGACCATCTGGTCAGGTTTGAACCAACAGCTTAAGAATTCAATTTAAGATCTGACCAGCTGCTGCAAAAAGCTTTTAATGTTTCAGACAAAAAGACATTGAGATACAAAAGAAATGCTCAGAAAGTAAGACAAAAACTAACTTTCGAGGTTTTTGGTTTTTTTTTAATGTAATTCAATCATACAAATCCAGTTCAATGCTTCTTTTTGAAGGAGAGTCTTGCTGATCTTCAATGGCTGCTTCAGAGCCTCACAGTGCTTTTAGAGAGCTACTTCAATATTCAAGTAGTGTTGTCTGGTAACAGATTATAAAAAGACGATACTGAGAGCAAATGCAAATTATATCTGTACTTTAACTTCTCACAAGCTATGAGACAGGAAAAAACTGACCACATATTAATTGTAGCAGTCTCAAAATACTATTTTAGCCCAGTGATTTGGGAATCCAGTGCTTAGGAATACCAAACACTGCTTAATGTAACTGGAAGAATGTAAGACACACTCTTCCTATTACAATTTCTGTGTTCCAAGAGCATTTGTTTCCTATTGTAAAGGGAAGTGTCTTCATTTTATTGGCATTTTAATTGAGGACACTCAATTAAATCCTTACTAGCACTTAGCACTTTGAAGTTTGTTTAAACATAAATAAAATCTCTGAAACATGTACAGTAATCGACCTGAACTAGTCACACATTTGGTTTCTGGTGGAACACTGCCATTCACTGGTGACCCCAGGACACAGGATGAACAGACACCAGCAGTTCACCACCAGCAGTGGGTTCAGGGAAAAAAAATTGAAAAAACCCTCAAAACAAACAAACCACCCCCCCCCAACTATCTTATCTTTCTACCATCCCCCTTTGTGTTCTACTCTCCTCTACCCACGCTCACCCAGCTCCTCACTTTCCATTCTTCCTTGTCTTTCTCCTGTCCAACACTCAAACAAAACTGAAGTCACTGACTGAAGACACGTTTAATTGCTCTATTGCTCTGATTCAGCTTCCCCCAAGGAAATCACTTTGTGCTACCAGAACTGATAAAACCTTGTTCTGGAGAGAAATCCCTAAGCATTGCTGCTACTAATTGGAGAGAAAGTTGTGACAGACTAATCTGTCAACATCTAGTTTAACATTCATAAGCTAAACACACCAATGAATAATAATTATGTAGTTACACTCGTACAAATACAACTTACACATCTGTTTCTCCAGGTAGCATCTGAGGAACAAGATACTAAAGATAACTCAAGTCAGCAGCAAAGTCATGTCTTAACACACATGTTCAAAAATCCATTAAAAGAATCCATCACTCTTATTTCTCCCTCTTAATTTCAACCCCCACTCCACATAAGTTACCATGCACCCCTAGGAAACACTCAGGGTAAAAAGATGCTTTTTGGAGCACTTTTAAGAACCATAGAATGGTTTGGGTTGTAAGAGACCTTTAAAGCAAAGCAGTAAAGAAACATCACTGTAAAAACACACAGGAGGTAGAGATTTTTCTCCTTAGCTCTTCTGTATATAACTAATCTTAGCTAACTCATGCAGCAACTTTTGCCTTTTTTTTTTTTATAACATTAGTGTTCATTAAGTGCTCTGGAATCAATGACATTTGTTCTGAAGCATGGGAGGTCACGCTGACTTGGCTTAGATAAGCAAACAAAACATGGAATACCTCCGTTTTGAACATTACAGGTACAACTCTCTCCAAAATCTTCAGGCAGTTTTGCAGGAACTAACTGCTGTAACTGAACAGCTTTATGCGTTTGTGGAACAATCAACCTGTACAGTTAAAAGTTTTACATCTGTAAGATATAAAGTACACATCTTTAAAACAAGAGAGTAAGTACAGGGTGTGTTGCTACATGGAGATAATCATTACTGGAACTCAGGAATAATTCCCAAATGGCACCCTGGAGACAGCAGTACACAATTTTGCTTTCTGAGCTACTTAATGGATGTTCTTTAGAGGAATATGAAGGGAGTAAAAGGTTCCTAATGTGAAGTGCTGAAAACATTTTAGGAGCTATGTTTGTGTGCCAAAAGCCAAGTAAAAATCAAGCACGAAAGGAAGTAAAGACAATATGAGCAGGGCTAAAAGCAGAAGAGTTTAAGAAACTCTGTGAAGAACTTAGTCCCTTGGAGAATGTGGACTAACAGACAACTTTACAAGGCAATTATCACTTAGAATCATAGTTCTGAAGTCTGCTAACAGCCACTACAAGTTTGCTCTTATCCACTTTGATGCTTCCAGTTTTGTTTGTATTCATGTCACTAGGTATCAGACAGCAAAAGTTCAAAGCAATGCTGCTGATTCAGTGGCATGGTGGCAACATTTACGATGATTCTTAATTCCTAGAGATCACTTCATATCCTAGATAACCCAGCAGAAAAATGTCATCTCCTGTGCAGATCCTATACAATATTCCTGCAACCCCCAAGGGCTCTTTTCCAAGTGTTTGGATGTCAAGTTCAACCGTTTTCAAACAAAGAAAAATAACAGTTGCTGTGACAATAACATGTATTATGATACTTGCTTCTTACTAGTCCTGTGGCTTAGAAAGCACGTAATAGTGTATAATTAACACAAAACAAACTGTTTTCTATAAAACTGCAAAACTGGAAAAGGTTTTGACATAACAGAAACAAAGTTTCAGGGCAAAATTAAACAGGCAACAGAGCTAATGTTTGTGGCATTAGAAGGACATGCTTGTTGGCTTTGAATATAATCAGGTCCTTCCATTGTTAATTTAATGCATAAAAGAGCAGAATACTCCCCAGTTTTTTTGCTGTGTGAGTTTTTCAGCCATGTTGGTGAACTAATGTAGCTCAGAGACAAGCAGTGGGACTTGCAAGTTATATGATGGAAGAAGGTAGAGATGAAGAATTCAGCTCACCAGTATTTCAAGAAACTGCAATATGAGTGACCAAGCCACCAACCCAGTGGCTCTGCCTTGTTTGTCCCTCCCTGCCTCTGGCCACACAGTCATCTGGATGCCCCATACACCTTTTCCACTTTCAGTAGCTCTATGAGCTGAGATGGCCACCTGAATCTCAAGAGAGATTGGACAGATACTGGGAGCTGTGTTCCCTGAAGAAGGAAAGAATGAGCTATCCCTACTCTTGGAGTAGGTACCATGTCAGAGTTCCCAGGAGCTGGGGTCATGCTCTCCCACGAACTGCACCAATTCATCTGGAGACCAGCAATAGCAGACAGTAAATTTGCACACAAAAACCCCACTTCTTCAACAAACACTGTGCAGTGGAGAGAGCTACATATTCATAATGCAACAATTCCAGGAGAGTAAACTGCCAACAACCACCTCAATCCAGAATTTTGGAGGGTCTTTTCAACTCTTCAGACCTACATCATAGAGTACCCTGCTTTAAAATACAAAACCATCACCGCAATTCAATCTTCTGCTGAAAGCTGCTGCAGTGAAGGCCACTGAGATCCAGCACACTCGCTGCAGATCATGTTACTGTATTCATCACTAGTCAAACGCTCATGTCCATGTGCTGTTTTCACAGGACAACTCAGAGGCAGCAACGTCATGAAGAATGGGAAGTTAAATGACATGTGAGAACGTGAGCACCAAAGCAAGATCTAAGTGCAGACAGTACTTGGATCTATAAGATCACACCATGCTTTAGGTGTTCCCAAATGAGGACCCAGGTTTGGGAGAGCAATGCTTCAGTAGCCAAACTGTTCCTTCTCCTTAAATCAGAGTGCAGAAGCAAATGTGGACACTACCTCCTCCTGCCCCATGGAAAAACAAACAAAAATTTCTATTACCCTATTTCAAGGAGGGAGACAAAGGTATACGCCCAACAACACCAAGGCAAGAGTAAGCCATTGATAATGAGTACAGCTGGTACGTAGCAAAGGCACACAGCAGCTCACGACGAGAGCTGCCAGCTCTGTCCCCAGAATAAGCCTGACCATCGGTCACAGGGGATCACGACAGGATGAGTGCAGCAGAGCGCTGCTCTCTGCCTCAGGCTGAGGGGGATGTACCACCCAAAACCATCCCAGCAAGTGCAAGCACAAGAGATGCAGAAGTACTGCACAATATGAGGTATTCAAGCAAATTTTAAATGAGCCAGCTTGGCTAACAGAAACATACTGGCAGCATACAGAACATTAATTTTCTGATCACTGCAGCAGCAGGACTGTTTCAGCACCCTGGCCAGTCTGCCCAAGCTTGCTCAAGCATGTTAACACTTCCACTGCACAAAATACCAAATGCTTGCAGAAAGGAATGTGCTGCAATGCATGGAGCTGAAGGCAAAATCTCCAAGTAGCCACCAGTGGACTATCTCACCTGCTGTTCTTCTGCACTGCCATATGCTCACCTTCTCCAAACTGATGGATAAAACTGACTCCATCTCAGTCTTTGACCCATTCTTGCATTTTATTAATTTGTGGGACCTATGCTGGCACTACCAGTCCATACAAAGCGTCAGTGGAGATTACAAAATGCACAGAGTTGAATAAGAAAGGGATGACCAGAAAAAGATGATGAAGGAAAAAAGGGGACGATGCAGAAACAAAGAAGTTAGCTGGTAACCAGACCACAATGTAACTAAAGATCACTGGCAAGGCATCAGTATGCAGACAGATGCAGAAGAGGAAAAAGTAAGACTGCTAAGATGTTACACCGATAATACTCAGGAAGACACAGTACCCTCCAAATTACCCAATAAAGATTTAAGAAGTCTAAACGACACGTTAAATGACACTTCAACATTTTCAGAACACAAAACACTAGAACTTAAAATACACAAGTTACATACCACGTAATGAAATAGCTAAAAATCCGCTCTCTCCTGTATCAGGATTACATGCCTACCTCGCCACACCCTTAAAAATTTATCCTACAAAACTAATTAATATTGAAGCAATGAGAATGTAAGACTCAGGGCAGACCACAGGGTGAGCAGAAATCCCCCTTCTTTTTGGTTGGTGCTTCCTCAGAGCGAGTCTGTGAGTCGGGACGAGCCCAGATCCGTCCCTGCGGCTGGGCTGGGCTGGGCTGCGCTCCGCTCCCCGGGGGCTGCCGGGCCGAGCCCACGGGGAGCAGAGGTTTAAGAACTACGAAAAGTACGCTGTTAACCACGGAAAGAAATAAAAACTCCCCCCCCCCAAGCCCAAAGACACCGAT